>VDFB02000017.1:436705733-437140920 GCA_007258455.2 Sequoia sempervirens | reverse complement strand
CAAGAACCCATCTCTCATGATAATGAATGGTCCACTTAGCACTCATTGCATCTAGGTGATGCTCACAGAGGTGAAGCACTGGTCCGTCCCGGGAGGTCACCCATCCCAGTACTGCTCCAACACTTATTTTTTAGTTAGTCTCAACTTTCAAGACTGGCAGCTATTTCAATAGTAAGTTTCAAGATTTTTGAATTAAATTATATGGGCAATTTTCTTCATCAATGTTGCAATCACATTATATGATCCATCATCAAATTGATAAGAAATAAAAGAGAATGATTATGATAATTTACTCACACAAAAATCTACAATCTATCTGCATAGACTCTAAAAATTCCATAACTTTATTTAATGTTATCTTCAATGGAAATGGTTGCAACCTTATACTACTATTCTATAATCCCCATACTCTATTCTATTATATGTTTTTCATTGGATTTTCATGCACATTCTCTATTTTATGTAATCTTTATTTATATAATAGTAGCTTTAGTTATTTTCAAAAATTAAAAAATATATATTGATAAAAAATCAAATGATTTTTCAAGTGAAACATAAGACATGAAACAAAATCTTATATTTAGAATTTTAGTTGTTTTCTTAATTTTTATAATTTCTTTTTTTTTCTTTAGAAGTATATCTTATGTCAGTTAAAAAATTTAATGTTGAAAAAATAAATTATTCTCTATTAAATTATTACTTTAAGTATTGTAGTTGTTTTTTAAATTATATGAAAACAAATGAAGGTTTGAAGTCTTAGATTTATATATTAAATAACAGGGTCTATTTTTCCACTTATTTAATTTCAAAAATGATTGAGATCTTGGAATCCATGTCTATATATTAAATAATAGGCTTTCTTTTATTTCTTATCTAATTATAATTGTTAAACAATTTACACCAACTTTCCTAGTGGTTGTGTCTATTTGTTTGTGTTGCTTACATCATGTTATAGCTGTCTTTTATTGATAGGGATGTAGATTTGTGCATTTGTTGATTAACGCATTTTTTTATTAAACTTTGATCTTTAAATGTTGTTGAAAAAATTAAGATAAATATTTTTTCTTAGTATGAATCTTATAAATCAATTGATTTTTTTATAGAATTCATTTTTACTTAAAATATTTTAATACATCTATTGAAGATTGCTTTTACTTACTAATAGTAAGTAGATCTTATTTGAATAAAAAAAATATATTATGATATGATTAGTAGTTGAGAGGCTCTCTTAAGAAGTGATCTAAAAATGGTAATTTTATTTTGTGGACTTTTAAATTTTAGGTGTTGAATATTTGCATATAATTTTAAAGTGGATTACAATGTGTTGTACATTTTCTATTTTAATGTTTAAGATTTAATTTGTTATTGTAATGTTGAAATTAACATATCCATTTCATTTCTAATTTAGTTGTGTTATCACTTCAATGGGAATATCTTAATGCAATAACATATTGACAAGTGGTATATTATTGTGCTAAGCTTTCATTGTGACCCAATTCGTATTCAAACCCATTTTGCCCCTATTAACACTATTTTATATACATTTATTGCTATTGCAGCCTTATTTGCACTCACCTCAATATATTTGTTTCATGTCTCAATATTATCTCACCACTCTCTAAATTGTTTCCATCTCATATTGATTTTATGTTAAAATTTATTTAATCTTTTATCCATCATCATCTCAAATGAACACTCAAAAAAAAAAAAAATTGCACCTCTAATAATACAAGTGCTAGTAAATTAAAACATAAGGGATGAATTGGACTTTTTCAATTTACATAAAAGAAATTATTTGATTTAATTATAAATCGAAACAACATAATTGAATTATGCTTTTATGATATTGCTAGATAACAAAAAAAATATTATAATAGATTTTTTTGATGGGGTGGTTATTGTGAACTAAAAAAACATTTAAATTTTGTGTAATAAACAATTTATCCATAATAAATAATTCTAATCAATCAAAATAAAAAAGTTAAAAATATATTACAAATTAATTTTATAGAAACATAAAAATTCAAAAAAAAAAATTAAGTTATCATATATATGAATAATTTTTGGAGTAAGATATCCATTGCATTTTTGAATAACTATTATATTCTTTGGTTGGTAGAAGGTTTAATAAAGAAAGAATTTGTTGTATAATTAATTAGTTGTGTTATTAATACCTACCTTGATACTATTGTGTTCAAAGTCTTATTAATGAGTGTCAAATCAATCAATGAATTCTTTAATAAAAAAAGAATTTGTTGTGTTTTATTTAATTGATTAGTTATTCTTAAGATGAATTTTCGTTATAATTTTTAAAATTTTGGTAGGGAGAAGATCTATTAGTTGAGCATGTTTAATTTTGGTAGGGGAAAGGATCTATCGATTGAGCATGTTTAATTATTGATAATATTTGCTGATTTAATGTCCAATATTTTTAATAGTATAATACTAGTAGTTGTAACTTTAAATTTGTTAGTTGGCCAGGAATACTATAGATCTAAAAAGAAATAAATCATGTGATGTCACATTCATTCACCAACAAAACTTGACTTAATGTGAAACTAGCAATCAATTGGTGTGGCATCATATTTGATGATGTAGACCTAAAATGTTAGGGGTCTTACCAAGTAAACCATCGTAAAAAAATTGGGAGTGATTTGAAATATCGTGTATGATTTTGAGAGGCACAAAGGGTGCTCAACTACTAGGTTCTCTCCTTTGATCTTTGTCTCATGAAAAAAATAGACCACATTTTCATTATTTTCGAGTATTATTTGAAATAGTAAGATGACATAAATTATTAACAATCTAAATAAATGTGGACAATTTGACAAAAAATATTTTTTAAATTAACTTACAATCCTAAAAATAGTTTAATACTATTTTATTGATTTGTATGGTGGTGTGTGAAACATGTAACTGCATGCTTAAAAACTTTGTTTAATAAGCTATTGTCACGACTTACAATTTTAAAAAATTATTGAAGTATATCAATTCATTTTGAACAATCAAAATGAAAATAAAAAAATGACTCATAAAATTTAATAGAAGCATTCCATATATTTGATCAAAATAAAGCTAAATGCATAACTTCAATAGAATTACAACTGACCCATAATATACAAATTTTATTTTTATTTTTCTTATCATATTTATCTTCCCTATATACAAATATGCAATACACATGATTTTCAACATTAATCATTGTTAACATTTCCATTTTATTTTTTTCTCCATTCTATGTATCACCTATCAATTTTTTAATGATTCTTTAACAAATCTAATGGTCTATAATTACTTGCACATTTCATTGAAAAGAGTGCCTCATTATTATTTTTTAAAATATATATGATTTTTTTTAATAGTTTTTTAGAACTTCAATTTGTGGTGTATCATGTTAATGAATATTTATAATTAGATGTCAATAAATTATTATTATTTATTATAATATTAATTAAATATAATAATCAATTAATTAAAATTTTAATAATTATTTCAATCATTATAAATGTGGATTTGTTAATGTGATATTTAGTTATACTATAATATTTTTAGTGTATATGTGTTTTTAAAAATTAGTAATTAATTACAAACAAGTTAATATTGTATATAATTATAAAAAATATATTATTGAGAGAAATTAAGATATGATTTTAAAATTTATTGTAGGAAGCTTCATGATACATGTAATGAACAAGCATGTAATATTTCATATAGATTTTATTTATTTAATCTTTCGATCTCTTGTAGAATGTGAGATATTTTATATAGATTTTGATCTTTTATAGAATGTGGGATGCATCTTGATACATTAGAATTCTCAAACTTTAAGTTGCTTTGATTTGAATATTGTTTCTAGAATGACGTGAATAAATGTAATCTCATTTATCTTAATACAATGTCTATGAAAAAATTATATGCCAATAAGTATTGTATAATTTTCTTACCTTCATCAAAAGATTTTTTCCTTTATCTTTAATATACTTCTTGTCACAAAAGAATATTTTCCTTCAAATTTTCAAAATTATTCAATATATCAACTTCTTTTGTAAGTATCAACTTTTCTCTTGAGTTTCTAGTGGATTGGATTTATCATAAATTTTTAGTCTAAACAAACAAACCTTGAATTAAATAAAAAGTTTATTTTAAATTGTTTGTACCTTAATGTTTGGTATCTTAAATAGTTAAGAGTGTGCAAGTTCATTAAGTGTCATCTTGAACTCATTTTCTTCATGGATGGTGTCTCTTGATTTTCTTGTTGGAATTGAATATAAGAATGATTCAACTCTTTCCCATCATTGTTTAATAGCCTTGTTAACAAAAAGGAGTCTTAGAATTCAATACCCACAGGTATCTTGGGTAGACTTTGTGAAATGTCTGGACATTAACATTATATTAGAACAACCTATAGTTCTTGAAACCTTAGAACCATCAACTATGCCTATTTAAGAGAAACCCTTGGTTCACCAGTTGTTTCACCTACTTGCAGCCAAGGTGAACCTAAGGAACATAATGTGCAAGAATCATCACCTGTAGCACCTAGGAAACCAACAACAAAGAAGACCCCATCCACCTCTAAGACACAAAAAGCTAAGAAAAAGGGAGTAGACCTTCTACACCTTCAAAGGTGCAAAAAAAAAGGATACACAAAAAGAGACATCTGCTACACCTAAGAGTTCAAGCTGGTTGAAACAAAAAAAGCATAGGAAAATCAAAAGAGGAATTGAGGGGTAAGGAGACATAAGAAGAAAATATTATGATGGTTGAAACTAACTTAGAAATAAAGGAAAATTCTCCTAAGAAGGTGCATGTTCCTACTAAAATAAAATGGTATGTATCCACCTCTGACTCAGATTCAAAGGATATCTTTGTTGCTCATAAAACCAAGAGAAGAGCCTTAGGAAAGCTTTGACAATGAGGGTTTTGAATACACAAGGGGTTGTGATGATCATACTTTAAGGGATGAGGAAATATTTTTAGAAGAAAGGAATGTTAGGAAAGAATTAGAGGAAGCATTAGAAAGAATTAAGTAGGTGGAAGAACAAGTGAAAACTTATGAACAAAGGGATAAAGAAAGGGAGATAAAGATTCAAGAGATGGAGGAGAAACTACAAACATATGGAAACGGGGGCTAAACTAGGCATGTTGGCATAACTTTCCATAGTTAAAACAGGGATACACAACTTGCAACAGAGAATAGCAGACCCCCTCCTATAAAGACTCCAACTCATCATATAACTTTATCCCTTGGGTATCAGTTATGGAAAGTTCATGATTTTTCACAAGAAAAGGAAAACTGGAGAAAATAAAAAGAAACCTTAATTGTAGAGCATACCAAAGTGTTGGAGGGGAAGGGCATTGAGTTGAACAAGTTAGCAGTCAAAGTGGAGGAGGTGGAAAATAAAGCTGCCCAAATTATTAGATGTAGACCACCAGCAAGAACTTATGCATTGTTTTTGCAAGAATTTTTTTTAAGTTTTCAATTTAGCAAGCTAATAAGTAATCAGTCAGTTGGAATGAGTAGGAAATATGATTTCCTTAATGTTTTTGCTAGCACAACACTAGATAAACATGATTAGCTTTGTGAGTACTATTTGTGTAACTATGTAGTTCCCGAGGAGACAAAATGGAACCCCTTGATGTTTGTGGGGGATTTACAGGTCAGAGCACTAGCATCCTACTTTAGGAATGAAGGTTTTAGGGGTGAACTTATGGAGGAATATGAGGAGAGAGATAAATCTATTTCTCTCCTAATAAGGAAGGAATCAAATGACCCTAATGCCATCATGAATGAATGGTTACAACTTCTGAAGTACAAAAGACTAGGATGAAAGATCATGAGATTGAGGATGTAGGATTATAATAGAATGCATACATTGGAAGTTGGATTGGTTCATCACAATTATAATTATATGCAACAAAGATGGGATAGTTTGACTCCAGAGCTACAGAGTAAAGAGCCACATTCAGTATACAACTTCATGGCTATTCTTGAAAGAGTGCATAGGTATATGGATATTGCTACTAACCATGCACTTAGGTGAATGCCACTGACATTCCAACCACCTATCCTTCTTTATCCAATACTCCATTGGACAAGGGATAAGATGGAAGAATGTGAGCATATTGAACTTACTAGGATGAGGAGGATTTCATGTTATAGGGGATTCTACCTAAATCAGATCAAGGAAGTAAATATTGTCATGGACCTTAGAGAGATTACACTACACTATAATTTGTCCCCCTAGTTCATTTGCTTGAAGGAAAGCAAAAGGGTAGTTGGAGGGAGTGATGAGCCCATTTATTAGCTAGTTTTATGTTATCTTTATGTTGCTTATAAGACATTCCTAAGACAATTATTCCTACAGTATGCCATCTTTTATGTTTATTATGTAGACCTTGAACTTGGTTAAAATATATGGAAATGCAATTATGATATGATGGTGTTGCTTAATTTATATGTGAATATGTATAACTTATCATTGATATATGTGTTTAATCACGGTAGTTAGTATTGTGTGCATGTTTTATGAACTAACCCCTTACAGCTTGAGAAGACACTATAGCCTGCAGCAACTACAGAATGTAACCTGTGGTCAAAGGAGTTCCTAGACATTGAAATAGGGGATGTTCCTTCAAATACACTGAACATAATAACTACAACATGGAGACACATAATGAAGAAAATTGTACATCACTATGAAAATTAATAAAGGCATTGAAGAAGGAGAACCTTGTTATCATTGGGATTTTGTCATAATTGATTATATGTTCCACGTTTCAATTATGTTATTGTAGAGTTCTAATCCTATTTGGATTCTTATTTCCTTTTAGTTGTAGTTGGGATAACTAAATCTTAATTATGCTTTGATATCTATGGAGTAGTAATTAATGATTTTAATTTAGAGTAGTGTTCTGAATAAACTCCCTCATGCATGCATATAGCTAGTGATTGAGTCTTTAGTAAGTAGATTAATATTTCAGTTAACGATTTGGTTATCAAACACTTTTTCAGTTTTCATTTGTTATTACATAGACATGGATTGTTCAAACATGGTTTTTCTAAATATAATCTTTGATCAAGATTTTATGTGATATTTTGGAATGTGTAATGAATGATCTTGAGTTGATATGATTAAGTTGATATGAAGATTTAGATTTGTTTTCGTTTAGTGAAGACAACCACCTGAGCAAGGGTCACTCAAGGTATTGTCCTTCACTACATTTCTACTTTTTATTTATGTTAGTAGTTACTTTATAATTGCATAATCAGTTAAAATAGATTCTCATATCAAGTTATCAATAATTACTATTCATGTTCATGATTGCATTCATTTAACTTGTAGTTCTCCAGAGTGTAGAATAGGTTCAATTATCAATTTCTAGTTAGTTTCAACATTTTACCTATACATAGCAATTCAGTCATAGAGTATGTTGTAGGTACTCGTAGCTAGAGCACCATCTTTACTTCTTTCACTGTTATGCATTTTTATGATTTTCTAGCAAGTATAATACCTTTTCTAGGATAATTTAGGTAACCTCAGGTCTTTGAAAGCACATATAATGTCAGTACCATCACAAGCCTACTATCCCTGGTCGATAATCTAATCAAAGCCTTTTCAATGTCAAGTGGACTATTCAGCTAGGTTTTCCCTTGAATTGAGTGATTTCCACCAAGTTTATTAGACATTAGAATGGACTCTACAACTACCATGGGAATGTCATTATGTTGTTGCAAATTTAGTGGGTTGCCTTGATTGAAAGGAAAAAAACCATGGTTCCTTTGTACTGCCATAGGAACCAAAGGTGAGATTGATTTACTAGGATGTGAGAAGATACCCTTCCCGAGGCTAGTGTAGAATGGATCCTTCTCGAGCAAGTTGTGCTCCTTTGCAATGTTCTTGCTTTTATCTTAGGCAAAGAAAGTTGCAAATACTCAAAAGGGGTTGCACTTCCTTGAGTTTGGACTCTTCTAATACACTACTCATGCGTTGTCTTCTTCAAAACTACCTAGTTAGAGTCACCAAAAATGTTCTAAATGCTTCAAAAATATTGATTACTACTGATAAACATTTGAAAATGAGCAAGTATAAGTTTATTTTTTTATTGTTTATAGTTCAAAAAGTCCCAACGAGTGTGCCAAAAACTATTATCACTAAGATATGCACCTCAGTGAGTTGCAAAACTTAGCCTACTAGTGAAACATGGGAAATTTTCCAAGCTGTGGGTCACCTAAGCAAAAAAGAACCTCTAGAGAGGGTTGGTTCCCTTTGGTTCTATAACCTAAGCTAAGTTATCTATTGTTGCTACTAAGAAAAGAGTGAAGGAAAAACATAAAAATGAACTTGGAATGACTAAAACGTGATTCACCAAACTAGAATGGCTTGAACTACTATTTTGACACACAAATCTCTTAATTTTTTAGTTTGTGTTTGCACAACTCAAGGGTTAACATGTTCATACATAAGTGTTTCATAGGAAAGCTAAAAAAATTGTAATCTTTAAAAGGAAAATCAAGCGCTTTTCACAAATAAAGAGTTCTAACTTCAGTGGCATAACCTATGACCTGCATGAGACATACATTTCTACCTAAAAGTGCTCAAAATGAGACAATACATTTGAGGTTTCAACATAAAACACAGAAAAACATATCAATCATCCATTTGCACACAATGAGACAACTATTAAGAAGGAAAAAATATTGAACTTTATTGAGAAAAGGTGTTCTTATAGTAGATATAAGTCTAGAATATGTGTCTTTTCTTGAAAAAGTGTTACAAAATGTATCTTAATTGCTGTGATTGAGAAAATTTTGAGTTACAATGTTGTTTTCTTTACTTCTACAACTCAAAAACATGAAATAATTGGCTAAAAATGAAAGCCTATGGGTCCTATATCTTATCTCAAGCATGGAAGAGCATATAGGGATTAAATTTGACTAAGTTGTCATGCTTAAAAGTAAGGTAACCTAGTTTGCATGCCCAAGACATCTTCTTGCTTGGCTTGGTCTCTTTAGCTCCTAAAAGTGTGCTCCATTGTTATGAGGCTTCTAGATTTGTGGAAGAAGTTGAACTGCCCCTAGACATGCTTGCAAAATACTCGTAGAAAAATCAAACTCTGCATTAAGACTATCTAACTATCCAAACTACCTCAACTGCTTAATAACTCCTCTCCTAGATGCTTGCATGATGTCCTTGTTTTCCTTTTTCATGAGATTTTTTTATCTTTGGTCGTGCAAGGAAAAAAATCCTTCATTTGGGGGCTCAAAACTACCCTTTGTTGCCTTCTTGTGCCTTTAAACTTCAACCAACTTCAACTATAACCATGTAGGCTCTTTAAATATACTTCAAACTAGTTAGAAAAGCCTCGGACTTATCACTTTTAGTCTTAACTCATGGAAAAAATTTAGTATTTTCTTCATGCATTATAATGCCAAGATCATTGTCTTTATTTAAGCATACCAATGTTCTAACTCTATCCTCTATTAGTGATTACTATTATTTTCTTTGATTGCATTTTGTCATTGTCTTTCATACATTCTTTGTAGAAAATCAAGCTTCCCACTATCATTTACATTGTCTTTTAAAAATCTAGCTTCTTGAGACTCCTCTAAGCACTATCATCTTATGAAGTTTTTCCCCTCTTCTAGGTTATCTATGCATAATGATTACGCCCTTTCTCAACTATACTATTTGTTGTTTCATCATACCCTCATAGGATTGCCTTATTGTTAATGGATACCACTCCTTTTTCACTCACACAACCAACTATACTTCAAGCTTCATAGTCTTTATTATAGCTACAATCATTTATTAAGACTCACAATCATGAAACCATTGTAAGGTATAGGTCATTGCTATGTCATACAACTGCCCCTTTGTATCTTTGGATCACTGCCATTGTTTGCATAGTCCTTGGGCTATATAACCGTCATAACCCTACACTTTTAGTACCCATGATGACATTCCTCAATCTCGCAGTCCTCAATTTCAATATTAAGATCATTTTCTTTGAAACTTGTATTTTATTGTCTTTGACTTCACAAGGTAATACATCATTATCATCAAACTCTAAAAAATAGTTGACATTATATAAACCTCACACAAAAATCAATGACTGTATAGAATGTACCAATTTTCATAGGATTGTCATTAGATTGTTGCCAAGGTTATTGTCCTCTAATTGGACTGACATTATTTGATCTTTGAACAATTCATAATTCCTTTGCAATCAAACTTACACCACTGTCCTTCCTCACGGGTTTGTCTCTTCATCGCCTATTATTCACATGATTGGTACTTTGTCCTTTGTGACTACTATGCATACATTTATAGTGATTTTCATATCAAACTTCAAAGGATTTTTAAAAAAAAATTGTCATCCTCTTCATCATGGTGACAATGGAAGCTATGATTGTCCTCATTTAAAGTATTCATCTCTTATCTCATAAGGATTGTCCCTATCATGAAACTTGATGAGGACCTTTTAAGAAGGTATGTATGTACTCCTAGTGCACTAATCCTCCCTATTTCATAGTTATATATTCACTGCCCCTTATGACAGTCATATTGACCAGGGATCTACATTTTCACTATGATAGTCTTCTTGCATACCCCTTTGTCTTATGGATGTCCTATATAACTTATCCTTAGACTGTCTTGTATCCTTTCTTTATTCCACGGTCTTTGAAACTCTTCATTTAGTGTCTTGAATTTCCTTGATTGCTTACATAGTACTATCCTACCTATGAATGCACAATTGTTGTGATGCACAGGTTTGTCCTTCATTTGTTGGTGATTCTTGCATAGAAATTCAAAATGACTACCCTCCATTTGGTCCTTACCATGCTTCCCATAAATACTTTGAAAGTTTCATGCATTCCTCAATAGGATTGTTGAACTATCACAAATCTTGGAATGAATTACTTATGTTAGAACAAGCTTAGACTACCACAGTCATACTTTTTCCCTATGCAATGCTTTACATACTATTTTTATAGGATTAACCTCCTTCTCCATGAAACTCAGGTGAATGAAAGAAGACACAGATTGAATGACTAATGAACAAACTTCAAGACATTTTGTAGAAAAGGATTAATGGGCTTTTATGACTAATGAATAAAACCTTAAAATCTTCCAAACACAAAAAGCTAAGGACACCCTCAAAACCTTGAATATGTATCATTATCTATCTCTTCCCTTATCATGATTGTCACACTGCCTTGATGCACTCACTCTTTATCTGCCTTGTACTTGCTAGAACAATGTCACCACTATCATTTTCAATATTTTCATGGTTTTTTTCTTTATGACTTTCTCTCTGTCATAATGGACTGACAAAACACTCTTTGTCAATGTATGCAAATCATGTACCAAGCATTTTCATAAATTATTATATTTTCTTATGACTCTCATGGTTTGAAACTCTCGCCAAAAGTTGTTAATTCACCTCTTTCCATTCTTCTACATGTCTATCTCTTCATGAACCTCACAACACCTTTATCAATTTATACATAGTTCACTCAATCCACTATCCATTTTACAAAAAAATGTGAAAACTCTTTATAACCCTACTCATCTTTATAGTTGTTTTTTATGACTACTCTCTAGTGTGGCCTTTTTGAAAAGCAAATTATATGCAAGATTGTATTATATCAAGACTATTACATGTAGTCATTTGGCTTCCCTACTGTGAAAAAATAGTTTGATTGTGAAATGATAGTCATTTCATTATTTCTCTTAGAAATGTAAATAAGGGTTTTCCAATGCAACATTCACCCTAGAAAATGAAAACTAACACAAGCTCTTTCAAATCAGAAACTTACTGCATAAGATAACTATAGAACCATTCTAGCTTGATAGTTCATAGGTCAGTGTTGACAAAGTTTCAATAGGGGCTATAATCTTAATGGCCTCAATCAACCATATTCATGAGTACTTCTCTTTGTCCGCTATGTGAATATGATTGTTGGCTATCTTGATTTCTTATTTCTTTTGTGCTATTGAATTACCCATCAAGCTGCCTTTCTAGGACTGCTATCAACATAGCTATCATTGATACTTGAAATGGATTTACCTTCAACCCTTCAGAACCTTTGTCATCTCATTAAAATCACTATAAGGACTCCCTACTAGGCACTAATTTCCTGGCCATTTTACCAGTCGGCCTCATTAATATGACTGTCCTATTTTAAAGTAGCTTAACACCACTATATTGTTATTAAAACATGAACTTTTTAAATGATTTACCACAAGTGAAACTAGGGTTTAGTCTTAATGAAACACATTGAATGATGTATAATGCAAGAGAATAATCTTTATAGTATGACTGAGTATGAAATTATGTGGAATAAAAATTGCAACCTCAACATTAACTACCACCAATAGTCACAAGGATAACAAGATAAAAAAAAATTCACATAGCAAAATCTCACACAACAGATAAGCTTACAAGCGTAGGAAAAATATTATTTAGGGCTTACCTGTAAATGCTTTGAAAACATGGAGAAAGAATGTATAAACTCCTAGGATCCTTCTTTACTCTCCTTGAAACGTGTCACTACATCTTCTTGATCTCCCAAAAACTCTACAATGTGGGGTTCTCTTCACAAGACATATCCTCACCTTTTGCATTCCTTAACATTTTTACCTAAAAACCTAGACTCTCTCCTCGCTGCATGGGTGTAGTTTGACATTTTCCATAAGTAACAAATTTTACTTTTTTCTTTGTTTCCCCCTTGCATTTTGGCGCCCAACTATTACTTGCACTGTGATTAAAGGCTTTTGACCATATGAGACTATTTCAATAGAAATATACTAACTATTGTTAATAGCACTTATTCCTCTATTTTAATTAAATGATTATTATTAATTGTTTAATTAAAATTCAAACACCTTCCTAAATTAAATAATTGTTATTAATTATTTAATTGACCACAGTCATACTTCTAAGATTAAATAATTTTTTAAATTATTTAATTCCCTTATTTTGTCTCAATATTATTCATTCTCTATTAATAAATAAACATTTTATTTATTAATTAACCCTAACTTGCATGTTCCTCTAATAATCAATTAATTTAATTAATTAATATCCTCTCATGCATAATTCCCTCAAACTTAACAACCAATCTCTTCTAGTCGACTGACTAATCAATTTCACTTCTCTCCTCATTCAAATCAGTTCACTCCCACTTAGTGTGAGTTAACAGATAAATCAATTCTCTTAACAAAGCAATCAATTCACTTTAACTAATTCATGCAAACAATTAACTTGAATCTCGGAGTCAATTGCAGTTAGTTAATTCCCTAATCAATCCCTCTCAATAATCCTCAACCCTTTATCTCGATCTTTCACCTCTTAATTTGGATTATTTATTCAAATCATTCAATTCTCTAAAAGCGGCCCTCACATCCTGTTGATGGCTAACCACAAACTTTGGAGTTTTTCATCATTGATCTCTTTCACACACTTTTGAGCTTGAAACAAAGAAGAGGATACCAAATCTGAGAGCAAAGACAAAAAAAGGAGAGAAATGGAAGTAAGTCATGTCAACATGGTGAAGGTAATATTAATGCTTTCTTAATTCAGATTACATTGTGTTGTTTGCATTCTATTTGTTGATTTGGATTTGTATTAGATATTGAATTGTAAATTCTTTGTGGTTTACTATGTTAATTCATTGTCTCTATTACATTTAATATCTTTTTTCCAAGTTACATAATTTTTGACTAAGTGTTAGATTTTTTTGAGTATGGGAAGATGGATTCCCAACCTCTGTCTGTGTGCTTTGGAAATGCTTCAATGCATAATGTGAATGTAAAATTCTCTAAGCTCCCTTTAGGTGATTTTGTTTTTCTAAGTTTTGGCATGCGCCTCATATGTTAGAAGTGTTGACCTTAGCTTTTTATTAGGCTTCTTTTTGCTAAACTTCGTTGACTGCCACCACATGTCCATCGGGCGCTCCTTGCAGCAATTCCTTCCTTCACTCCTCTACTGACTCCCACCATACTGCCATGTGTCTACATCACGAGCTATTCATAGTTGCTTCCCTTCACTTTTTTGTCGGGCCCTCTCCGCATGCCACGTAGCTTCCGTTCACATAAAATTTTAGTGGACCCCACAATCAGTGTCGATAGTAATAGAGGTTGCCATGTGTCTTCCCAACACAAGCTTTCACAAAAGGGAAGGGAAAAAGAACCACAGGTCATGAATTTTTGCCATGCGTCCCTTGGGCAGGAGTTCTATCAAAGGGTAGAATGGAGCGAGTTACTAGATGCGACATGCTACCGCATGTTCTAACTACCTCCACTGGGAAGCGACACTTGTCTGCATGGGATTTTTCTGGACTATTACCATCATTCGCAGGGGATACATCTATCTAGGAAGCGACTACATGCTATGGCCCGAATATTTTCTATTACAACGCTCAAGGGGAATCATTGTTGCATCCATAATTGCTCGAGAAACAAAATCTTTTCTATTACAATCTCACCAAACGGTGGATTGTTGGCTACATATACTGCTTCTTGCTTTAGAAATCTAGTTCAAAAGATGCAAAAAAATTAGAGAAAGACACTATGAATTTTTTTATATAGTTTTAGATTATTGTATGAAACTTTCAGACTATGTCATTGTTCAATCTTTCTATTTTTCTTATGTTATTTGATAAGACATTGATACTGTGCCATTATTTCCCTAAATTGTTCATTTGCAAAACTTCTATGATTTTAATACAAGTTTGCTAGTTTAGATCATGTCTTTGACTTCCCTTTTTAGTAAATGAGTGTAAAAAATATTTTATGTCATTAGATGAATTGTTCGAATCTTTATCTTTGATTTATGTTAATTTTGGAACATGGCAGTTTACGAATTATGCCCTTAAATTGAATCCCCAAAGATAGATTTACCTTGCCTATATCTACCCCTTAGCGCATCACCTTAGTTAGATCTTTATTTTTTATATCTGCTTCCTTTTCCCATACCAAAACCCCAATTATAGAAGAAGATGACTTCTTTAAAAACCCGGAGGTCACTCAGTTTAGTGCATTTGGTCCCCCCATTAATTAAGTTTCCCATAAAGGTTGTTACCTTGCCAATTTTTTGCATCAATAGTTTCTTTTTCTGGCACGTCCGGTGGGACTGCTTAAATGAATCAAAATTCAAAGAGGGTGTATGATCCATCAGCCTATTACTAGGTCCCAAACAATGAATAACCTTGGGTTATTAGTATCGCCATTAGGGACAGTGCAAGCCGCAACCCAATTAGTGAACGTTTTGCTTCCTCTACCCCTTCCGCTAGCTATGTTTCCCACTAATAATAGAAATTATGTGGCATGGGACACTGGAAGTCCTCTTGTAGCGCCAGTAGCACCAGCTATTTGGACCCTTATCTCAATCTTTGCTCTAAAAGCTATACCTAAATTCACCGAAGATGGCTCAAGAACACCATCTGAACATCTGCAAGATGTTGCAGATGTTTGTTTGGTACATGGTGTTACAGACTAAAATGCAATGCTAAGGTTGCTTGCCACCTCTTTTAGAGGCAAGGCACTAGATTGGTACCGCACGTTGTAGCCTAATACTATTGGTACCTAAGATCAACTTGGAGACCCTTTCTACGAGAGATTCTCTAATGAAGGAGATAGGTCTTCGCAATATCATCAGCTGGAGATCATACAGTGGGCCCCATATTGATCCATGACTAACTTCAATGCTCGGTTTCACATAACCTAGCAAAGGATTCAAGGTGAAATTTTCCCACCACCTGACTTGGCGTTCATGTTCTACTTGAATTCCATCAACGCTGACATTTCAATGATGATCTAGTTACTTGGTGGAACCACACTACCAGATGCATATAGCATCACAGTTAAAGCAGAGAACAATCTAATAGACATCAAAAAGTTCTCACCTCGGCCTGCCAAGGCTATGTTTCCTAAGATATCAGTTCTCACCCAGGTGATGCCATCTACCAGTATAGCCGCTCCTCCTCAATCCATGTATACATACCCGAGCGCACCGTAGGACGTTGCTTCCACATCCGGCTCTTTGAAGGATGATATAAGAGATTTCAAGGAGATGTTGCAGGCTATGGCCAACAAGATAACTGTGATCAAGCGAAACTAGGTCGCGCCTCTGAAGCCAACTTATCAGAATTATCAAGGCGAAAGGTCTTACCAAAAAAACTAGTTCCAAGGAGGCGCTTGTACAAATCTGTAGGTGCAAATAACTAATCAAATAGTACTAGTACCTTCTCTATTGTAGAGTGCTAACCCAAGCTTGAGCAAAGAGTTGACAATGGGGAAAAACAATTTAGTCGATGACACCAACCCTTGGTGCTTCCCTTGCGGCAACTCAAATATGCCCTAAAATTGTCCACACGACAATCTACAACAAAAGGTGGCAAAGCAGCGCAGTCAAGGTGCGAAGTCAGACCATGGAGGTTATGTATACGCCTCTCCACAAATGAAAAACATAGTTCTTACTACACAAATTCAAGGGATGTCCTTGGAGCAAGAAACAAATATTGCTCTCGATCATGTGCTTTTCTCATGGATGGAAGAAGAAGAGGTAATGTTCACAAATGAAGCATCCACATCGAAAACCCCACAAGTATAGTCTAATTACAACATTCACTCAAAGAGGAGATTCATGGGTGAATCATTCATTTCACAAGTAGTCAGTCTGCAGCCCAAAAGTGCTTCTGATGAAGTACCCAGTACCTTCGCATTGGCACAACAATGTCTGCCACAAAGGGAAATTGTGGTAACAAGAGCTAAGGAGTAGAAGCCTCTAAATCTGCCACCATTCAATGCGGTGGAACAATTGAAAAAATCATCTGCTAATGTGTCTTTGTGGGATATCTTAACTATTTTGGAATAGAAGACATTGCTACAGAAGGCTCTTTGGGAGGATCCAATCATTGAACCAAAATAGAAAATGCTCAAAGGAAAGGTTGTTGATCAATCACCTCCTATCAAAGTTCTCACAAATAGCACAGAGGAAGCCCCTACCGAGGTTAAATACAAGCCGAAACCAAAACCCTTCTTCCTAACCCTCATTGTGGGAGATAAATTATTGCATAATGCCATGATTGACTCTAGCGCTAGCACTACAGTCATGCCCAAGTAGATAGCCTAATCCCTAGGACTTAGCTATGAACCTTTAAAGAGGGGGGTTATGCAACTTGATGGGAATAAAGTCAAAACCTTAGGTGTCATCAAAGACCTCCCCTTGACTCTATTCTCCTGCCCTAGCATCACAGTTCCACAAGACACTGTGATCATAGATATTCCCCCTATGTTCGGTCTCTTCTTATCCTGAGAATTCACTTCAAAAATAGGCAGATATATGTCTTTGAATTGGTCGCATTTGATCCTAAGGACCAAACATGGAGCTAAAATGAAAATAGTGTTTGAATCTCTGCATTCATAACATGTGATTGATGAAGCAATGATCAACTTTGAGGCTGCTCATACCTCTTTCACTAAAGAGGAGACATATTGTACCAAGTTGCTAGAGGATGAAAAAGTGACCAGAGATTAGACTGATAAAGAAGAAACTCTTTTGAGCAAATATATAGATGCTAACCCTTTTGAAAACTATCATGCTTCTGGGATGGGCACCTATGTCATCTTCGACAAGGAACAATAGATTTTGAAAGTCGTGAAAAAACTTGAGGGTGACCAAACTTCAAAATTATGGACGTTGCACTTTGACAAAGCAAGATGCAAAGTGGGCGCAGGAGCTGGGATATGTTTAACATCCCCAAATAATGAAAAGACACTCTTGTCCTTCCGCTTCCAGTTTGCTTGTTTGAACAATGAAGCTGAATATGAAGGCCTAGTGCAAGGTCTAAGCCTTACCGAGCGAATGGGCATTAAATAATTAATGGTTTTTGGATATTCTGAACTAGTGGCCAACCAAGTCCAAGGGATTTCCGTATCTGAAAATTTCTGCATGAGATCCTACAAACATAGAGGTTGGGACTTGATAGAAGGTTTTGAAGCCTTCAATATTCAAACAGTGCCCAAAGAACAAAATGTTGATGCAGATCACATGGCTGCAGTCGGATCTCAATTTGAACCTGCCTCCAACCTAATGCATAACAAACACTTTGTATGAGTGATAGTCTAACCAATGCTTCCAAATAATGATCAGAGTTGGCAGGTATTTGACAGCAATGAACACATCACCTCATTCATCCAATAGTCGGGAGAGTTTGTTGACCAACTCCAACCAAATATTGTTAAAGCCTACGAAGGAAAAATCATTCAGCTAAGGTATAATAAGCTTCTGAAGGGACTTGTCACTCTAGAAAACCTATTTGATTGTGACATTGCAAGGAATGAAAAAATGAAGTTTGTAGCAGACAAAAGTGACTATGCGGACCTTCAAGTAGAAGATGGAAGAAAGCTCAAAGTCGGGAAAGACATCCCACATCATGATAAAGAAAGGCTCATCAAATTTTGTGAGGTATAAAGGAGTGGTGGCTTGGTCATATGATAACCTTAGGGGATATGATCCCAAAATCATCTAGCATATGATAGAGCTGATGGAAGGAGCAAAACCAGTCAGCCAAAAATAGAGGCCAGTCAACCTGAAGATTGAAGCCATGATGGCACAAGAGTTAACAAAGCTAATTCAGTCTTAGATTGTCTTCTCAATCAAGTACAAAACATGGGTATCCAACTTGGTGCTAGTTCAAAGGAAGAATGGAGACATCCGCCTGTGTGTTGACTTTCGAGACCTAAACAGAGCATCCCTAAAGGACCATTACCTGTTTCCTTCTATGGAGACAATCTTGCAAATGATAGTAGGCTCAAAAATATTTTCTCTGTTGGATGACTTCTCCAGTTACAATCAGATTTGGGTTAAAGAAGAGGACCAACACAAGACAATGTTCACTACCAAGTGGGGAATGTTCACATATGCAAAAATTCCTTTCGGCCTTTCAAATGCAGGAGCCACTTTTCAACGGGCCATGGATATCACTTTCAGTGAATTGATTAACAAGATTATCCTAATCTATTTGGATGATATGGTTGTTTTTTTGCAAACATAAGGATGATCATTTCGATCACCTTGATATGGTTTTCAAAAAATGCTAGGAGTTTGGGGTATCCCTGTACTTGAAAAAATGTTTCTTCGGAGTGTCACAAGGCAAGATATTGGGACATGTAGTGTCCAAAGAAGGAATTTCCATTGATCCCGAGTGGGTGAAAGCAATCAAAGAACTTCCCCTACTATTCAACAAGAAAGGATTCCAATCTTTCCTGGGGAAGGTAAACTTTGTGAGCAAATTCATTTCGAAATTTGTAGGGATAATTAGACCTATCACCCTGATGTTGAAAAAGGATCAATTATTCAAATGGACAAAGAATCTTTTGAGAAGGTAAAGGATGTTATTTCCTCAGCCCCCATACATGTCAATCCAGACCTATCGAAGGACTTCATAATGTATGTATTCAACAACATGTCAAGCATTGCTATCGTTTTAACTTAAAAGGATGATGAACGAAAGGGAGAACATCTGATAGCATTTCACTCCTGGACCCTAAAAGAATATGAGACAAAATACAACTTCATCGAGAGGAAATCTTTTGCAATTGTTAAGGGGCTCAAGAAGTTCTGACACCTAATTTATTACAACAAGGTGGTGGTTTATGTCTCACATTCCAACGTGTGTGAATACATCATGGAAGGAGAAATCACTAAAAAGAGGGATAATTGGATCACCAAGACCCTTGAATATGGTATTGAGGTCAATCCTACAAAGACAGTCTGAGGAAGAGGACTGTGCGAATATCTGGTGCACGACGAGGAAATGACAACCAAAGAAGAGCAACCAGAGTTGGTTCTAATGAATGAGTCAAAATCTAAAGGCTGCTGACTGGCGGACAGAGTAAGGTTCATGCACATGGGAAAATATCCACCCAACCTTCCTTCTCGAAAGAGAAGATTCTACTGACTACAAAAAAATAGATATGCACTCATCAAAGGGGTCCTTTTCAAGAGGAACTTCAACCATGTTCTATTACAACGTGTCACCACAAAGCAAGAGAAGCAGATTCTTGACACTTTCCACAGCAATCCCGCAAGCGTGCATTTCTCTGCAAAGACCACCACCATCAAAATTATGTGCATTAGGTACTTTTGGCCCATGTTGTTCAATGACTCATATTCCTTGGTAAAAGCTTGCAAGGAATGCTAATTCTTCACATGGAGAAGAAATAAATCTACAATGCCTCTCAACCCAATAGTAGTTGATGAGCCATTCGCACAATGGGGTCTTGATTTCATTGGAATGATTAATCCCTCCTCTAGTGTCAGACATAAATGGATTCTAATGGTGATAGACTACTTCCCTAGGTGGACCAAAGCCATGCCCCTGAAGAATGCGACAAAGGCAGAGATAGTAGACTTCCTCGAAGAACTCATGACAAGATTCAGCCCTCCTAAAACCATCATCTCTGACAACGCCAAGGCTTTCCTAGGCTCTAAGGTATGTCAATTTGCGCTCACATGTGACATACTCCTAAATACATCATCAAATTACTACCCAAAGGGTAATGGCCTAGCAGAGTCGATTAACAAGAATTTAGTTTGACTCATCAAAAGAATCAGTTCAGAGTGCTAGGGAGAATGGCATCTTTGGGTAGACTGCATAACCCCTAAGCAAGTCCTCAAGACTTTGTTGTACAAACTAGTGTATCGGTAGGAAGCACTATTTCCTATCTCCATGAAAATTTTGGCACTGCAATTGCTCAAATCTCCTGAGATATAGCAAAATGGAACAATCAAGGTTCAACTGGCCAAGTTGTTGGAAGTGTAGGAAAAAAAGAAAAAGTCCTTAATAGCCATGTCTAACTGCCAATAGGTGGTTCAAAGATGGTTTGACAAGAAATCTTCAAACCAAGGTCTAAAATGTGGGGATCTAGTGCTAAAATTTAATGAAAGAGTTGCAAATCCCAACCAACACAGGAAGTTTGACAACTTATGGGAAGGCCCTTTCAAAATAATTCAACGAAAAGAGCATTATGCATTTGAATTGGAAACCATGGAACAAGAAGCATTGGGAATTCTGATCAACAACATTCATCTAAAATTATTCAATTAAACTTCAAATTATTCTACCAATGTAAATATGTAAATAATGTAATTATTTTTTTCCTTGAGTTTTTGTCAATTGGTCTTGCAATAATTAATTTTCAAGTGTGAGGAAGTAGAAATGAATGGAACCCATTATTGTAAAGTGAAGAAAGAGATAAAAGAACCCATGAAGCCAAGAAAAATGGCACCCATACTTAGAATTGAAATGGATATATCTATGTAGGAAAAGAAAAGAAGACCCACATTGCTAAACAACTGAAAGCAAAGGAGACACAATTTTTAACATAAGCTATATCTTCAGTATATTTATATACTTTGATAAGTACAATATCAAAATGGCTCAAAGGCCACACTTTTAGAGTATATATCTATACATTTTTTGTATTTTCTTTATATGGCTACTATAAGGCCTTTTCCAGGCATATATACAAATAATAGACTAACGAGCATTAGTTCTTAAAGCAAGAAAAGAAGATTTTCAATCATGGGCATGTGCAATAGCAATGGAGGCATCGACAATAGCATCCGGAATCATTTCATCAGCAGGGGCAGCATGAGGACCAGCAGCGGCAACATCCATAGGAGCAACTGCAAGTGGTGGAGGGAACACCAGGTTCCTGAAGTCCATCTACCAGTCAATGTCATAAAACAACAACACATTGTATAGGAAAAATAGGAAATGACATGCATGGGTGACCCTTTGGCGATGTTCTTCTTGTGACTAGATACAAAAGCTGCTCATGAACGACACCCATGGCATGACTGCATCTTCCTGAATGTATTTTTGGAGGTTGCTTGTCGTTGGCAAGCCTATTCCAAATGTAGTGTTGGCCACCACCTCTTCAAGGCCACCCAGATATTTCTTCAGAAATATTTCGAGTACTAGGCGCAGAACCAATGGCTTGGGAATTGCAATGTCAAGCATGGACACCACGAAGTGAGAGCACACATCAGTGTTAACTCTATAATTATCCTCATAGTCAATGTAATCCCTCCCCATAATGCATTTTATTGCTATAATGGCCAAAGAATGCTTATTCTTGGTCACCCTTTTGAGGCGCCTAGTTGAAATTTCACCAAGAAAATCCAACTGGGATTTCTTACATACAAGCCTGATTGGGGTATTCATGGTGAAAATCTCTATACAACTATCAGAAAAAAGCTCTACTTAAATCGCCTAAGTCTAAGCTCTATAAAAATTCTACGCAACTGCAAACATTGAATGCTAAGCCAATCACCTATTACCAATTCTACTAAAATTTGCTAAGTGTGATTTCAATATTGCCTAAGTGCCTATTCATTGAAATGGCTAGGATAAGTGTGGTAATTTGCATACCATAAGCATGAGGTTAATCAAGATCTATCTAAAAAATTGCACCAAGGATCACTCAATTTTCCCACCCAATTGTGTCTGCTAAGTACGATTTATTATGTGTAGGATTAGTGGGAGCTAATTAATTAGCATAAGTTGGTGGCATTCTTCGACAATAGTTCATACGGTTGAATGTTGGGGTGTCCTTCTACAGGCACTTATCAAACTCCAAAAAGGAATGCAAATCTTTCTAGGCACTTATTGCATATTTGGCTTAATCATTCCATTTGGGATATTAATTGCCACAACATATGAACACCTAAGCTTCTTTCAAATTGTCAACTCAAGTTTCAAGAAAAGTACGCAAGAGTACATCATTGCCAAAGGTCATTATGAATTCTTATCATTTCAAAATGGCAAGTAATTCATTTCGCACGAGCAAATAACTGGCGGTACATGTCAAATTTAATGCAAGTAGGCGAGCATTGTTAGCCACCTCAATAAGGAAATAACTAAGTATCACATGCAAAAGGCTAGCATTATGAAAGATTTTCAAACATGCTACCTAGAGAAAAATAATTTATTTAGGACAACCAGAGCTGAGGTAAATTCTTGAAAATTTGAGTTAAGCAAAAACCTATAGCAAGAAGAAATGGCAGAGAGTTTTCAAACGGAGCCACAGTCAAAGGAACAAGTAGAAGGGAAAGAAGAGGCAACATAGAGCTTGTTTGATGATATGTGTACAACATCAACCATCTACGTCTTTGAAGACGTCTCTTACGCTTCACCTGGTATACCAGAGAAGTCAGAATGGGTAAACACATGGGTCTTAGACAAGCCTAAAAGTTATAGAGATCAGAGCCAAATCAAGGAGGAATGGGATAATATTCATGATCCCATCCTTGCAAAAAACCCTAAGACTTTGAGGGAGGAAACCTATGAAAGAATGACGAAATTCACCAACCTAGAGTCATTTTCGCAGAAGTTATGGTACAACTGGCTCCCACAATATATGGTCTCGTTTGTTCACTATTGCCCAAAACTAGGCGATGCATCCATCAAAAATTTCATCCCAAGCACCAGCACCATCAAGGGCCAAAGATTAAAAGTCAATATCTTCCTAGAAGCTATCTAGAATATGTTGTGCATCCCTAACCAAAGCTCTAGACCAAAAGAGATAGAGCCATTCAACCTAGAGAAGGAAGAGGAAATATGGAGAGGCATGAAAAAGGCTCTAGAATTTTATAATAAAGAAACCCAAAGGCCTAAGGAAGATCATAAAAATCCACCAAAGATTTTGGTGCCGCACATTTCCTTCCCACCATACATGCAAGATGCCTTCTCAATGTTGGCATTCATTTGCAGCTTGGACACTGACAAGGATGTGCACGAATTTTAGTTGGGTCCGAGGTTTCAGTTTTGCAAGCAACATTCCTTTTTTTGGCATGATTTTGCACAATTCCTCATTGACAAGATGATAAGGAAAATCAGGGACTACCAAATGCAACGGAGGTTCGGGTTTCTTTCCTTCCTTGCTCACATGTTTTTGCACCATAACCCTGATTTCTTTAAGAAGTATGTAAGGTTGTCTATTTTTGATGAATCAGGAAAAAGGAGGTTAGTTTCTTTATGGAATCCTCTCCTCTCCTCTACAAATGACTTATGCATTTTCAAATTTTTTTTTACTCTGATTTTGCAAGATTTGAAAGGGGAGGATGATATTGATTGGCTCACCAAGGAGTAGACTATGTATATGTAAAACTTCACTCCCAAATATGACTAGTTTCTCATAGTGGATTTCACATTCATCCAGCAGCACTATTTCACTAGGGAACCATTTCTCCTTCCAACATGTTTCACAAATTGGGTGCTAGCCCTCGAAATGTTCCGGCAAGTATCCATTAACGATTACAAATTTTGCGGGGGGGGGAGGCCAAGAAGAGGGGATTCTTCAGCTTCCCACTAAGCTTCAAAATGGTGGTCATGAACAATAAATAGACGCACAATTTGTTGGAAGATAAGTTGGCTCACTTGTGGTTAGTGGTGATTTGCGATAACTGGGATTACAACCCCAACAATGACTCGCCGAATGAATTTATCAAGGTAACACATAGCCCCTGCCCTTACTGGGAAAAGAGGCAAAACCTGCTAAAAGATCTAGATGATCTACTGGTTGATTTGATCCACATTCCTATTCAGGATAGTAGGCCACCATGGCATAAATTTCACTTCACCACTATTAAGTATGATGAAAAGAAAAGAATAGGAGCCGACTTTCAAAACAAATTATTAAAAATAGAAGGATGGAAAGAGGAAAGAATCAGATATTTTTGGATGTACCACCAAGAAATCAAACAACCTGAGGCCCCTTATGGAAGTGTGGCATTGGATGTGGAGTTTGATAGATTGTGGAATGAGGCACACATGGATTCTAACACAAGTGCTAACAAGGATGATGACTCTGATGAGGAGTCTGAAGAGCATATGGGGAAAGGAAAGGAGAAACAATCAAAAGTGTAGTCGACCTCCGCTTTGCAAAATAGAAAGGCAACTGAGTAGCCTAGTCGGGTTGTTTCAAATGTATGGTTGAATGTATCAAGAGCTTCGCAGACACTCACTTGGACTGCTGCAAGGACAAGAATGACTCAACAACAATAAAAAATTGTAGAGGTGGACACCCCACCTGCCAAACGGTAGTGCATAGAAGCAATTGCGAGGGAAAGTTTGTAAACACTCGCAGCAAGCCAAGAGGCCATGGCGAGTCAAGAACCATAATCATCCAGTTAACAAGTAACATTTTCTCCTTCTCTTACTTCACAATCTTTAGTAGTCCCTGCTATCTCTATGACACCCATACTACAAGTGTTGGCACTTCCTTCTATGTCTTTGCCATAATGGTCGTGGGATATTTCTCCCAATTCTCCCATGCGAGGCCATTTATCTTAACACCTTCACAAACCCTTACACCGTCCACCGTTTCCCAATCGTCTCTTGCCTCTCTCTCTATGAGAATGGCCACCATTGACACCCATCCTACTACCACTATATCAAGCTCAACCCAATTCACCCAACAGTTGGAGTTCGCTATGAGGCCCCAATCGTTGCAACAGCTGATGAGTCCTCCCGTCGGTTCACAAACCGGCTTTTGGCATGTCCCTCATTTCTCCCTCTTACAGTTGATCTCCCTAAAAGGAAAGCACCCGAAACCACTACCCTCACATTCCCTTTCGCCCTACCTCTCTGTGCACCTTTTGCAGGCAGGCTAGTTTAGTTGTCATCTCAATTTATGGCATAGGGTGATGTTACAAAAGAAGCACAGGCTCTCAGGATCCAAAATCGAAAGGTCAAGGATGACAAAAAGTCAGCGGAGCCGAAAGTGTATACTATTCACAATGAAGCTCATAATGTGATCCATTTCACAACCATGCATCTGAACGTCATCAAACTATAAGGGGAGATGCATCCTGATGATTACAACATGTTTGCCATGGGACTCCATCTGAGTATAGCCCGGCCACAAGACAAAGCTAAACTCATGGAAGAAACACAGCGGGTGGTGACCACGAACTTCCTCAAGTCCGATCGCCAACTAAAGAAGAAAGAAGAGGATTTGAAGTTTGTGAAAGATAGGGTCGAGTTCCTGTGAACAAAAGAAAAGGCGATGGAAGTAGAAGTTGTGTGCTTATTAGAGAGAGCACAGGAAATAGAGGTGGAGCAAAACAAAATGTGAGAGGAACTTGCAAAGTTCCAATCCATTGACCCTCCCTGGTCGACATGCTGCAGAAGAGGAACCAAGACTATCATAACCAGTTAACTCTGGAAGAACAAGGAGTGAAACAAAAGAGTGAGGAATTTGAACAGTAGCATGCTTAATTCAAGCAACAAGTGCAAGAGAAGGATGCAAACTTTGGGAGCCAAAAGGCCCAATTGGAAAAGGAGCTCCAAGAGGCGAATTCTTCCCTTGAATTGGAGTCAGCAAACAAAATCCGAGTGAAGGAGAACTAGTCCAAAGAACTAAGAAACATCGAGGAACAACTTACATCCACAAATAGGATAGTTGCAGAATTGACGTAGGATGTCAGCTTGAAAGATGCAGAGATTTCCCTTCTAAGGAGCATTCCCCAAGCCCCTGTTGCCAAGCCAGACCTCATTCTAGTGGTTCAGTAGCTATATTTTTCATACTAGGAAAAGGTCAAGACCTTCTACCTAACACTATAGATGACATTCCAATATATGTCAGAAGTGACAAAATTGAGTAGGGAGATTCACGGAGCAATTGAGCAGTTCCCACACACTACTAAATTTGACACACCACTATCTTTTTTCCCCGATTGTCTTTCAAACTCTAGACTGTCTGTTGGTACTATGCTTTGGGGATGTAGTCTGTTGAAATCTTCTAATCCATTGAGGCCTTCAATTTTTTGAGTTTTCCTTATAGTATTCTATGGTCATACATTCTTCAGTGATCTTCTCTTCCCATGAGGCTTTCAAGTTGTCAATTATCTCTCGATGCTCTTCCAAGGAGATATAACCTACTATATCTGGTTTATGTTTTTGAGCCAATTGCCCTAATTGGAATCTTAACTCCCTTGTTTCCTTAGCTTGCTTTTGGCCTTTGTTATAAACTTTCTACAACTATTTTTGAAGAAAAAACATTTGAGTTTCCAGTCGATGCACTTTTTCTTGCAAAACCCTAATCTCCTTGACAGAATAATCCTTAGTTTGTGAGATTTCATGTGATCTTTCCTCTGTATCCTTAATTATGGAGTCAAATTTTTAATAGAGATCATGGCCAAGAGAAGCTCCTACTGCAATCTTAGGATTTATATTTTACCAATCAGGAATTTGTTCAACAAATCCATAGACATGTGGTAGAGTATTAGTTTCTTGTATCACCAAATCTTGTTTATTCCCTTGTTGAAAGTCATCATATTGCTCATGCAATAGTGTCTTAGAAAATATGTTCCCTTGATCACCTATATATTCCTCTTCACTCTAGTTGTGAGGACTACTGGGGGGCTCATACATTTCTTCTTCATGATCATCTAGTTCATCTTTCTCTTCAGGGGATTTATTCTCTATTTTCCTTTCCTTTGTGCTTCTTCTATTTTTTTGACACTGCTCTTGAATTTTCCTATCTTTACCTCTCAAAATATTAGTGGCCACAATTTCAACATCTGTTTCCTTAAGGTTTTGGATCATTGTACAAGCACTAATGGCTAGACTCTATAAACCAAAGGTTGCCTCCACATATTTTCTTTTAAACTTAGTGTTCTAAGGGGTCTTTACTGGAGGAGTACTAATACCGACAACATTTTTACCCTTTCCAATATGAGCCCTTAACTTAAAATTTTTATCATCAATACCTCGTGTTTGCTTTCCATGCACCCCATCTTGTAAATTCTCAATTTCCTCAGTTGGGTTTTCATTTTTATGGACTTTTGTATCCCTATCATTTTGCCTTAGATTTTTATCAATTGGGTTCTGAATTTCATTATCTTAGTTCTCAAGGTTGTCATTATTATCCTTGGCTCCATGAGCCTCTAGCTCAATTTTTGGAGCCAAAGAATTAGAGGAGCTTGCTTCCCTAAAACTTATATCCCAACCAACTAGAGGTGTGGATTGTGCTAAACCCCTCATGACAATTAATTTTATCAACCCATAGTGTGCCACAGAATTGTGGTGCCCTTTTTGCACTTCTAAACTCATCCTTTTAATTGAATGAAAGAGGTAAGGTAGAATATTAACTAAGTCATTGCATCATAAATGATAGAGTAACCTAAAGTGGTGTGTAAAAACATATGCATACCTCCCTTCTCTTGTAATGTACTGGATTATGACTTTGGCTATGTTTGTCCAATGTTTTGGAAGTGAATCCCACAATGTTCCTTGTTTAGGAGTCATTTGTAAAACCTCACCTTGTCTC
Source organism: Sequoia sempervirens (assembly GCA_007258455.2). Classification (NCBI taxonomy): domain Eukaryota; kingdom Viridiplantae; phylum Streptophyta; class Pinopsida; order Cupressales; family Cupressaceae; genus Sequoia; species Sequoia sempervirens. The sequence continues at coordinate 437,112,571 of VDFB02000017.1, read as the reverse complement.
AGAAAATACTGAGAATGTTGTTGAATTTCAATTGCTTTATTTACAGCCGACAGAAAATAGGCTTCTTCGGTCTCAGGTAATCCAATTACCTCGGCTATGATTTGCACAGTGACTAACAAAGAAAGTCCCCACACCTCTGTTGAATTACTATCACTACTGAATGCCATGGAAAACCAAAAAGCTACCTCATCATCATATCCACAAAACTTCATGGAGAAGACATGCCACCTTGCATCCTCAAAAACCTAATATACCATTGCATTAGCTCTTACATTGTACATATCGAGGGGTTCCTATCGTTTGTGAATACCACCCATGGTGATGAGTATTAGCAATAGGAGAAATGTAAACTATTCGACAATAAGTCACAAATGATGTACTTAAAATATGCATATGAGATGAACTCCATAGAAGCAAGCAAACACGATTATCATGGCAGAGTAAATTGGTGTTGTGATATGATGGCAATCATGACATGGCACAACCACCCCTAACTAAGCATACGACACCATCCTCAATGTTGCCTTAATAAATACAAAAAAGAAAATAAATTAATATGAAATGAAAGAAATACAATACCTTCGATGAATTACTATTAGAGTACACTGACAGTGATGCAAAAAGCAGCAACAAATGACGAGGACATCGGCAGGGCCGAGGTGGTCTAATCAGAGAGCACAAAGGAGGAAGATAGTGAAGAAGCATACTGAGGTGTCGAAACGAGAGGAAGAATCATGGTATTGGTACAATGCAAGTGGGCACGAAGCAAATCCACCCTAATGTGAAAGAGTGGGAAAAAGCTGACATACTGGTAGGATGATGTAGTGAAATGACCAAATGAAGTGGTCATTTGAGCAGTGAACTAGGTCAGAAAAAGCTGATGTAGGATGGCTAGTGGTTGGAAAGTGACAAATGTCCATGTGACATAAGTAAAGATGACATGGAGGTCAACAGAAAATGCCAAATCAGATAGGGGACAAGGCATATGCAAGGTGATGGAGAATGGCAGTGGGTATGGAATGATCTAGGTGAGATAGAGTAAAAGGAAAGAATGACTTGGTAGAGAACCCTTCTTGATGCATTAGCAAGTGGGTGGTGACAGGAAGTCGAAAGAGGTAGTATCTTGTCGCAAGGGTGACAAGAGAGCGACCAAACTTCATTTTAGTTTATTGTTTTATATAGTTTTTTATTTTTGAATTATTTTTTTATTTTTTAAAATTTTATTTATTTATTATTTATGTATATTTTATAGTTTATATTATTTTTTGCATTCTCAATGATAGGCCACCAGTGTCTTTATTTTCAACCTATCATTGCCTAGGGGTGCCAAAAACTGGTTTTCACCCCTAAGGTTATTGATACAGGTATAATTTTTTGGATCTTCAATTTCCAAATTATAATTGGCCAACAATGCCCGAGGGTTTTTGCTGTTGGATCTTTTATTGCAATTTTTTCTTCTTTTTTTCACTTATTTTGGAGAGGTGACAGGAACAAGAGTTCCTTCCTTCATCACATGACAAAAAAAAAGTTTTTTAGAAAGGGTTCATTTGTATAATTTCAAATGGTGCTCGTTGATAATGAGATCCATATGCTCTAAATCCATAATGCATAACTTAGCAACACCACTATCATAAACAATGTTAATTTCACAAGGATTGAGCCATCGAGTGTGAAATTTCACTTTAAGTTCCTAGAACCAAGAGTCATAGAGTAATGCCCAATCACCAGGTTGGAACGTTCACTAATGAATGAAACGGTCATGCCATTGTGCTCGATGTTGTTAAACCACCTCTACGTGAAAAAGGGCTTGCTGACACATTTCATCCAAGGAATGGAGTTGAGTTATTCTCTCCTTTTGGGCTTCGGTGAGACTCATTCCCAATTGAAGAGAAATGTGGAGAGTCTTCACTTCAAATTCAATGGGAAAAATAACATTTTTTCCATAAACAAGTTCATACGGTGTCAAGCTGGTGGTTGTCTTCCAAGTTGTCTTATAGGCCCAAACTGCCTCAAGAAGTCTATTTTCCCAATCCTTCTTATGTAGTACCATAATATTCATGAGGATATTCTCCAACTCCGGATTGGTCACCTCCACTTTCCCATTGGCTTGTGGATGGTACGAAGAAGATTTTCGATGTTTGATTTCATATTCCCAAACTAGAGTTGCAACCAAATTAGATGTGAATTGTGGTCCCTAGTCTATAATAATATCTCATGGTATGCCATACTTGGTAAAAATCTCAAAGTATAAGAAGTTAGAAACTTTTGTATCTCTAACATGTTTCAAAGCTACTACTTCTACCCACTTAGTTATATAATCAGTATAGACCAAAATATACTCATTATTCCTAGACAGAGGATTAATTGGTCCTACAAAATCCAAACCCCATTTCTCAAAGGATTCAATTGATAATTGTGGGTGTAAAGGCATCTCATCAAAATATGTGGGTCGACCCATACGTTGACACTTATCATAATGTTGAACATATCTCTTACAATCCTTATGGATTGTTGGCCAATAATACCTTGCAGTCAAAACTTTGTTAGCAGTTTGTTGTGTTGCAAAGTGTCCTCCACAAGGCTCAGAATGACATGTGTGGAGTATATTAAAGACATCATCCTCTACAACACATCAATGCATGATATTATCAATTCCAATACGAAAGAGTAAACCATTAGTCCAACTATATTTCCCACAAAGTCTTATAAGATTTTGTCAATCTCTTGGAGAAAAGTGGGGTGGAAATCTGCATGTGACAAGGTAATTGGCAATGTCCACAAACCATGGGATTTTTACAAAAATGGAAAAAATGTGTTCATCCAAGAAAGCATCATCCACAGGTATCAGTTCATTATCACACTACAATTTGGATTGAAAGTCAGCAACTACATTTTCACTTCCAATTTTTTTAAGAATAGTGATATCAAATTCCTGCAATAAAAGCAACCATTGAATCACTCTTGGACTATAAAAACTAGCTTATTCAGTAAGAATATTATAGCAGAATGATTTGTATGTACAAAGACTTTATATCGAGTTATATAAGGGTAAAATTTGTTTACCGCATAGACTACAACCAAAAATACTTTTTTAGTTATAGTGTGATTTACCTCCGCACCAGTAAAATTCTTACTAATATAATAAATGGAATAAAAGAGAGAATTATCATTTTTCCCAAGCATTGCTCCCATGGAATTGTCTGAAGCAATGGTATGAATTTGGAATGGTAATTCCTTATTTGGTCCTCATAAAATTGGTGTAGTTATAAGATTCCCCTTAATTTATTCAAAAGCTTGTTGAAATTCTTGTGTCCATGAAAAATCAACATATTTACCTAGCAAAAGAAAAAGAGGTGAGGAAATTTTATTAAAATTTTAAATAAATCTTCTATAGTATCCAACATGACCCAAAAAACTATGAACATCTTTATGAGAAATAGGAATAGGTAAGTCTTGAATTATCTTTACCTTTTTGGGATCTACCTCAATTCCCTTTGAAGAAATATAATGTCCTAAGACAATACCTTTAGTCATTAAGATGTGACACTTTTCATGACTCAAGGATAAATTAGTATCAATACATCTTTTAAGTACCTTTTCCAAATTTACCTTGGCTTCCTCATACGTGTCACCATAAACAATAAAATCATCCATGTAAACTTCCACACGATCATGAATCAAAACAACAAAAATACTTAAGACAACCCACTAAAAAAGTAGTAGGAACGTTACATAACCCAAAAGGTAAGACATTTTAAGCAAATGTACCCCATAGAAAATAGTAAATGTGGTCTTGTCTTGATCCTCTGGGGCTATACGGATTTGATTGTAACCACTAAATTCATCAAGGAAGGAAAAGAACTTCTTCCTAGCATGGGTATCTGGGACTTGATCAATACAAGGTAGTGGAAAATGGTCTTTCTTGGTAGCCTTATTAAGGGCCCTATAGTCTACACATATTTTCCAAGTTTCCCATTCTTCTTGGGAACTACCACAAGAGGTGACACCCATCGGCTATCAAAGATAGGATAGATGAATCCTACATTGAGTAACTTTTGTAGTTCATCCTTAACAATTTCTCATAGGAGAGGATTCAATCTTCTTTGGGGTTATCTCACAGGTTGACTTCCCTCCTCTATATATATGTGATGTGTACAAGTGGCAGGGTGTATTCCTCTCATGTCTTCGTAATCCCAAGCAAATGCATCTTTACGGGAACACAACATAACAATGAGATCTTCTAATTGTGAGGGGCTCAGTTTGAAGTTTATATTAAGCATTTTTCTAGGTAAAACTTCCATAGTTTGAGACTAGACAAGAGTATTTATAGAAAGTGATTGGGAAGTAGATGGGGATGGATTAGAATTCCCAAATACTAAAATTGGACTATATATACAAGTGTGTGGTAATGACTAATGCAAAGTAATGAAATTTTGAATAGATTGTGGATTCCTAACTAATGAAAAATTCCCAAATGGGGAATTTTCATTTATACTCAAAGGAAAAATCATCTTTTCTAAAATATTATCAAACAAATAGTGATTTTGCAAGAAATTAAGAACATTGTCTTTTGACATTTCTTCAAATTCTCTACTTTGATCAATTGTCAAGATAGGAAAAGATCCATCTAAATCATTATTGATCCACGATGGATCATTTGTTTCCAATAAAGGTTGTGCTAGAGGGTACAACGTCGGTTGCTTCATTTGTTCTCCATTTAATCACCATATTTCCAGACTTGCAATTAATAAAAGAATTAACTATGGCTAACCAAGGTCTGCCTAAAATTAAGGGGTATCCCCCAACTTAATTTTTTGTTGTAAAATCATAAAATTTGTGGGATATTCCCAAGACTCAACAAAAATAATAATTTCTTCAATCATACCTTTTGGCTTTACAAGGGAACGATCCACCATTTATAAGACCATTGGAGTAGGTTTTAGTCCTTGAAGGGCTAGTTTCTCCTTAGTCTCATTTTTTATTACATTTATGGCTGCTCCTAAATCCATAAGTGTATTTGGGATATATATATATATTACCAATACATATAGGTTTGTCATTGGGCTCCCAAGATCTACATACTTAAGAACATAAATTTTCCCCAACATCAAATCTACAAGTTGTCTAATGACTTGGACTATCTTGGGGTCTTGTTTCTTCTATTGTTTTCGCCACATAGTTCTTTGACTACTCTCATATACACTAGAACATCTTGAATGGCTTGCAAGAGAGGGATTTTGATGTTAACATTTCTTAATTCATTCATGAAATCAAAACCTAATTGAGATGTTTCTTGCTATTTTGGTTGTTCTTGAAACCTATTAGGAAATGGGGGCCTTGGTTGTTCTTCTATTGGTTTTGCTAGAGAATCTTCTATCTCTGTGATAGTTGGATCTTGAAGTTTCTTTCCTGATCTTAGTTGTACACCAACAATTTCTAGTGTATTGATAGGATAGGTTGGGTATCCTGCCACCTCATTATTATAAACCGGTTGAGCCACCTTATTATTCGGATTGGGTAATGGTTGTGTAGGCATAGGCATTGCTTTCAGTGATTGGGTTGAACTAGATGGTTGACTAGATGATGATGGAATAGGTGGTAAAAGTTGTTGTGATTGCTAATAGGGATTTACTATTGATGGTGGTGGATATGGAGGGTACAATTGATATTGTGGATATGATGGTGGTGGTGCTATCCATGCTTGCAATGATTGTGGAGCATGTGGATATTGTTGTGTCCATTGGGGGTAGTGTGAAGGTTTTTTCCATCCTCCAAACCATCCAAGTTGGTTCGGGAAAGAATTTTGTTGATGAGGAAAAGGACTTGGATGTGATGCATGATAACCAGTTGGGGGAATTCCTCGTGGTTGCCAAGGTCTCCTTTGGGACATAAAGTAAACAGGCTCATCTGTATATTCTACTTTAGTCATGCTTACAAGAAGAGTCTTAGAATGGTGTCTCTATCGACATCTTCCAAAGAAGAGATTTTTGTTTTGTTGTAGGGACACTCTTCACTATTATTCCTTTTATGACAAATAGGACAAAATATAGCGAGGGATTTTTCAACCTCCTCCTACTTCTTTCATGTATACAAGGTGTCGATCTACTTACCCATGTGACTCAATAGGTCTGTTTTGAGGTCTTTGAGCAATGTACCTAGTTCTCTTTTTGTGACACTCGATGTACCTTCAAAAGAGACATGCTTCTCAATGTACCCTCTTATTGAATGGGTGGACCTTGAGTAGTTCCTACAAACATCACAGATATCATCAAACCTCAATTTGGAAATATCTCTACCCCCCATAAGATTCAAAATATTCAAGCATTCATCCCTAATCCCCCTAAGAAAGAGCATTTTTATAATGTCATTGTTTAATCCTATTTTTATAGTCCTTTGAAGACTAAATAGGAAAATTTCAAGGTAGTCTTCCAAGGTCTCCTCTTCGCGTTGCATGATGTGAAAGACCTCGTCTCTAATTTCCTTGGTCTTGCAGTATTCTTGGTATTTTTCCAAGAATTTTTTCTTGATGTTATCCCAACTGTGAATGGTTTCACATCCAAGTCCCATAAACCATCACAATGTTGCATCTTTCTAAGTGGTTGGAAATAGTTTAAGTTTTTTTGCATCATTGTGATAATCATAACTATGACATAAAACTTCAAATTCAAAGAGAAACACATTGGGGTCTTCCATAGGAAGACCTCAAAAAATGGGCAAGGTAGAGTGAGGTATGTTCTTCATGGGGGCATCCTCTTCTGGATGAGCAATGAGAAACTCAAAGGTAACATAATTGTTGTTGGCCAATGCTCTTTCACCATTGTTTTTTTTATTAGCCATGGTTTCAAATGACCAAGGGGTGTAAAAGGATGAAAATAGCTTGAGGTCTTTGTGTATGAGAGCTTTACCACTTTGAAGTTTGTAAGGTTCTCAAAATAGTTTAGCAACCCTGTTAAATAATTCTTCAAATGACTTTTGTTGGGTACTAGAAGGAGACTCAATAGTGGTGGAATAAATGACACATCTTTGAATATTCAATTCAACTAACTCTTTCTTAGATGGTGTGTGCACAATTAATGGTTTTAATTCATTTTGTGGGTTTTCTTGTGAAATATTCCCTATATCCTTCTTAATAAATTTTCCTTTACTATCTCTAATGTGATTCATGCATCTATATGATCTATAATAGAGCAAACCAAGGGTACTCACCTAAGCAAGGTCGACAATCACATGAAATTTCACCTCGACACACTGGTCCTAACTCAACTCACTAAGTTTTTCAGGCCTTTAATACCTTTCCCTGGCAATGATGCCAAAATGTTTGGACAAAACTATGGATCAATATTGGGGATAAACTATCCTTTTAATTCTATCAAACTGGTTTAATATAATTGAATCAATCCTTGGGAATTTCATGTTTACTTCCTCAGTTTGTTCCTAAATGTCAATCTGGGGGTCATCAAATTTAGAAAGGTGTATTGGTTATATACCTAAGGGTTGGAGATAGCAAGATGAGTGTTTATGAAATACATTTGGAAATTAAATTGCAACTCAATTAAATCCTATTTTTAATCAATACATTTTATTTTTCAAATCAACACACACACTTTGATTTTTACTTTTAAATGGTTAAGATCAATGCCTTGAAATCACCACAATGCTTTAAAAATATTATATAAGGTCTAACAAAAAAGATATAGCATTGAAATTGCATTTAAACAATTATGGTGACATGAGCTACAATAACCAAGTGACATGACTTGTGGTGTCTTGGTGACAGGATCCGATAAGATTGTGCAGATTGTTTCCTTGTTTTAGGAATGATGTATCTTTTGTAATTTCACATACATGAATTATCACTGAAATTTGTGCTTATGCCACATGTTAATGGTCTTTTTAAAAGAAAGCATGCACCACACTTAACAAATTAATAACACGCTTATAGAATCATTGAACTTAACAAATTAATAGTATACATACAAAATCACTAAACTTAATGAATTAATAGCACACATATAGAATCACTAAACAAATATAAATCATACCTCACAAAATAATAGGAAAATAAATCCAATCATTGGTTAAGGAGTGGGCCCTGTCTCCTAACTAGCTGATTGAAGAATGTGCTAAAACAATACACAAATTCAACTCTAGTAACTTGATAATAGTCTTATGTTTATATTAAATTTGAACTGAAGATTTTCTTTCATATACAAGAGAGCATATATATATCTAAATACAAAACAAAATATCTAAATAGATATGTCCACGGTTTGTAATTATATGACCAAAAATACTCTAATTGATTTTGAAAATAGCCACTATTTTCTAAAGTCCCAAAACCGATTACAAACCTAATTATAAAACTAATTACTAAACATATACTAAATGACAATAACTAATGAAAACCAAAAGATCACGAGAATTCTCCAAGAAATCTTCATCACTTGTCCTCTCGACCTCAAGACCCTTGTTTCACACAACCACAAAAATTAGTACTTCATAATCGGTTAATCGTTAGAGTATTTTGCATCCTCCAATCCACATTAATCATCTTTAATTATTTACAATTATTATGGAAATTTAGGAGAAAGGCTAAAAGGTAAGCTAGGATAAACATAAAACTAGGAAAATCCATACTAGAATTAATGGCATACTTTTAACCCATCAAAAATCATTTAACCCTTCAACAAAGTTTTTATTTTGAAGGTCCTTAAACCCTTATCACTAATGTGATCCATATTTTGGTGACATAACATTATTTTCTTTTTTTTGTAGCTTAGTCTCTAAAGTATGAGCACCCTTAGGTAATAAAAAAGAACAACCATCAAAATTAGACACATCACATCTCTTTGTTGATGGTTCCAATGGTGAAGGTAAATATTTGTAGATCTCTTCATTGTAAGAATTGAAGAATTATTACACTTAGTTATGCATACATCTCATTAAAACAGAGTGCAAATCCAAACACCCTTAGCAACAACCATAGCTCCTCTTACCACTTGCACCCTCCATTCAAGAAAACAACCTATATAGCCACATCATTTAGTTTACTTAAAGAAAGTAGGTTCTATGTCAAACCGGGTATATGTAGTACACCATTCATCCCCTCCACTCAACCATAAAGGAATGAAATTAGGAAACTAACTGATAAAATAATCTTCAAATGAGAATCATCTCCAAGGCACACATTCTCATCATCATATTGTTCATATTTTATAAACCAACCTCAATGTGATGCCACATGGAAAGAGGCACCAAATTCAATTATTCACACACCTTCCAATGAATGCAATGATAAAAGCATCACCTTCATCTTAGGTGGATCTCTCAAACACGTCATCAAAATCTACCTTTTTCTTCTTTTTCTCCTCCTTACAATCTCTTATTGGATGTCTACCTTTGTCATGGTTTCAATATTTCACCTTGAACGTACCAAGACATTTGGATCTCCCAAGGGATTTAGATCCAGATTTATCTTACTTTTTGTCCTTCTTTCCTTTTTCTTTGGATCTTTCATGAATTTCTAGGGCCTACTTAGCTAATTTAAAATTCTTCATTCTCATTTCTTCAAAAAGAAAAGATGAAACCACTTCATTCATCTCGAACTTTGTACCAATACTACTCCCAATGGCCATAACTAATTGGTCCCATGAATCTAACATGGGACACAAAAAAATCATATAATGATCCTCCTCCATTTTCACCCCCACAAAGAGCCATTGAGTAGCTACCATATTGAAGGCATTTAGATGTTTAGCCACAAACCCACTATCCTCCATCTCGATGATCTACAAATTATTTCTTAGGAAAAGCTTATTCACAGGAATTTAGCCCAATATATTTCTCCAAGTTTGTTCAAAAAAATTGTTGTATAAATATCTTCATGCACATTCAACAACACTAAATCAACCAGATCAAGTCTAACGAGACTCTTTACTTTTTTATCCATCTTGTCCTAGTTTTCTTGTGGTGTATCTACAAGTTTAGATCTAGATACTACAACCCTAGATCTTAGTCTATGAACACATATTCCATCTTGAGCTTCCACAACTCAAAGTTTGTGCCTAAGAACCTCTCTATCTCTATTCTTAATGTGTGTGTCATCTCATCCTACAATAATATCAAAACCCTCTCTATGTAAGCTCCCACTCAAATGAACATTAGTACAAAAAACCCTATACCAAACACATATAATCTGAGGTGATCAAGCTTTGATACCAAATGAAAGGAAGAAAGATATGTGGAAATGCTTCCTACACTAAAATTCTCAAGATAATGTTGTACAAATTTCAATATTTTAACAATTACAAAAAAACCACATATAAACATCAAATAAATAATATGCCATTATATAGGTGTGTGTGGGTATAACCCTTTTAGGAGAAAACCCCCACACTTCGAAGAAATCCAATGTATTGTTCAATAAACAACATAGCTAAAATACAATTGTAGATCAGGCCTTCACAAGAGCATCACTAACTAAAGATTTGGAGGAATATTGACAACTTAACAATATCTACCAAAAACTCATCTAACCTCCATCTCAAGCACCTAATATATAAGAGATACAATACATGAAACCATCAAATGGTAAGAAGAAAACCATGACCCAAAATCATATAAAAGGTGGTGCCCAAATCCTTGGGTTAGAAATCCAACACCCAAATCTCAAGATGATTCCACATATTAAAAATAGAATATTCCTTCCACATGTCATAACCTTGTTATAATCCACTCACTAAATTGGGAATTCTATTCTAGTTCCATTATCTCCAAATAAATATGCTTTTAGATGTGTCGTAACATGCATCATAAGTTGGACTATCTTTAAAAGAAGTGCTAATGCAGGTGACAACAACGAAGGTGGGAGCAAGAGTTTTCAAATTTGTAGGTGATGCAAATGAAAACAACAATGATGAAGGGGACCCAAATGGCGATTTTTGACTGCCTTCTTGGGTTTTCCCTTATAGTGGCTCCTCTGTGCATGCCTGGGAAGATGATGTGGTTGGAGTGAGCAAATTTAGGCGTGGTGGTGGGGTTTTGAAAGCTGTGGAGGACAATTCTAGTGCTCTTGATGATGAGGTTGTCTTTCGAGGTCTTTTGGAGGTTCCTCTTCCCATTCTGGAGGTGGGCAAGTTTGGCTAGCCTTTTTCCATCGATGTGTTGTGGGTTGCGTTTCTTTTGCTTTTGGCAATGTGCTTGGTTGAAGGGGTGGGCGGGTCTAAGTTTTATGTTCCCTTTCTTTTGTACCTGTGGCAATTTGGTGTTGTGGTTCTTGTTGGGGGTGGAGGTTGTTCTCCCCTCTTCAAGTTTTGGCTGTGTATACCTTTTATGCCTGGTGGCTTGTGTTTGTTGCTTTCCTCACAATTAGTGTGGGTGTGTGTGGGGTTCTCTCAAGTGGATTGGTGGTTGGATAGGCCTTTCTTTGCTCCTGTTCAGTGTAATAGCAAGGCTAGTGTGATCTTCGTGCTAGCCTGTTCTACTACAATGTTTATCCTAGTCTCCCCTTGCCCCTTTTGGCTGTGTTTGGTGGCACTCTTTTGGGGATTCTAGCTCTTGGAGAGTTTTGGCTTCTGGTTTCCCTCATGGGGAGTGGTGGTGTCTTCTTCTAGTTGGACTTGTGGAGTTGTGGCCTATTTGTGGCTCTAACCAGTGTGTTAGGGTAGCTGGATGGTTTTATTGTTTGGCCTTCTTCTAGTTTCCTTCTTGTTTGGGCTCCTCTTTCCCTTTTGGGGCTTGTTTGCTTCTGCTCTCTTTGGGTTTGGGTCTTTGGTGGTATTTTCCCTTGTGCATCTTGGTGTAGTTGTGTGTTGCCTCCTCTTGGTCTTGTGAGGATTTGTTGTCTGGGTTCCTCTTTGTGTTGTTTTTGTTTATCAAGCTGGGTTTTTGGTGCTTGGTGCTTTGGAGGCCTTTTGGCAATTGTTTCTGGTCCCCCTCAAGCATTGTTTGGGGGTGCAGATGTTTCAGTATGGCCTTATGGTTGTGAAGCTCCCAGAGTTGATGATGATTATTTTTATACTAGGAGTTTTTTAATCAAAGGATGCTTTGGGGTTTTGGTGGAAGATGCCAGTGGGGTTTTCTATTCCTTTTAAGGTGGTGATGGAGGCTGTGGTGCTTGCTTTGGGTTCTTCTCTCCTGATGACTTGTTGGTTAAAGGGTCCTACTGTTTTGGACTCTATTTAGATCAGTTGTGGCCTTGGTCTCTTAGTTGGGTGGTTCTCAAGTTTTAATCCTAGACCCCTGTTGGTTTTGTTCATTGTGCAAGGTTTTCCAAAGGAGGCTACGGTTGCATGCTTGGCTATTGTGTTGGATTTCTCCTTTGGTCCTATGGAGGTGGTCCCCCCTCAACAACTGTTCTTATTAAGGTGGGAAGATTTCTTATGGAGGTGGAGGTTGAGGGTGTTGGTGATGTTTAGCTACGGTGGTTTTGTTGATTGTATCCTCCTCTCCAACAGAGGGGAGCTCACTCCTTTAGAGGTGGAGATGGAGTTGGTTTCCTATTACCAGGTGAGTCTGTACTGTTGGGAAGCTGATTTATTGTAGTTTTCAATGGTGGATCACAAAGCCCCTATTGAGGTGGGGTGTTTGGTCTTATTGGTGGTTTATACCGTTGTGTTCTCTGCTCTTTTAGTGTTGATTATCTTTCTTGACTTAGTGGTGTCTTCCATGAGCGACTGATGCCTGCAGATGCAAGCGGGCTCTTTTATTGTAACTAAAAGGTTTTCTGATCCCAGTTAAAAACCAGATTGTTTAAGGGTCTCAAGCCCTTGATTATTTGTAAGATGCAGCGTGTGTAGTCTTGTTAATCTTTTAGAGGTTGCTATGGAGTTGTTGTTGGTTTATGGTTTATCTTATTTGTAGCTTTTTTTGCTTTGCAATGGGTTCCGGGCCCCATCAAAACCCGTTTTTTACCCCTAATAAAAAACATGCATCATAAGTTGGTCAAAAATTGTAACTCCCTCTTACAACTCTTTTATGTGTGACATATTTTTACATTTCCTATGTAGAAGGCCCAAATTCTAAAGGCCATAACTTTTTATCTGAGAGGCTAATTGGGGCCATTTTTTTAAACACTCTATATATTAAAGAGACTTGCACAACAAGCACCTTTGGAAGCAGTGCCAAGCAACCCAAAATATTTATTTTGACTCAAAACTAACTCTATAGCCCAAAAATTGAGTGTTTCTATTTTATCAACCAAAAATTGCGCCTTTTTTTAAAGTTTAACATTAGGAGAAATATTGAGACACATTTTCTAACACCACAAAAGGTGTAATAATGATGCACTAACTGAATCATTTATGCTCACAGGCTTCATAGAAAATCTATAACAACTTCCAAGTGACTTCCATCATCGACCACAATTGTCTCATCCTTGATCATGTCCAACCATGAAAGATGAGAAACCCAAGCCAAGGTGACATATTAAATGTCACATAAAAACACCACTATATCTAGCCTCAACCCATTACCAAAACACCAACTCAGAAGTCCAACATCCTTCAAAATAAGACTAAGTACACATCACATACTCAACTCTAGCTAAAATAATATCCATGGTAACTTGCTCACATATCACTACATTCATTGGTAGAGCTACTATCAATTCTCCAACCCACTATATATCTCATTCCAATATATATACACTATCATACTCAAGGTTACAATCTTCCTTGGTACAAAACATATTGATATGTGAAAAAATTGAATAACCTTGATACTATAATCCAATTAACTTCATCCACCAAGGAAACATATGTACCTCATATGAATTTCACTATACAAGAAATGTTGAATCTCATATTGACCAAAGCAACACAAAATTCCACCAATAAAAATCTCATGAAGGGTGAGCCTTACGTTAACAAAACCACCTAGTGTTGAAGAACACAAACAATGATATGCATACTACAACCAAAATATTACAAATAGAGAAAAACTCCTCCAATAGTTTTTTGATCACTCTCTTATCCTTGATTTCCTCATCTTTCCCAAGCTCCCCACGTCATAAAAAATATAGATTAAAGAAAAAATATGGTGATCATAATAGCTCAATATAAATCCCAATTTCAAATCATATGAATCAAACTCCTTAAGAAGAAGCAAAAAAACATAGAGACAAAAAATTTAAATCATGCCACATACTATGTCTTTCCACCAACTCCATTGAGTATTCTAGCTATGATAAGTAATTCCTTCACCTCTAAAACCCCAAATACATAATCCTTATCAATATCTAGTTGTTCAACCCTACAATGAAACCCAACAAAATAGATCACTAAACCAAAGAGAATGTGAGCTTCTAAACTAAAGGAAGATCAGACTAAAAATCATTCCCATGCCTAGGGAACATGCCAAAAACCATCCTTTATGTACTCATTAAAACTATCCTTAGAATAAACTCAAGCGCATGAGGAGATAAAAGAAAATGACACCATGCCAAGTACTCCTCAAAATTTTAACCTCTAGAACTAATTTATGAGCTTCTAGAATTATTTCCATGAGAAGATAAAACATAAAATACAATGCATTTAAGAAAACAAGTAGGTAATTGCCCTCAAGTCAGGAAAGATTTCAAATTAGAAGCTACAAGGGTTGGTAGAGCGTGTTGTTGAGCTGCTTGGGAAGCTTGAGCTCTTTGCGATTAGTCACACATACTTAGAGAGAATTCAAAAGCGTTTGATCACAAGCAAATTCAAACTAAAAGCTTTGATTCCTTATGAGATACTTCTTGTTGAAACAAGGGCAATTCCTATTGAGGCTATCGCTATGGTGAGTCTTTTGAGATATTTGAAAAAGGTTGAGCAGATGGAAGCTCATCGGTGCCCAAATGTTGTTTTTAGAGGTGTCTTAGGGGCAAGAAAAAAGACAAAATTGTAAGTGGATGAACAAGTGGAACATTCACTTCAGCAAGTGCTCTAATAATAGCAAGCAATTGAAGTTATATGTGGTTGAAAATTTTCGCAAGGCTATGTGGACAAGAGTGGTTGGGAGAAAGAAAAAATATTATGTAGAAGAATTTAATCCCAATTTGGACCATCAACAAAAGGCATATATAGAGGCAAATATTCCGTGGAAATCAAAGATTCTCATTGCACAATTGAGGACTAACTCACATCGTCTTCGGTGTGAAACAGGGAGAGGGAAAAGGCCAAAATAAGTTTGGGAAAAGAGGGTTTGTATCTTTTGTGCAAATGGGCAAGTGGAAACTGAAAAACATTTTATCCTAGATTGTAAAGCTTACAATGACATCAAAGGAAGCTACACAAGTGGGTTAACAACTGCAAATTTTCAAGATTTATTTAGCATGGAATGACTGGGCAAAATGGGAGAACTCATTATCAAACTTAATGGTAGGAGAACAACACTTCACAATGGAAGACATAGTATGTGGCATGAGTCAAAATCTATGCTAGGATCTCGATGTCAAATCAAACAAAAATTAGTGAAATGTGCCCAGGACATGTGACGCTCATTCACATGTTTGTGTCTCAATTGTGGTGGACTACGACGAGCTGGCAGATGGCTAAGGCGGAATTGGGTGGTATACATGTGGCATCAAGGCGTCACCCCTAGAGTATTTTTTGGGCCTTGGTAAAATTAGGATGCGCAAGAAAAATGGGTTACAAATGTGTGGCATTAAAGAGTGGGAAGTTTTTGTTGATTGACAACATGGCGCCCGTGCGTTCCCCTTAAAAGTCCTGTTTGGTCTTTGTGAAGATGTAGTGTACAAGGCCGACATGTGGCAACATTAATGTTGGGCCAAGGACAAGTGACACACAAGCGCCATCCTACGTACCTCACTTGTGCTGGAGTTACACGAGACAATTGGGGGTGTTGTATGAGGGGGCCACATGCCCCCCGTTTAGAGATAAGTACCGAGTAATAAAAGGAGTATTAATATTGCATCCTTTTTGCTCGAGCGGATTTAACATTTGGAATATTTTAATTATAAAGTCTTTTTACTCAGGCCACTTCTTTTACTCCAATGTGTGGGCCAGCTGTGGGAGTTATAATGACGCATGGATTATACTTGGCTCTCGCCTTTGCGACAAGACTAAGGGATGTACTCTCAGTCTAGAATGGCGGTACAGACATATTGTAATCTTAGCAAGCTTTTAACTGGCAAGCCTTGTCACATGCAAATTGGTCTTTAAAGATTGATTTTGATGGACAGAGATTCAATAAGGATGGAACATTTTATGGGAAAAACAAGGGACACTCCTATAAGGCTGGTGAGCTCGTGACGATAAATGGAATTTTGGGTAAAATTCTTGAATTTAGCTTGAGGTTGATTCTTCTCGAGAGTGATTTCTTATCACTTGGAGCTATGAAGTTGGTGTTGGGATGCGACTTCTTAGTGGTGAATGAGAGGTATCAAGTGGATTTAGATATATCTTTTTTGCTGGTTGTAGCATTGTTGGACCTTCAATTTCTAAAAGGGGAAGTTCTACAATTAACAAGAAAGTTGGTGAAGTCGGAGCTACTTGAGGTCTCAATGAGGTCGTGGCTTTTTCTCAGCTGGGAATTAGAATACCTAGGCCAAAGGACCTAGGTTTGCTCAATGTGTTAAGGGGTGGTGGTTAGGCTATACCCCTTCTTACTAGATATTAAAGGTGATGATTTGTTGTTGCACAAGACTCAAGCGTTGGAGGGCATTAGGTTCTTGAGGAGATGGCTACACATGAAACCAGTGCAAGAATTTTCCTAGGTGGGTAATTTTAGAACTTATTTGGAAGATATTGTGGGTGTATAAGATTTTTTCTCTAAAATTTGGCTCTTTTTTGTATTTGACATAGGATGTATGAGGCAATTTCGTAATGTTCGTTGGATAGGTTTGTATGGGTTGATCCCAGTTTTGAAAGCAACACCTTTTTGATTAGCTAGAAATGTGTTATTCGGATAAGAACATGAATACATATAGAGCATGTATTTCCTTTTGAATAATAATATAAATTACTCGCTTACGTATAAAAAAAAAAACAAGTAATACCTATTAGATTATTCTCCATCTAGTGGACCAAAAATATGGTAAAGCTTATACCTTTTGAGATGCATTGAGTCACACTAACTCTCTCCATGAACAATATTCTCATTTGGTCCATGCTAAACTCACTTTTTGGTCCAATTGAAGGCTCCTTAATCTTTCTACTAAAACCTCATTAAAAAGTTTCATTCCAACACTTGATCTATGGAAGCTAGAGATCTCTAGCCTCACCTAATTTTATCTAAAATCAATGAACATCCAACCAACCAACCATCTCATGCAAATTAAAATCCAACTATAGAATTATAATATCCAAAATATCCCCAAGGAAAAATGATCATTTAACACTCTACTAGAAGACCACATCAAATAAATACAAAAGTTTAAATTATATAATTAAGAACTCCATGTGACATTGTAATTTATATCTCCTCCACAAAATATCATCTATCTCAAATAGACATATTTTCTCCCAAGAGCAACCAATCAATAATCAAGATTCTACCATAGGATAATAACACCCATCCTTTAAATCAAGGATCATTTATTGAATGGATAGATCCACCTCATTGCCAAGAATCCCATTGAATGTGATCTAGAGATACATATGGAATCATGATGAACATATCCTAATTGATGACCACCCATGGCTCTCACATAATAAAAAAAATAAACTACAACATCATCAACTCCCAAAGGGAAAAGTAAAAACATGATATCTAAACAAAGGAAATAACAACTACAAGTTCCAAAAGATACAACTACAAGTAACCCAAAGTACTCCTCAATAGAAACCATAAGAATCCCAAAGAATTGTAACATGAATCATAGGCACTTCGTCCATCCATCTCATTGTATCATTTTACACAATATACCAATTCATCATGATGGTTGAAGGGCCAACAAACCAAGATTTGTAACTCCATGGAATCTAAATAGTCTAAAACAAAACCCTATTGTAGTAAAATTGCATCAAGACTATGAAGATCTATCCATATAGATAACCCACATCTGATTTTTCCATATAACATGTAGATACAAACAAACCTAAAAAATGTAATTCTTATTTATCTTGAAGGAGTATAACATGGACCCACTAAGAAATGTAGACCCAAAGAAAAGAAAACTCAAATCCGTATTAACAATAAATAGAACATATATATCGAGAGACAATCACATAGATTTTTCCTTGATACTTACATCAAATCTAAAACCTAGACCTAAAATATCAAAAATCCACTATAGAGCAACCATAGTTTAGGAACCTATCAAGAAACACCATAGACATATTGAGTGACTAATCATGTACCAAATATTTGAGAAAGTGATAAAGGCTTACTCAAAGCATGCATGCAAATTCACAACTATCTTGCATGAAGAAAACCCCCATGGAAGCCATCTAAAAATAGTCTCTCACTTTAGATCTATAAAATAATAAATTCTGGTTATCATTCAAAACCATCCATGTAAATTTGAATCCACTTATCATTCAGAAAACCCCAAAAAATAAAACACATTAAACATGTAAACTAAACTAAAAAAAAAATCATAAATAAGAAATTTTAAATCCTAAACAAAAAATTATAAAACCTACAAATCCAAAAGACCATGAATCTACAACATACAAGTAAAAACATCTAATAGGACTATATAGATATCTAATAATTATATGACACTAAACAAGTAAACTCCACAACCTCCTCCATGTACAAGTAAAAATAAGGAACTAGGTTTTTCCAAGAGTTTCCAAGTTACCTAAGATCATAACCTATATCATTTAGAGGCTAATAATCTAGCTCTTTCCAACATGAGGGCATAAAACCATGCACCAAATATAATAAATCCAAATTATAGTCAAGGCAACCAATATTCTCCCATGTGCTAAGGGAGACAAAGTTAGACACCCCACATTATCACTCTATTGCACATGACCAAATGATAAATTTTTTGGATAAGTACCATACTAAATGGTAGTTGCATATTGCCTAATAGGAGCTCCATGTCAAAAATATGCAATCACATGATCAAATCCAAGACACTCCACCTTCTTCATTCTAAAAGAATATACCATAGTATTCCCTAAAAACATGATTGATTGCAAGACTCTCACTTCAATAAAGGATTAATACCCCAAGGAGATAATCCTGCTACAACTAGAAACTAGGCTCTCCAATAACATCCAAGTAAATATAATCCACTTGCAAGAACATGCATGTACATACAAACCACATGTAAGTATATGTAATTCACATGTAATCACATACAACCTATATAACTAACTTAGTTTATACCAAAAATGAGAAAAAACCCATGCATGAACTACCAATACCAAAATATTTACAAAAAAATCTCATATGGGTGCAAAAAAAACTATGTCCATAAAGTGGAAACGCCATACAAACATTTCCTACTTTATTCTTGTGAGGAGAGAAATATGAGATATTATATCTATAAAAAAATCAATAGCATAACAACATGTAAATCAACACTTAGAAAATAAGAATGAGAGAAGAAAAATAGAAGCACATACAAAAGAGAAGAGACGTATATTCACCTTGGGAAAAAAATTTCAATAGAAAACCAACCTCCAAATCACTAAAGCAATGTATTCCCAATAATAAAAAAAGAAAAAATAATATTAGTCTCTTTCCTTAACAAGATCAACAACCTACTCATCTAGAAGAAAAACTAATTGCATAACCTTACAAAATACATTTGATAATGCATCTACCTCAAGTCCTCAATATATAGACTCATTGAGGCTTATAAATCCGCCAAATAGAATTACCATGGGCCAAAAAAAGAACCCAAAATATTATGGTAAGAATTCGCACAACTTGGCACACCCCTTTTTTGGACTCATTATCTCCATTCTAAGATATTCTATGATGCATTCATGCATTATAAGTGGCTCAATATTTTTAGTAATTTTGTAACCTCCCTCTTACAAGCTCTTACACATGCCATAGAATCTCTTAGACGCTTCTAATGTCATCAATACTATTACACATCTTACATGACATTATGATCTTACAAATTCTCACACACATCATACTAAGGAATACACATGGAATATTGATCTTCAGAAGTGGAATGCCTTTTTCCATGAGGGAATACAAATATTATAAATTAATAAACAACTAATTAATCCAAACATTAATATTTGTAAGGTGTAAGACACATTGTATCCCAACAAAAATTGGGACCTCACTCTTCTCCTTATAAATAGAAAGATTGGCATGTTTTATGTTTCCTACCAAAGAGTATGTAATAATAATTCCTTTTATCCAATAAGTTGTGTGAGTTTGAATAAGTTACAATATTCATTTTAGTTCTCAGGTCCTCTAAAATGTTATATATCATCCTATAATTCTCAAGTGGTGTGTCTACCTTTTATGGGACTAAGGGTCCTTTAGCTAGGATGAGATTATTGATGGTCTTGGGACATCGAGGGGCAAAGACAACATTGGAAAGTGTGGACATTATAAACAATTTCGTCCCATTACTTCTATATATGCCACTTTTTCTTTAGTATTGTATAAATGAGTAAACATCATTTAAAGCATCTTAAGGTTCATTATTTCTTTCTCCCAAGAGCTCATATGTCTCTAATAACAAATTTATAACCTATATTTCTCCCTCATTGAATTTGTTGTATTTATTTTATTGAAACAAATTTCATGTTATCCATTTTCTTTTGGAGGATATTATAAAGTGAAAATGATTATAATTCACACGTTTCCATTTGTGTTTTGTACATATTATTATGTTTGCCTCCCTTAACACATTTATGACTATTCCTTAGCCTTAAATTTATATTGTACTTGCATGCTAAGACACTCAAATTAGGCTTCCTCTATTGTCCACCTCACATCCCCCACTATTTGCATATCCGAGTCTTCTATATCATCACCATGGGCATGGTAGTGATCCTCACAAAAAATAACTCAACTCTCTTGTCAATGATCACCTAAAACCCTAAAAGCATGTTACTATATTTTTTACATGGTCATCTCACTTAATATTATCTATTGAAGTATCCTTTTTCTAATTTGGAAGGGCACCACTCATTCTTCTACTTTCCTAAGTGATATTATGCTTTCTAATGCTCTCATGCTTACTTGATATTCCTCCATTTCTAAGACCTACCTGAAACTCTTCCATTTTTTAAGCTTATTATAGACCTTTTGAGTATATCCTTTTTTGACACACCCTGAGTCTTTGCCACATTGTCTCTTTCTTATTGTACTGCACACATCACTATCCCTTGACAAATCTCCTAAGGTTTCCTCCTATACAATATTCATACACCATCATCACTCTTGGACATTAAATAATTATGCATCCCAATTATTAACAATACTTTGAGGTTGGAACATGCCAAACTAGGGGCTTGATTAAGGTAAGATCCTAAGAAAATGAAGAATTTTTCCTCTCCCATCACATTTAGCAAGTTATCTCTCCATCATGGACAACACATTTCCAAATTCTACAAGTGTGACATAGACCTAGTATTTTTAGCAAAACAATTTTTAAAATTATAGAGTAAAACATGAACCAAGGTTGCTACCATCTATTGTAGGTCACAACTATGGATTAATGTCACGACTATATCCTAGAGGTCATAATTGCATTTAGAAAAGTGTCCCTAAGTTTTGAGGTCCAAATTTTTGATAGATCTGTATGGTCCTCCTAATTCCTCCCCTTACCTTTTCAATCACCTAAACATCATCAAATACAAAATTAGACATGATTTCTTTACCCTATCATATTTGTTAGTGTTTCATCTTGATTCCTAGCTTTAATGTTTAGTGTGATTAGATTACATCTAAAATTTCCCTTTCCACCATTAAGAAATTATATTATCATGTAGATTAAACACATAATATATTAAAGTAAACAAATATTATTATTAATATTTATTTTTATTTATAGATATCAATAGCCATATTTAGGGCATCGACATTCACCAATGTTGGGTCATAGAATATTCTTAAAGATGAATTGTCTTAATTCAAAGAGAATGTTAGTTTAATAAATTAGATTCAATTTAAGTTTAGCTAAAAAATAAGGGAATCACTAATCAAGTTCATGCTTGCATAATGAACAACTTGCCACAATATTATACACAATCTTATTCTATTGATTCAAACATTAAAATTCTAAATTAAAACATACTGAATCTTAAAACACATATTTACTTTCTATCTAATTCTAAATTTATAATTGAAATAGAGAAAAAAGGAGGCTCAAAATAATATTATAATAATAAAAATAGTCCAATTTAATTAAAATTTAATCTAGTTCACTATCAAAAGTTTATAATTCCAAATTAAATTGGAAATAGAGAAAAAAGGAGCAAGGGGCTCAAAATAATATTAAAATAATAAATGTAGTCCAATTTAATTGAAATTTATTCTAGTCTATTATCAAAAGTTTAAAATATAGAGAGGGGTTGAGTAGAATGAGAACTTAGCCAATATCTTTCCGATGATGGATCATAGAGTGCGATCTGAAACATTGATGCAAAAAAAGCTATACATAATTGTTTCCATAAACTTTACATTTTAGATAATATCTTGATAAATTATTCCTTTCATAAACTAGATATGCCATAATTCACATCCATTAGTAAATACATTATGCAATATAAATTATTTACCATAATCTAAAGCAATTTTGATAAAATACGATATACACAATTTTACTAAATAACAATGGATGTGCACACATTTAACTCCAAATAATATAATTTCATCCATTCAAATTCCAAACAAAATATTATATTGCTCAAATCATTGCATATGTTAGTAAACATAATGCAACAACTTGAAGAACCAAATTAATGAGAAATAAAAAAAGATAAGTGCTTGAAAATAAACTTACTTTTACATCCTCAAATTGAAATAAAAATAATATGCATAGTTTATTTTTTATTAAAAAATATTTTAGGGATCCTTGGATCTACTATGCATGAAGTAAAGCTTAACTAAAAATAACTAAAAGCTTAAAACTAAGGTTTCCAAAGCCACTAATGGACTTTCTCATGATTAACAATGAAATTTTAAATAAACAAAAGCTCTCAATCAATCATTTGTGTTTCCTAGTCACATTTCTTAATAAAATTTGTTGACACCCATCATAATCCACTTCAATTTGTGGTATGTTGATGACTATAAACCACTCTATCCACACTTGCATCTCATTGAACTCTCCATAATACTCATTGAAATTCCATATCCTTCTACGGGTATTATTTTCTTATTAATACTTAAGCATGCTTGCTCATTTAGATTTGCATGCACATCAAAGTGGAGGGAAAATGTTGAGGATAAAGGTACATACTTCACACTTTTACATCTCCATTTTACACCACTTTGCATGGATGTTGTAAATTAATAGTCTTAAAATCCAATTTTATTCTTTTGACACACTCATTGACCCATCCCAATCCTAAATCCAATACCATGTTATACTAAATCCCCCTTTAGAACATTATTAGCCCATTTCCTAAGGGTTTTGCCTTCATAAACCAAGTTGTACTTGCAATCTTGTGCCCTACATAGAACCACACATGGTTTATTCCTCTAGTTTCAAAATTCTTTCTTTCAAGATTGATAATCTTGTAATATAATCATTACCCATTGGCATGCACACCATAAGTTTCAAATTGAAGGTCTAGGTTGTGTATGTGAGGACACCATCATATGTCACCTTAATTATTGATTAGTAACATCTTGCATTCATAGATTCAATTAGTTGCAAATCTTTGCCACAACTTAGTCTCAATTTACTCAGTTGCATCCTACTCAACATCCATTATTCTCATTTTTTATACGCATGCAATCATGTCAAATGAATCTTGAGGTTTGATTGTAATCAAAGAAGTCATACACTTTTTTCTCTATACATAGCAAGCTCTCGAAGGTGCTTCTTAGCATCATAATTGCTCATATACAAGTACACATAGTGGTAAACATGTCATATAAGTCCTAAAGTTGTAATTTTACATCAAATAGAACTACACCAAGAAAAAACATCCAAGAACTACACCATACATACATTCTAATCCTAAACCCCAAAATTAACAGATAATCTTTTATCTCATATCTCTAATCACTAATTTAATATCAATATCCAACTTCTACCTTTCTATCACAATATCTCAAAGAATTAAAATGATCAACATCAATAAATTTAGGTAAACCCTATTTCAATTATCTCTATCTAAGAATATCTCATATTGGTTGCTTTATCATTCAGTTAATTTGATCTTCTACACTTAAGTAAGCAAAACAAATACAATATTATTATTAATATAAATATTAAAAACAATATGATCTTATTTTAATGCAAATTTCAAATGCTCAATTTTGCTTAATCTACAATATATATTGAATGAGATGATTTTAGACTAATAGCCGAAATATCATTGATCACTAGTGCTTAAGTCACACAAGTGATTAACTAATAAATCCAGCACACCCAAACATCATTCTACAATAGAAACAAATTGAAGGCCATGATGAGCATCACAGGCTACAAAAAAACCCACCCCTATTTGAATCAGATGTTAAATGTGGATAAACGCAGTGGACGATTGTGGGCATGGCGGGTGAAGAGGGGAGAGAAAGAGAAAGAACAAAAGAAGCCGAGGAGGCTGCCATCATTGCCAGGATCGAACATAAGTCTCGCCAAGTAGAGCGGTTGCTCACACAGTAAGTAACCACTGCAATTCACTCACTCACTTTTCCATGACATGACTGTGTACGTACTCGTTCTCTGTATTATGTGTTTTCAGATCTGGATATACACAGGCTCTAAAAACAGCTTTGGAGGATCCTCCTACGCGAATGACCGATGAAAGGTGTAAGGTCAGTATGGCTTCCCTTTCCACTTCACATGTAATTCATTTTTCTTCTGAGTTAGAAGAACAACAGGAGCCCAACATATTGATATAATGTGTCTGTGCTTAGATGCTTCCATAAAAATCATACCAGATTACTGCAGTCTGTGCCAACTTGTGTGACTGCAGCAATCAAAGTCGTTGATTTTAGCTATTTACTTTTCCACAATGATTTCAATCCTGTACTTGTAGTGGCCCACTGGAAGGGGGGCATCTAAATTTCCTCATTAAATTGTAAGAGCAGTTTGCATGAATATGATCTCATAACAAACTCCCAGCAACTACGTCTGACAATCACACAAAACTTCCCCTGTAAGAATATGTTCTCTCCTATTTTTCAGGTGAAGATTCTAAATTTTCCCGTTATTCCAACATCCATGGAACCACAGGCACATGAAAATAGGAGCCCGAGCCTTCTTCTTAAGACCCGCCAGCCTTATCCTTCCTGTTCGTAAGCTCTATAGTCTCCGTTGTCAATCGAAATTTTCTTTTCTGGAACACCAACAATGTCCGATTTGCAATCAGCAATGGAAACATTTTGTAGCTTATTCAAGATATTCCAATTAGGACGAGATTATGAATCCAGTAATCCAATTTAGTCCTTCTAGGGGGGATTAAAGGAAAACATTGGAAGAGTCCCTGTTGGCCATAAGATTCGATGATGAGTCCTATATTTGCCAAGGGATGACTCAGAGATATGAAACATGTTCATTGTGATCTTCTACAGAAGAGGACGGCTTGGAGATGTTTTAATTGCATCCTCCCTCCAATCTCTAAGGAAATGAAGAGATACACCCCTAGCTCTGAGGACACATCCCCAAGTACTACTACCAAACGATAGCTCAGTATGTTTCAACTTTCAGTTGTATTCTCCCTCCGATTTACCAATGCAATGGGAAAAGACACCCCTATCTTGAGAACACATTCCCACGCAATGGTGCCAAAGTATACCTTAGGAATGTTTTGACTGCATCCTCCTTGTATGGAAACAAGGAAATGTGCCCCTGTCCCTGAGGACGTATCCTCATGTAATACTGCAAAATCCTGATTCTCTTCTAACATCAACAATCACCTTAAGTTCCAAGAGGATCCATAATTAGCACAAGAAATATGCTCTTTCTTCACATAACTTTGTGGACACACATTCCCTGGGTGAACCTTCCTGCTACATAATCTCCTATTATATGATTACTTTGTCTTGTGCAGATCATTTGCCTTGCTTTGCATTTTACTCTTTTAGCTTTTGGTTATTGAATCCATGTTATTTTCATCTGGAAATTTGATACCAATTTTTGTGATGTGTTCGTTCTGATTGCAGTCAGCAAATTGGATAGTGGTGCATCGTGTTCTAATGGCATGTAAGGATGTAGATGCTGTGTTCATGTCTTTGGATCCAGAGTATTATGACATCCTTATGAAGTAAGTCTTATGCATTCACTTATTGGTCATGGCACCATGATCATTACATTTAATTGTTTTCAAGGCAAACTTGTTAGAAGGCAATAGGTGTAGGTAGATTGGAAAGCTTGAGTTAACTATTGAATTTGCTCTTGAGATCAAACCCAATAATATAAAATTTGAACACTCTATAATGTAGATGGATAGCCATCCCAGTCACATACACCAAATTGGTGTCCTGCTTGGCAGGGACCTAAATACATATTCATTTTTTTCCTTTATATTTAACCACTTAAGTATTTTGTTACTATCCCATTATTGTCAGAGTAATGGATCAAAGTAATTGGATTTGTAGGTATGTTTCTCGTTTGCCATGATGGAACTGTCTTCTGTAAGTTTGGTATTAAACCAGCATGCAAGTTGACAATGTGAACTACATGGTTGACTTTTTGCAGCCTAATATATTCGCCATATTCAAGTCACATTGAACATGAATTTTGCAGTAAAATAGAAGTGTATCTTTAAATAGAGAACATTCCATGGAGAAAAACTCTTACATGTTATCTTATAATCCTGGAACCTGAAGTTCTGTGCAGCGGTATGCTTTGTAGCCTAATTCCACCATCACCCTGTAAACTGAGAAAAAGTGAATTTTAGCTGCTGGTAAAACTGTTTTTGACAAACATAATGAGGAAAGGGTATCTGATCACTGACAATGGCATACAATATTGATGGTTTTGACATTAGTTGAGAGTTCAAATCTTCAATGTACAGGGTAATCACTTCCTACAAGTTGGGAAAATCCTAGGTACTATTTATAAAATTATAATTAAGAACTAAAGAATGATTACTAACAGTGACATGTGATATTGATGGTTCTGGCATTATTTGAGAGTTTACATCCTCCGCATAGAGGGTAACTCCTTCTTACATATTAAGAAAAATTCTAGGAACCCTGCATACATCAGAACTAAAGAATTCCTATAAGAGAAATGTTGAATAATAATTGTGTCTGTGGGTCCCCATGCAGACAGGATCTTTGATTGAATCTTGGTCATCCCCAAGCTATAAATACTCACAATTGCTGCAATGATTATTGCATGTCATTTCTGGATTCAACTATGTAAGATTTGTTTTGCATCCGTAATGAAATAAATGAATATAGAATTAAGTTTTCAGGGCCATGTGGCCAACAAACGTTGGTGTCATCCACATAGCTGCAATGATGCCAATGTATTTGATAGTACATGACCATTTCTGCTACTCCTGATATGATAAGTTCCTGCAAGGTGAGCTTTACATGATAATAGTTTTGCAGCTTGACCAGGGCTCCCTGGGCAGGCTGGATATCCATGTGAATCTTGCTCATCACCAAGGTATAGATACTATTGCTGTAATGATGTCAATCTACATGATTCTGCTAATCCTAACATGATAAGTTCCTTTCTCACCTAACCTCACACTTCAGAAACTGCCTTTATTGGACACCAATGCAATAGATGGTGCATTTGAAGTTCTTAGTGATTCCTTGATTACAATGGTGTCATATGACCTTCAAATAGTGCAATCAATTGTCTTAACTTACACATATATTCTTCCAAAGGTGGCATGATTTGATGTGAATACACTTGTTACTTGTTAGATAAAGGACCACTTTAGTAGCAGTCTAAAGCAAGATAACCATATAATTGCACTTTGGAGAGGCATATGTTACCTCAGCATATTTGGTCCATTTTATTTCTTATTTTCATTATTCATCTCTTGGAGGAAACAAATTCACTTGGGAAGGCATTGCATATGTTTTAGGCTTTGAATCCTCACATAGGACTGGTCTTCATTACCCAAATTAGAAAATGGAAATGAAACTGTTATAAATAAAGGTAGCATCTAAAGCAACATAAATGCAAATCTGGTGGACATGTGAGCTATCGGTTAGAATGCCCACCACATCATTTTATTAAGGAATGAAGTGGGACCATCACAAGTCTTGCAAAGGTTTCCCCCTTTGCAAGGATAGCTCCATTTAAGTTTATTGTCATCCAAAATCTAGTGGTTCCATGCAAATCCTTCCATATCTATGTTACAACCCTAGGGTCTACTTGTAGATAGGAAGGACAATATCTGTGACACTAGGATACCAAGATGTTTTGAACTAATATGTCAATAAGTATATACGGATTTCTTTTCACCTCTAGTTGAAATTTACTATAACCGATGCAAACTTCCATATGACTCCCATACAAACTTGCCTTTATGCATACAAGAATACCAAGAACAAAAACCATATACAGCCCTTATTTTCCTGGCATAATATTTGTGCTTGCTTATGGGAAGAAAGGCAATTTACAAACTCTCTACAAACTATATATCCAAAATTAAAATAAAGCCCAACACCATACATACATAGTGAAGCAAATGTATTATCTACAAAAACAAATACAAAACCAATGGATGACAGTAAAAATGACAAATGGAGCATAGTTGTTAACAAAGTCTCTAGGGCAAGATGAAGCTTGCATAGCATAATGGATAAAGAGAATATGGTGGCGTGTTGAAGAGGAATTTGAACCTTACATAGGCAATGTAAAATCAATGTGAGATGCCAAACCTTGGCACAAACATTAAAGAAGTCTATCGAAAAATATTCAATATTATTTGTTGTAATTGGCTCCCCCAAGGTAACATCCTCTAATAATGAGATTATGACACCTTTGATCAAATTGGTGGTGAACCTAAATAATTAACTATTTCAAAATCATTTAAAGAAGTAAAAGTCCGTAAATCTTCGGATAAAAAAGGAATTACGGGGAGACGATTTACCTTATAAAGTTAAGCATGCTGAGTTTCAGTCTCATATAAAATGAAACATTAATCCAGCCTTAACTGGATTATACATTCCCTATCGAAGAGGTCTGAACTTGATATAAGAAATAAATGAGCTGACACGCTCAGTGAATTTCTAAACCTTGGAACCAAAATTTATCGTTTCCTTGTGTAGAGTGCCCCTTACAACAACCTTGTAAACTTGAAAAAACCCCAATCCAGTTGTCTACGTGTGTACTCTATAATCATCCATGTTGAAAACTTGCTTCTTCTCTTGAAAGTAATAATGCTTAGACAGGTGTTGGGGCCAATGCATGTTCGGAATTGCAATTGGAAATTGCTTCTTCAATGTTGCTCCATAGTCTTAAAAAAGGATCACCTTGCCTTGATAGATCTACATAAACAATTTGGATGGATCCCATTATTACATTTTTCTTTGTTTGTCGATGAAAATGCATGTGCTTGCTGCCTAAATTTCTTGTGTTGTTAAGGCAGCTGGATTGACTTGAGCATGTTGTTTTTGTTTGATGGAGTTTATTCAACCTTTTTTTCTCTGTCTCGCATATGCATTTGAATGATTCTTACAGATCTATTTATCAACCCTAGAAAGATACGAAAGGAAGAAGACAAGAACAATATGATGGATTGTGACACAATTCTCAGCTTGATCAAAAGACAACGATTAATCTTAAGTCTTGGCATCATAGGAAAAAATTCATATGGCTACAATAGTTGGGTTTGTCTGGGGACCATGACATACTAGTGGTATAGTAGAACTTCAGAATCTTTGGTTTTATAGTAGACCAGTGCTTATCAGTTTGGTAATAGAGAGAGAACTTGTAAATCACTAGAAATGAGATTAGCCTAAAACACCCAAACTAATGACAATACACAACATTACATTGGAAAAAGTGAAACTTGATGGTACATAACATATACATCATGAATTGGGAAATACAAGACAAAACAAAGAAACAAAATGCTTGTATTACAAGCGTGGATGAAGGATGGCATTACATGTTTACACAAAACCATTTACAAGCTAGGAAAAATAGGAACCTCTCCTTGTGAGCTAAGAATCTAGTCATAGCACATAGTCTTGCAAATAAGTAACAGATTTTTTGTGAAGAAAGGCTCAAGAAGACCTCAAGAATCATATTAGAGAAAACCTTGGTAAAATTTCATCAATGTTTTGTAATTCACAATAGTATTCCATCTCATTGGAATTCTCATCTGGAAGTGGCTGGAGTTGTTGAAGAAAGACCTCAATATTCTATATTTGACTCCCCAAGTTTGGAGTTGGTGTTGGCTGTAAACATTATGTGAACGACACTTCTTTAGTTTCATCGTTTTCATTAGTTGAATCTTGAAATGACAAACTGTCAAGGTTTGAATCTCTAAACACTATATCTTGATTCTTATCAAAGTATACATGAAAAAAAATATCGATCTCTGTTGACAAACTTTGCCATTCATCATCTTTTGACACAAAAGCAGGCACTTTCGCTTTCTTGAGACCCTGAACAAAAATATCCACTTCTGTCATCAAATTTTCTCTCTTTTGAACATGGCCCCTTTCTTCCCTAAACTCATTAAGAATTTCTGAATTTTCAGTACCTATGCCTTCACTGATTATAACTAGATGTTCTATGATCTATTCTTCATCTATATGTCCTCAGACAACTGAGTCTTGGCCTGAATTCACTATAAATGAAATAATATTATATTCAGTAGTAACCTTTTCTGACATAGGCTCATTGATAATTGTTGAATGTTCAACACTTGCTTTCTCACTGATACACATGGGATCTATTGAGGATGGAAATGAGTCAAACTTTAAAAGGAAATTCATCATGTCCTCCATTGAAGACCTGCTCTCAAGATGTTGCAAAAACTGTCAAAATCTAGTAACAATTCTGTGCATAGACTTCTGATTTAATGAATGCCTCTAAAGCTGAATTATCTTGAATAACAAGAGACTGTTCTCCATTTAACTGTGATTTGACATCATGAAAAATACAAACCTCTTGGAACTGAAATTTATCACCAATACTGCACTTAGAAGCCACCAATTTGCAGCATGAATCACACCAGAAAAGATTGTATAGATTGTAAATAGCAAGTATATATTGTTCAGATTAGGTTAATTTTTTTATTATAGGGAGCTTCCCCTCTTAATTTGAAGAGTGGTTCTACCACACATTTATTCCATTTTGTGCTGCATTGAAAGGTGTGTATTCAAATGCTAACAGAAGACTAATCCTTTATCATGCTTAACAAGCAAATTGCTTTTGTAGGCTCTTGTACCTTTCTTTGAGCAAATCCCATCTGATTTATAATTGAAATGAAAACTTAGTTGCATTAACATTCTCTTTTGAAGACCTTTTTGCAGATTTTTCTGGTGTCTTTTCCTTGTTACTGGTAGTCTAAATTGAGTCAGAATCTAATATATTTGTCTTCCCAAGATAAAACTTACTTATGTATCACCCACAGTTTCATCTACACATAGAGGATAATGCAGTGTTAATTCTTTTACTTTTTTTTTTCAAGTTTAATGTTTGGAGTTGCATTAATCAAATGTGACTTTTGCACATACATACAATGTTCATCTAGGCCATCTAAGTTTTTGGACACATGCGGGTATGCCTAAGTTATACACATACCCTCCAGCTTGCCAAAACAAGTGGCACAAGTACACATTACTTATTATCCCATCTAGCATCCCCCAAAAGATTTATTAATCTAAGAAAAATCAAATCTCAAACCGATTTTTCAGGTTTCCATGATAGTGTTGTTTGCATCAAAATCAATTCACAAAATTACCTTGCAAACTAATCTGATCATGCATTATAGGAAAGTAATATAATATTTTTGCAATCTACTTATTAATACAATATTCACAATTTCATTAAGAAAATAAGCACACTAGTTTTTCCTTATAAAGATATCAAGCAAAGCAACATCATCTACGACTCTTTCCAAACATCCTAGGAACTAATAATTAAGGCTTCCAACTAAACACTCTTTCAGTTTAAAAAAAATTCTTAATTTCCCTTTTGTCTTAGATTATCTTGCCAATATTTCTATCAAGTCATGATTATTTTGTTATCATATGAAGATAGTTCCTAGGAATCCTTACACTACAAATATGTAATCAGGGATGCATGCTAGTTTAATTGCAATGCTGCAACTCATGAAACTCTGCATACATGGGGTCTTTTTATGTATACAGACTTGTGTAATGGCACACATGCAAATTACACTAGATCCCTGTAGTTGCACACCTGCAACTGAGACATTTTTTCAGGCAAGTAATTTGACAACAACTCACTGAGATAAGTTTGAGTTAAGTACTTGGCAAATAACATGCTAGAAATCTGTGAATCTGTGGCATGGACTCACTACTGCATATTTATGCAGTTGGATGCACTTAAAATCCTTTCCATTTGATTTCTCCCTCATTTGTGTACCTTTTCTCAGCTAATAGACGCTCAACCAATTTCTCTCTGTTTCTCAGATGCTGTGAAGTGATCATTATCATATTGAAAGCTTTTTTCTTGTTGGAGTTTGATTTGAGGGCATTTCCCTGACATTTTCTATTCGCTTTCTAATTCTATTCTTTGCTGCGTATTTTATTCATTCTCTATACTTGCAGTGCAATTGTCCAAGAATGTCATCCATTAGAGGGCAATGCACCATGCAAGGTGGCAAGTACCTCATTCGGAAGCATGAAACATAGGTTTTGATCAAACACAGTGACGTGGAAGCATGAAAAGAGACATTGATTGCCTCAAGTAACATCTCACATGAATCCCTGGCTGAGATGCAAAGTTGTGTGATCAAGTGGAAGAGGATCAGGAAATGACACAATAGATGAACACCCTTCTTTCTAGCTGTGAGGGAAAAAAGGCAAAGGAAAAGGACGGTAGAACCGTGGAAGGAATTGCAACTGTCGTGAATTCTCCTCAAATTAGATAGACTCTTCTATTGATTAACATATTCATCATTCATTCACTAAAGGGAGTTTGAGCCAATTTAATTTACCTGAGTTTTTTTATTCCTTTCTATATTCAGGGTGCACAACCTTTGCTTGAAAGTACTGCTTGAAATTGAGAGAAGCACCATGAAGTGAGGATGGGTGGCATTAATTATGGTATGATAATAACAAACTGTTCAATGTGGCAAAAATCCCATATTGAAAGGCATTGGTATATGAATTCACTATTGCTAGTGTAGGGACAAGGCACCAACTTGTCATGATTTCAGCAGGCCCTTCTTGGAGGAAGCCGCCAAAAATGTGCAGGGGATAGTGAACAAAAAAATATGTGGCACAAAAATTGCTCTATTATTTTGTTAGATGGCTGGATGGATGGTGGGAATCAAACATTCATAAGATTTTTAGTGGCTTCTAGTGGAATATTTTTCTTGAAGTTTGTAGATGCCTCCTGCAAAGTGAAGAATGCATAGACTTTATGTGATTTGATGGAGGTAGTGATCCTCAAAGTGGGCGTTAAGAATGTAGTCCATGTTGTAACTAACAATGCAACAACATATGTAGCAGTAGGGAGATTTCTTTATGATAGGTATCCTGCCATTTTTTGGAGCTCTTGTGCTACTCATTTTACCAATCTCATGAGGACAGTAGAAAAATTGGATGGGTGAAAAATTGTTGAAGATGTAAAGAATATTACAAAGTCTATTTACAATAACACATGGGTGTTGGGCTTGATGAGAGATGTTTGTGGGCACCTGGTGGTTTGAGTATCCATATTCTAGGAAGGAGGAAGTGGAAAAGGTCATGAAGAGCATATAAAAGATTTTTAACGTAATTTACTAACTCACTTATTGATTTTTATTTCTTTGATTTCTTTATTTTTTTAATTATTTTTTGAACTCTCTATTAATTTTAGTTTTCAAAGTTCAAACTATTTTAGGTGATGGAACCTTTGGTCAAGGTTTCATGCTTGGTTGATGATGAAAAAATGACTGGGTTATCTCATTGAGGCCATAAACAAGGCCAAGGAGGCCATCCAACATTATCATAGGGGAAATAAAAGAAAATACAAGCTGTTTGGTGTATAATTGATGCGATATGGAACAAGTGGCTTTATGAACCAATAAATGCAATGTGGTACTATTTAAACCCCAGAGTTTACTTTTTAGATTCCATTAACACTGATGAGGAGGTTAGGTCGGTCTCAAGACTCTCAACACATGCATAAAGAGGACGACACTTGAAGAAAGCCTTGGTGATCAAATTCTTGATGAGTTATAGTCTTACAAGGCTGTGGAGGGGGTGGTTTTCTGTTCAGCTCTATGCATTTGAAGGAGAATAACCTAACAACTCTGTAAAAAAACTCCGAGTTCTATTCATACAATTATTTAATAAATGCAATTTTGTTTACTTGAAATTTTACAAAGTTATTTCCTATTTTCAGATTTGTGGTGGAAGATTATGGTGCTGTAATACTAGATCTTTATAAAGTCTAGCCATTTGTATTTTGTGTCAACCCTGTAGCACTTCTACATGTGAATGTGTTTGGAGCTTGTTTGAGTGCATTCACTTCAAGAAAATAAACAAATTGACCCAAGAGTGCTTCAGTGACCCTGTCTTTGTACAATACAATCTTTATCTTCACATCAAAAAGGTGGAGAGCAAGGAGTCTCCTGATGCAATTGACTTGTGTGACATCGATCCATATCCTAATTGGATTGGTGATGATGTAGTGGTCATATGTACCAATAAAGATCTCGCAGGATTGGAGAGGGAAGTAGCACATGCAGAAGTGTTGGGTGATGACATACCTGATGAAGCATTCATTCCTTTAGAGGATGCTTTACCTTCTAGTTCAAGGCTGGTAACTATGAGGAAGGGGAGGAAGTTGAAAAATATACAAGGGATTTATGATTTTCTATGGTGATGATTGATCAGCATATGATATTATGAGGTGTAGTTGTACTCTTTTTCTTCTAACTCTGATAGAAAATATATTTATACATATTCTAAATTCTTTTATTATGTTTCTTATGCATTAATTGTGTTTATTTTATGAATTTACCTATTTATTTTGTTTTCCAAGAGTTTTTCAAGTTTTTTGCATATTCCAAGCCCAAGTCACAATTTTGTGCTATCAAGTATGAGCTTTTGAATTATGTCCAGCATAAACAGGAATCAAAGTTTGTCTCCAAAACTCTTCAAGTAAAAATAATTTTTGTAGATTAAGTGGGATATCAAAATCTCACTATAATTGATAAAATGCCATTGATCACTTTCTTTATTGTAGATGCTATGTACTACAAAGAGCACTGGGAAAGTGTGGCCATTATTAAAATGGCAAAAATATTGTGATAAACCTTCTGTAATGATTCAGTATGATTTTGTCATGGTTAAATTCGAAAGTAAATTTTAGGCCTCGACATTGATAAATTGTACATAAACTTGGTAGAAGTGCAGCAATTGTTCTCTGACCTCTGTTACATGGCTGCAGTCTAGCATGAAAAATCTCATATCAGCAGACAGCATGGTTGGACAGCTTGCCAAGAATATGTTTCAGGACAAGCCTTACAAGATGCCACCATATAAAGTGAGAGAATTCATTGCAATTGCTCTGTGCCAGAGGGACTCTTATGAGCTTTTTTTTTTTTAATTCTATCACTAATAAATGGTGGATAGTGCATTCCAATCCACCTTTACATGTAGCTAGAGACACTTTTGGGCTAATGGGCTAACTCAATAGTTTAAGACCTGGGTCTGCCAAGCTACCCTTTTGGTTAATGTGTCTTGATTCAGCATATCCGTTTGGTCAAAATAGTTAATGTGTAAGTGATTAGTTATTCCACATGGACAAAGAAAGCAATTAACGAAGGGAAAGTAATTTTAGATAGGCCCTTAGGCCATAGACGGTCATCATGTTTTAGGATGAAAGTTGTTTGTGTAGGTATACAAGACTGTGTTTGGTCAAGTGTATGCTCATGTTACTCTTGGATATATAGGTCCTGTGTTGGCAGTCCATATCTTCTAAGAAAAGTTCTCTTTCTGCTAGGTTCTTTTTTACCTTTTTTCAGTAATACTAAAGTTATCTTATCTTTCCATTTAACAACAATTAGTTTTTGCAGTTTTCAGAATTTCAGCTTCAAAGGATCATTTATAGATTTTATAGATTCTACAGCAGAATAGTTATATTTTTCTATTTTCAGACCTAGTGTTTTTACCTAGGGTTTGCAGCAATGTATTTAACTATAGCTGTGCTCAGAACATTGCTTACATCAAAGTCCTCCTGGAGTCTAATCATGCTAATCCCTACTTGATTGCTATTAAATGTAGTGTATTGGATATCGATTATAATTATGAGAGGGAGGCCAAATAATGCTGCATTGACAAACATTAGTTGCTCTATACTTTCATTAAGCATTAACGTTTCCTTCCTTTGAGTGTGGATTTTTTCAATGCCCACCTCTCCCACCTGCTTGTGCTGCTTGCTATTTCTGATATACCCCAATTGTAGTTGTTCAAAGCAAGTGATATTCTCTTATGCCTTCTCTTGATCATCTTTTTGACAATAATGTCCTTAGGACAATTTGGATGAATCCTTTCTGGAAAGGGGATATCTAAGAAGGTACTACACCAAGAAGATTCATTATGCTAGCCCTTCCTTTGCTATTCATAAAGGCTTAATTCTCAAATATGGAAGCCTTCTACCCAAGATGAGGGATAACAGTGCTTCTTCAATTCAGCCATGTAGCCAAGCTAGGGGTTAGTGTTGACTCCAAGAAGGATGTTTGGAAGAAGGTTCAGTCAGTGGCAAATATTTTGTGAGAGGTCTGGCCGTGGAAGGGAAACATACTATTATTAAGAGCCCACTGAGTTGAAGATAACTGATTAATCCTCAGTTTGTGGAATGCCTGGCTGTGAGGCTTCTCATTTTATATGGAGCTCAAAATCTGGGCAGATGAATGGCAGAATAAGCATAAAGAAATATGAAGGCTTTGGAGGAACTTGACTGACAGATTCATATGTTGCAGCAGGGCTGTTCTCAAACCCTGAATACTGTCACAAAGAGAAATCCTTTCTCATTTGGTAGGCAGTTGGATTGGACCTAGCGAATTTCTGAACTATTATAATAGCTCTATATGCTTTGTTTGTTCCCCAAAATTGAAGTTGTTTATCTATCAGGCTTGCATGCCCAAATTAGCTGTTTTCTTGTATATTTTTTCTCAGATTACTCTCTGTAGCCAGCTATTTGTTATTTACCAGAGCAGCTTTTAATTCAGGTTTTTGTAAGGACCCTGGACATTCTATGACAGTAATTTTTTAATTTAGAACAGGCCTTCTCATATAGCCCTAGCAAAATTATTGTCAAACATGTCACAGCTAAAACCATATGTCTAGGAATCTTGGAGGAATACTGATGTATTTGATACTGACACATGCACAATCTGTCTGGAATATGTATCTTGTTGTGTCTCAATCCAACTTGTATATTGTATATTGCTGCTGTACTTTTGTTTATCAATCGCTGTTGTGTTTTCTGAGTTAAATATGTTGATTGTGATTTTATGAAGTATATGGGTCATTGGTTGATTTTTGGAAGTATATGGGACATTGGTAATAGTGGAGTCCCTTGGACAAGCTCCGACCTAATGTTCAGCTATTCTTTTAATATTGTGAAATCCTCATCCCACTGTGCACTCATACAGTGAACTCTTCAATCTCAAGGCATTGAAACAGTGGCATATTCAAATCTCACAAGGCATTGATGTAGTTATTGCTCGAACTCCATGAGGCATCGATTTGTGAATTCCTTAAGTCAATTGGGGCAAGTAATTGGGGACCATGCAATCTGTTATTCCTGGTGCTTCTTACAATTGTCCTTCAATTTTGAACTTCATTTGGCTGGTGGAAGTTGGGACAGTTTTTCTCAAGGACTACGAGAGGAAGAATTGCTTGTACATGTAACTGTGGTGCACAGTTGGTGGAAAGGTCCTGCATGGCATGAAATAATTTGTGAATCACAGTTAAGAAGTTAGAATAAAAACTGCCAAAACTGTGGGAAAAACCTTTTGTTGAACCAGACTTAATCTTCTTTGATTTGTTGGATACAAGAATCCATAACTGAATTCAAAGACATATATGACGGACCGTGGCTGTGAAAGTATACATAATGATAGAGCTGAAATCTTATTCTACACAGAAGATAAAGGCAGACTAGTAATCCTTTAAAACTGAAAATCATAGACAGAAGAACCTCTAGCAAAGAAAACTGCTATTTACTGAACTGATAGCTTAAAGATTGTGTTATTATCTGAGTTAAAAGTCAGTTTATAACTGGAAATATTCAATTGTGAAATTTCAGGCTTTACTGACATCTGAAACTGAAATCTATAGCACATGAAAACAGATAATTTAGTATGCATACATGCTGGTTATGTTAAGAGTGTAGCATATCATAATAGCTAGGTTTTCTTAATGGAAACAATGTATAAATTATAATTAACTCCATTCATTCTGAGTGTTGCTGATCCACTAAGCAAAAGATGAGTAAGACATGCATATGAACAGCGAGTGTGGATTCTTTAGAATGTTTTGTAAACCAAATGGTAAAACATGAAATCTGAGTTAAAGGCCAGTTTTTAACTGGAAATATTCAATTGTGGAATTTCAAGCTTTAGTGACTCCGAAACTGAAATCTATAGCATGTGAAAACAGATAATTTAGTGTGCAGACATGCTGATTATGTTAAGAGTGTACCATATCATAATAGCTAGCTTTTTTTTATGGAAACAATTTATAATTAACTCCATACGTTTTGAGTGTAGCATATCATAATAGCTAGGTTTTCTTAATGGAAACAATTTATAATTAACTCCATTCATTCTTAGTGTTGCTGAACCACTAAGCAAAAGATGAATAAGACATGCATATGAACAGCGAGTGTGGATTCTTTAGAATGTTTTGTAAACCAAATGGTAAAACATGAAATCTGAGTTAAAGGTCAGTTTTTAACTGGAAATATTCAATTGTGGAATTGCAAGCTTTAGTGACTCCGAAACTGAAATCTATAGCATGTGAAAACAGATAATTTAGTGTGCAGACATGCTGATTATTTTAAGAGGGTACTATATCATAATAGCTATCTTTTTTTTATGGAAACAATTTATAATTAACTCCATACGTTCTGAGTGGAGCATATCATAATAGCTAGGTTTTCTTAATTGAAACAATTTATAATTAACTCCATTCATTCTGAGTGTTGCTGAACCACTAAGCAAAAGATGAATAAGACATGCATATGAACAGTGAGTGTGGATTTTTTAGAATGTTTTGTAAACCAAATGGTAAAACATGAAATCTGAGTTAAAGGTCAGTTTTTAACAGGAAATATTCAATTGTGGAATTGCAAGCTTTAGTGACTCCGAAACTGAAATCTATAGCATGTGAAAACAGATAATTTAGTGTGCAGACATGCTGATTATGTTAAGAGTGTACCATATCATAATAGCTAGCTTTTTTTTATGGAAACAATTTATAATTAACTCCATTCGTTCTGAGTGTACCACTAAACAAAAGATGAATAAGACATGCATATGAACAGTAAGTTTAGAATGTTTTGTAAACCATTTTCCAAAAATAACCATAAACATTGCAAATGCATTCACAATACTAGAACTATGATGCAGTTACTTCAATACCCATATATGCATTGTTAAAATTTTATAAATTATGTAAAATTTTAAATTTTCATATATTAATTTTGCAATAATTTTAATTTTTTGAATTATCCGTTATATAATAAAAACATATTTTTTCATGTACTCACAGACCTATTCACCCTGTTTCTTAAAAAATGGCGTACCCATCCCCATCTGTCCCCTGGCTCCTATTGGGCAACGTTAACAGTGAAATCTTGGAGTCTTTCACATTGCTTTACAGTTGCTTCATAGTTTTTTGTCTAGTCATTTAGGACCAAAATATAGATTGAGTCATTACTGAGTTCAGTTAGTGCTTGTTTATGATTATTGTTTTGTGCACTTGCACTATTGGTAGATCATAGATGGCTAGTTGGGAGTCCCAAATTAGTGATGCCTCCATGTTGATGAACTTGAAGGAAGACTGGTCATGATGCCTCTACAGGCAATGAACTTAAAGAAATGCCCTGTCTTGCGTGTGGCTTGGTGATGGCTTTGTTCCTACTGAACCTTTACATTTTCCTTCTGTGAGTTCCATGTGTATTTTGCTGCTGTGTCCAGGAATGCTACACAATGCTTATCTTGCTCTAGATTTTAGTTTTACCAAGTTTTTTCAATAAAATTTTATGTTGAACATGATGTCAAAGGTTTAAGGACAATGTCTGCATAACCTTCCTTTTGTTTTATTATCTCCAATCGCATGCCACAAGTATGGAAAGGTGACTGGATTTGTAGAGCATTTGGTGAAAGAAGCATGCTAAAGTGAGATGCATAATTTTCAATGTCCAGGCCAAATATAATTGTTTAAAACAAACAAATCCAAGGTTGAAGACCATTTTCAGGTTAGAAAAAGTGTTTGGCTGCTATAGATCACCAATTCCAAAGTCTACATCATCACCAGCACAAAGCTGCTTTTACAGACCATCAATTTGAGCATCTTCTACTTTGATTTATTGGCTTATATTGGTATTCATGATATAGTTTATTCTGACAAGTTTAAGCTATGTGTCTGGCTGTTATGCCTACAAGACACCATTATATGATTCACGACTTCCAACCTCCATTTTCCCAAGGATACTTCTTTCTTCTAGGAGTACTTATTCTTTTCTGTTTTGTTGTGATTGCAATTGACCAAGTACTTTAGCTTCAATTTTTTCAGATGAAGTCATAAATGAAGAGTTCAGATGAAGTCATAAAGTCATAAATGAAGAGTACATATATCTTATTATCCAAAATGACTGAAATTATTATAGACATCTACAACTTACAAGAGTGCATATTTATTCCTATGAAACATTTTTACAGGTTGGCTTCAGTGGGAAATGTTTTTCTAAGAAAGAATGTGACTGCATTTTATCTGATGTTTTGGCTTTGACCCTAAGCTCGCCACACCTGCTGATTTCAATGTATAAATCCTATGATTCCTCTGTCCACCTTCTTATGCATTATAAGTTACAACAGTGTACAGGTAATCAAGAATCTAGAATCGTACATGGTATTTATATCTCTTTGAATGGATTATCTATGGAATTAACTCATTGCATACAATGTTTTCTTTGAGTGTTACACTGTTCTTTGTGTGAAAGTTCTAGCATTTTTGTTGTGCATGCTTTGATTCTTTTATTTATAGTTGATGATCTGGTGTTACACTTAATATGGAGTTGATGGAAACATAGTTGGCACTTGGCCCATTAACCTGCAAATGATGATCTGGGCAATGTTTATCAGATTGCGTGTCATAGCAAATTCTTGTGGTATGATCAGTACATAGAAATGCCACAAAATCTCTCTGTTTATCATCTAGGAAAAATGTACCTAGAAATTAGATCTCTGTGCAAACAAAGAGTAGTTGATGATTATATTTCTACTATAATTGTGATTCTTAGCTATTTCACTAGCTTTGATGTGGTTTAACTTTTTGGCCATATATGCTGTCTTCTATTTAAACCGTTGCTGGTAACTTGATGTTCACTCTCTAAAATGCATGCATCTTTGTGGCTCAGATACCTATATAGAGGCTTGGCCACTGGAGATAGACCAACTTGTGATCAATGTCTTCGTCTTCATGAAAAGCTTACAGAGAAAGCAGGTTTGGGCTGCATTGTACGGGCTCTAGCAGATACAACCAATACTGTTTAATGTACCTTTTTGTCATATCCAAAGAAGGATCAATGATAATAACCAACTGAATTAATTCTTATCTTGGCTGTGATGTTCTCGTTGATATTCTATACTTTTTACAGGGATCTTTTATGTTCCATAACATACTTTGCTTTTATCAAAATTGAACTGTCTTATTCTAGACGACAGAAGTAATAGCAATCCATATTGTTAATTGGAGGAATGTCAGAGGCAGGAGTAAATTGCACTTTTACCTCAAGTTGTCCTCAATAATAGAAACCCCAATTCTTTTTCTTGTTTTGAGGTAGCCAGGAATTTTAAATTCATACAGGAGTTGATTTTTTTCTTTTCTTTTCTGGTTTTCATTTTGATTTTTCCATGCCCAGATTCTTGAAGAAACACTTGTAGCTTTGTCTTTATAGCAGGAAGACAAATCATTTGTATGCTTAATTACTCATTACTCATGCAAACTATATGTACATATGTTTATACAAAGTGATTCTTTATTTTCAACACCTAGGTCAAACAAGCCTGTTTTTATAAGAGCTATGGACCAATAGATTACAGTGACAAACAGATTTATGTCACTAAAAACAAAGACTAAAGCAAGTTTTGGATTCAAAGCTGGTGTTGAAGATTACAGATCAACTTATTATATTCTGGAATATCGTACCAAATATATTGATATCTTTGCAGTATTTTGAATCACTCAACCATAGTTAACAAAAATGAGAAACGGAAAGCATAGTGACAATGTTAAGATGACGAGAAACAAGATATTATAAGGTTGTGCATAAGAAATGGGTCTTATTTACAGGTCTTTCCAAAAATTTCACATCTCATCAAGACTCTTTTTACCATATACATCAGTGCATAAATAATAAAATACTATTCTACATCAACGACTTTGGCAGGAATGATTTTTTACCACAGCGAAACTTTCAGGGTTCCTGGAATCCCTTTTGCTTTTCAGACTTCTTTTTCTCTCTAGCAATCTATTATTGCTTATGTAGAGAAGAAATTGGATTTTGGATAGTCAAATCCCATTTTCTTGTTGGAAAATTTCAGATTTCTTCCAAGGTGTTTGCCACCACTCACGTTTATTACTTTTCTTGTTGGGCTCCTTCAAAGGCCTCCTAGCAAACACCTGAAAAATTATTAAGTGATTTCTTATGGATGTCTTTTGAGCAAGGAAAAGGATTCCATAGAGTTGCTTAAGAATTTTGTTCTCTTCTCCTTGACTTTGGAGGACTTGGTCTCGTTAATACCTATCACCTAATGTTGGCCTTGTGTGCTAAATGGATTATTAGAGCACTTGAAGGGGATGAGGCCTCAAAAATTGTTGTGGCATTGTATCTCTTCTAGGTTTCTCATAGCATATAAGCTTCAAAACAGCTAGCCTTGCACTCCATTCTTATTATGAAGGTGCCTATGCAAGTCAAGGGCACTTCTATTGCCCAAAGCATATGGAAAGCTTGGGAGGCTAACAAACCTTGGTTATTCTGTGATGGGAATGGCTTTAGAATTGGGATTTCTATTAACCAACACTCTTTGCTGGTCATTTATGGTCACTTGTCAAGATTGACCTTTAGTTAAGTCTCCTGGATTCATGCTCTCCAAATTTTCCATGGAGGGATTTGATTCATTTTAAACCTCTTTTCCTAAACCACTAGAAATTGGTTATCTTAGCCAAAAACCAAGGTCAAATTTAGGGTTTCCAACTTTTATAGATTATTGTTGATTCAATTTCTCCATAAATGTTTTTCACAAGACTGGTGTTAGATGCATTGGTTCATGGTGGAAAGATTGGAAATGATATCTAGATACTCCTTTTCAAAATTACAAGCCTTGTAAAGACTATTTATGGCTTTCTCAGTATATGCTTGTAATTTAAAAGCTTATAATATCTGAGGTTTGCAATTCATGACCACTTTATGGAAACAAAGATTTCATAGTTTGGTTAGTGATTTTGGAACCCAAGCCAACTCATTTTGCTTGGTGTATTCTTTGCAAAGGGTCTCCTCATTGGATCTCAGTTTGATCCCTGTATTTGGAAACATGAAAGCATCTCTTTTGTTTCTATTCACAAGCTCAAGTTGGTTAGACTTGGATACTTGTTTTCTTTAGGCCTTTTAGCCTTGAGCTTTTTCCTTAACATGCGATTCTTTTAGGTGTTTGGCCACAAATATTGGTTAAGTTCACCCAAATTTGGCATGCTTTTATATTGGAGATTCAATTAAGTACTTAAAAGATAGAAAACTCTATTTTCAAGAGATTTTATATTCACATGTTTCCTTGTACACCAAATCAATGATTTATTCTAGTGTTCTATAAATTTAGGTGCAAGCTCTTAACGTTGCCCATTTGTAGGCTTTTATTGAGCATTGGGCTTCTACACCTTGCACTATTGCATGCATGTTGCCTTCTTCCTCTAGCATGGGATGTTACCCTCCTTCAGGGTGTAGGCATGGTTGTAGCCACAATGATTGTACCAAACACAATTTGCATGGTGCACATGGCTCTCCTCAACGAGAATGCGTATAGTCCTAGTAGACGTGTGCTCTCGATTTTTTTTGAGCCACATGACATGGGTGTTGAACATAGGTTGTCATTGATGTCAAAGGAGTAATGTCCTTAATGACAAATAGTGCTCACTAATGTTTAAGGAGTAATGCTAGTTGGACAGTGAGAATGAGATGTAATTTTACTTGAAATATCATTGCATTTTGAGTACAATGAAAAAGATTGATTATAGTATGCTTGCAATATCATGCTTTTATCTATTCATGGTGACAAAGGTGATCTAAAATGTTTGAGGTCAGTTACTTAGGGCGGAAGGATTTCCCTGGCAACATGTTCATGATTTGTATTTCTTTCTAGTTGTGAGTTTGACTCTACAATTTGAATGGAGAATATGTCTACACATATTCTTTGATGCAAAACGAAGTGTGATCTGAAATGTTGATGCAAAAAACTCCTACACAATCAAATCCAAAAGTCTCTAGCAATAATCAATATG
Source organism: Sequoia sempervirens (assembly GCA_007258455.2). NCBI lineage: Eukaryota > Viridiplantae > Streptophyta > Pinopsida > Cupressales > Cupressaceae > Sequoia > Sequoia sempervirens. Next base: position 437,067,631 of record VDFB02000017.1, on the reverse strand, counting down.
GATTGTGGAAATGTGATATCTTTAATGTCTACACATGTTCTATCATATTCCAAAGTTTTTGGGATTTATGTTAAACATGCAAAAAGATTGAAGTGACAGAAGGGTCATTGTGCTTATCAATTAACCAATTGGTGTTCCAGAACTATGTGGCAATGGCTCGTAGCGTGCAACATCCAGAGATAGTGTGGGTGTTACACCCCAAATTGTGTAATTACTATTTACCATTACTATGTACGGTAAAATGTGAATTCAGTGGATGAATAAATTGTATTTGTACTTTGTTATCACTACTTTATTAATGAATGTCATCTCATTTAATAGTATATGAAGGAATGCATTTATGTGATTGGATGAATATTGTGTTAATATTCTAACTATGGAGGTGTATTATGTGTAATGCATATTTTGTTGAATAGTTGACTACCTTGGACATGTTTTGAGAATGTGGATGTAGTTGTATGTTCATTCCTCCAGGCGGAGGGGAAGTATCACTCAGGAGGTGGTCTTGGTCGGGTAACCAGTAACGTAACCTATCTAAGCTTACACACACCACAATAGCATAATTGAGTCGAGTTATCGTGTAGGAAGTAGGTAAGTCATCCTTAGCATAATGTGTCTGCATTAGTAAGGGTCTTGTTTACTACTGAATGCATGCTTGAATGATGTTTATCTGTTTGAGCTTGTGAGTCCTTCCTCATATTACTATGCTTGTTTGTGTGGTTGATTGTGTAATAGGATATATGCATATATGTTTACAAACAAGTGATATGATGCCATAGTCACATAGGATATGGTCATTCAAATATTAAATAGATCATTGACTGTTGTGTTGATATATATATATATATGAATACACACGTAAGCGTAAATGCTTAATAGAGGGGTGTGTATACATATATATATTTAGATATATAATATATATTATTATTATGTGACTAATGACTTGTTTGTTGTAAGAACCCTAGTTCTCCTCAAACTGAAACTCAGCACCTTCCGGTGATAGTTCTTTGAGTTTTTTGTATTTTTGGTGTGTTCTTGATGTTATTAGAGAGTATATGCATTCATAAAATCTTGAACTAAGATATGCAATGACTGATATAAGATGAATATGCAATACCACTACAGATTTTATGACTTTCCAATTCAACTAAATGACTGAAATGATATTGAATATACACCTACAACAAAAGAGGCATTACTACAAACCTTTGGCATGCATATTAAATGACTGAAATCTTCATCTACAACAATTGACAATTTGACAAATAGTTACAATGCAACCTTATTCCTCCTTTATTGAATATATCAACTGTATGCAATTGCCAAAACTCTTGGCTTACATTAAACATGAAAGAATGCTATTATAATGTCTTTACCAAATATGGAACTACAACCTCTATAAGGCAGCAACCCATACAATGCCATAGACTAAATGCAAGATTACATTCATATGTATCATTGTCTTAAGACAACGCTTAAGCTACTACAGACTTGCTGCTCTCAACCAAAGAAAATGCAGATCTAATATAGATATTGCAGATTATAGAAAAACTTGGGATTGTTTATTAGCAATTGGAAACCCTTGTGAGGTCAACTTGCAACAAATAAGGATTTCTCCACCAAATTCAAGCACTAAACACCAATCTCAAACCTGGCCACCCCTATTGCAATTGAATCTAGCTCCAAAGTCAAGTCGATTCACCCTAGAGTCAAGACGCCTTGCTCACAAGAATGTACAACCTACTCCAAGGTGGTTTGTACGACTTGTACCATCTACTATATGGCCTAGCCAAAGGTAAATCTGTAGATTTCTCCCATCAATGAATAACTTCAAACTTTGATAATTTCTTCTTCAAATCACTCACAAAGTGCTACCAAAGGGGGTAGCTCCCTCTATTAATTAAAAAGTAAAATACAACAGCCATATGACATCGATTCAATGGTATAGGTATCCAACAGCCTCAAATACCTCAACTAGTCTAGCCACTATATTTTCTTCAATCGGCCCTGAATTGGCCTTGAGGAAAGACATGAACTTGCTTATATAATACTTCTGCTTCACCCTTTTCTTAAACAACTTCCATGCATTATGCAATTTCTACTTCTTCTTGTCCTAATTGAGGCTAAGGACCCTGAGTGCAAGACCAAACTTTGGCTCAATGGGCATGTTGTCGAGATCCTATGATGAGATGGCAAGACGACCATTTGTCCATATGAATCATGTCAGCGCTTGTGAATCCACAAACCACTAAACTTACACCACCGCCAAACAAGACCAACCACCATGTGTGCCTATGGAGCAAAGCGTACCAACTGCTTAGGCCCAATACAGGAATCCCCATCCCTGGATGACCACTCCTTTACTATTTCCACCATCGTGGGAGGAAAATTCAAAGCATCAAAGATTGATTTGTGAAGAGCCAACTCCACTCCCACATTAGCTAATGCATCAACAACCCCGTTGGCCTCCATATACATGTGGGAGAGGGAAAATTTTGCTAGCCTGTCCAAGTACTGCCATATTTGAGAAAGCCAACCCTTCAGTTTCCAATTGGCCACCTTGCGTCTTTGCACTATGTTGATGCAGAGCAAGGAGTCCCCTTCGATCTCTACCACCCTCACACCCTTGGACACACACAACCTTAGCCCCGAGGCAAGTGCAATCATCTCAGCTTCGTTGTTGGAGGCTTCCCCTAGTCGTTGCGCAAGGGTCCAAATGCATTCGCCTTTCTCATTGTGGATGATGCAACCGATGTCGGCCCTCCCAAGGTTGCCTTTGACAGCTCTGTCGAAATTCAATTTCACTCTTTTTCCTTTTGGCGGGTGCCACTTCACACCAGTTCTCAGCTTCATCCCACCAACGCCCAATAATTGAGGGGGCTTCAACAACACTAATCTTTTCTAAAGCTCATTGTCCCAAAGCGAGAACAAAGTTCTTGACTTCGGGAGGCATTTAACATTGGTTGCTTCACATAAGCTAAGCTTGATTTTCTAAATGAGCTCCTCTTCTATCATTGATAGTCCATTGAAGACCCACCTATTGTGTTCCTTCCAAACGCATCAAACAAGCATGGATAGGGAAATCTCCCAAACACCACTCCAAACATTGTTTCTACTTCCCACTGGCCATCCAGATAGAAATTTGAAGAGATCTTATTGCCGCAGAGTGGACCAACCCAAATTATTTAGTACCCAATCCCAGCAAGCCAAGGCGTATGGGTAGGATAGCAACAAATGATCAACACTCTCCTCTGTTGAACAACACGGGACACCTGGAGGGCCCCAAAATACCATATTTTTTCAATCTCTCACTAGTTAAAATCTTCTTATGAAGGGTTGCCCGCAGGAAAGCCCTAGCCTTCAAAAGAATCTTATTACTCCAACAAAGGGACACCGGCCAACCTTTGCCCAAGCGTTGCACCATCTAGATGCCATAACTAAGCTTGACCGAGTAGTCACTAGACCTCAATCCACACCAGATGAATTCGTCCTCCTCCCCAGAAATCCTGATCCTCCTCTTGCTCAAGGGCTTTGTGAATAGCATCCTAGCATCTTGGGGGATTTGAAAATCGTCAAGACTTCGCTAGGCGGGTACCCCACCCGACCCAATGGTGTTAACTACCACATAATTGGCCACAACATGACCAACTACAGAGGCCACCTCCTCAACCCAACCACACTCATCGAGCACCTCCACTAGAGGCGCATGTCCATCCTAGGAATCGTGCCAAAAATCAACCAATTTTCTATTCCCAATTCTTCATGAAATGTGTTCGATGATGAGTCTCTGACTTTCCCAAATGAATCGCCAAATTGGGGACCCACCCACCAAGTTGGCCATAGTTAGAATGTGGTTTGGGTTCGGAGAGTCCAGGTACTTATTTTGTATCATCTGACACCAGAGCCTTTTGGGATTCTTGCATAGCTTCCAACTCAACTTTTCCCCAAGGGCTAGGTTAAGCAGCTCCATCCTCCTTAAGCCAGCTTCACCCTCCCCTTTCCTATCACATTTCGTGTCCCAGCTTATGAGAGGTATTTTCTTATCCTCTTTTGATTCCTCCCACACAAACTTCTTGAGGAACTCTTTAAGACTTCCAAGGGTCTTGCTCGTTTGAAGCATGACATAACATAGATCGATACAACAGATAGTATCGATCGGATCATTAGTATCCTACCTGCGAATGATAGCCAATTGCTTTTCCATGCTTCTAATTTCTTTCTGCATTGGCTTAACAAATATTTCCAGTACACAGATTTGCACGTCCCTTGGAACAGTGGGGACCCGAGGTGTTTCGAAGGAAGACTTTCAATTGCGAATCCCAACTTTGATGCTATCCTTTTCTGTGAGGCCTTCTTCATATTAAAGAAATATATCTTTGACTTATCCTTATTCAAGACTTTGCCTGAGGCCTTAGGGTGAGGTCCCATGGGAGGGCTTCAAGATCTATTTTTAAGGAGCAGGAGGTTTCATGAAGTCAAAAATATTGCTATAGGATTAAATGGAATATGCTCCAGAAAAATAGCAGCTCCTACCTTTTAGGGCTGCAGATTTGAGAGGGTGAAAATGGGGTGGGGCTGGAGATTGCCCTACAGTTTAGGAACTATATCTACCATTTTTCATTCAACTCGCGTTTTAGATTCCCGCCAAAATAAAATGGGAGGGAAAATGATGTATGTATATCTTTGTTTTTATTGTGTTTTTTACACTTCATCAACAGTCTATAGCCTAAAACAGAGTAGCAAACAGTTCACTAGCAACAGAGTAGTGCGTGGAATAAATCAGAGCATCAAAAAGAGGTACTCTATTTTTTTTACTGTTTCAGCTTTTACATTTCTTTTTTTACAGTTGCAATCAAATTTGGCTTTATACCTGCCTGCACATTTCTCCCAAATTCTGTATTTGTAATCTCTATCTTGAAACAAAAATTTTAGGAATGTCTGTATTTGTAATTTATATCCAGAACCAAATTTTTTATTTGTATAAGTTCATGGGACCACTAGTTTCCTTAAAATTTGGAGCTTAACAATTTAAGCTGGCTGCACTACGAAGTTCATGGGACCACTAGCTTTAAAAAAATCCTAAAAATTCTCAACAGCACCCACTGAAACTTTTCAGGAAGCCCCCCTCCATGGGACCCCACCCTTAGTGTACCTAGACAACACACTGTTGATCACATCAACTTCCCTCAAAGTAGTCTCCGCAAATAATGAAGTATCATCAACAAATTGGACATGTGTGATAGTCTCCACCCCATCCACAACTCGGATCCCCTTCCATACCTTAGCTTCCCTGAGAGAACTGAAGTGCTTGCCCGTCGCTACTGCCATAATTACGAAGAGAAAGGGGGAAATGGGATCGCCTTGTCGAAGCCCATTCGTCGCGCCAAAAAAGCCATAGAGGGAGTCATTCACATAGATTGAATAGCGGGCACTAGAGATACATGTGTGCACCATCGCAACCCAATTCGAAGAGAAGCCAAACTTGGTCATGACCTCCAACAAAAAATCCCAGTGGACTTGGTCGTATGCCTTACTCACGTCTAGCTTGACCAACATGCCTCTCAGCCTCTCTGAGGTGATTGTGTGCAATGTTTCTGACGTTATAATTATGTTGTATGTTATCTCTCTACCCGGGGTGAACCCGTTCTGCTCCATTGAAATGATCAAACCCATTACTTTCTTTAGTTGGTTTGCCATGGCTTTAGCCAGTATCTTATAGACCATGTTGCAGAGCGAAATGGGTCGATAGTCCACGAATGAAGTGTAGTCCGTCTTCTTGGGAATTAGGGCAATGACCATAAATAATTCTAATTTTTATCAATATAAAAACTAATTAATATTATTCTTGCATTATATTAAAAAAATAATTATTAATATAATAATTATATAAATAAAAGTTAAAAAGATTGTTTAAAATAATATTTTAGATTATATATTTTTTAAAAGATAAATATTTTTACTAGATAATACAATAAGATTGTTTTCTATGTTACATATATAATATATCTTTTTAAAATTTTAAAATTGAAATAAATTAAATAAAATCAAATTCAATTTTTTATATTCAATTAAAATAAAAATAGATTTAAATTTAAAAGTTTCTTAAATACGACTTATAAAATTTAAAATAAGACATAGATCCTATATGCTCTATTAAGATTTTACCCTGCAGTTCACATAGCACATATTCCCTAAAAGTAATATAACTTAATTAAAATTAATAAAATAAAATGTTGAAGGTTGTATTGGAAAATAACTCATAGGGAAAACATTTAAAACAAGCATAATTATTATGCTATTGAATTACTTAAACTATTAAACTTTAATAAAGAAATATAATCTAAAGATGATTAAATTAATCAAACATTTATAAGAATTAATTCATCAAAACAATTGGCAAAGCATGTTTTCAACTAAACATAATGAGTTTTTAAAATGAATTCATATAAATTGTAAGTTGAATTTCTTTTTCAATTTTTATATAACTCTTATAAATTAATAATAAATATTTATTGCGGTTCACAGGATAATATTGGAGTTTGGTGTTTTGGGCTTCTGGTTAAATAAAAGCCTCTAAATCTGTGCTCCATTTTTTTCTTTCAGGTGGAGTATTTGTCAGTGTTTATTACACCATATTTAATCCTGCATCGAATGTGGGAGTAAAAAGAGAATAAGATTATAACAAACAAAAAATGATAGATATTACTCCCAATCTTTCTATATAATGAGGATGGTGCAAGGTGGCGAGGAGGAGCGAAAAAATGTAGGTGACCTGGAAGGGAAGTAGTAGGGATATATTGAAGAAGATAGTCAATCAGGCAAAGGTGGAGTAGGAGGGAGTAGAATAGGAGAAAACAACCACATCCCACGATGGATCTTCACGAATGGAAAATGGGTGGACTAGTGCCATCCAAGCTATTGCAAGCTGGAGAATCACATTTTGAGAAACTAAAACCAGGATGGGTGGAGGAAGGGGCTAGCAAAAGGACATCATACCCAGGGTTGAAGCCAAGCAAATGGCATAGGAACAGAGAAGGCGGGAGCTTGCGAGGCAACATGCGTGCGTGGTTTTGGGAAAAAAAGAAGTCCTAGAGCTGAATCGTCATCAAACTGGAGAAATGGGATGAATGGAAATCCGAAGAGATCCAACAGCCCTTGGAAAGGAAAGGACAATGGAAACCCTAATTACATGACTAAGGAGAAGCCAAAACCCTGGGGTGACAAATATCTAAGGGGAAAGGAATGGAAGCAACCGGGATGGGGGAAGAATCCTAAACAATTTTTGGACTCGGAAAAACGAGGAATTGGAAGGAAGAAATTTCAAGGAAATAGGAGCAAGAAAGACACGGAAGCCAATATGAGGCCATGGGGGAGAAAATTATTTGTGCTGCCATCAGACACAATAGAAGCAAGAGTCGCTAGACTAAAAGATAGAGCCATATTCACAAAATGGTGCAGATTGGGATGCCCTAAAGATGAGATCATGGATTGGTGGCAAGGCAATTTCAAGGACCGGGTAAGTGTTCACCAATTACCAAACTCCTTTCTTATTGAATGCATAGATATAAATTTGAAACAAAAAATTGTGTATGGAAATCCCCTATTTTTAAAAGGCCTTAGTTTTCATTGTTTAAATTGGGAACCAAACTTTGATCCATAGAACTACACCATCAAGAAGATCCCCACATGGATCAAACTACTAGACCTTCCATCTAAATATTGGAATTTTGAAGCTTTAGTGAAAATAGGGGATTCCTTACGAGTGTGTTTGGGAGTAGATGAAGACTTTATAAATTAAAAAAAGAGACAGAGGCTAATATCCTGGGGGAAATAGCGGAAGGAGTGGGAAATTATAAAAATTTAGAGATCCTGACAAAGTTTGGAAGTTGGCAATAGAAAGTGGAAATATGTGAAGGATCACATATTAGGAGACGCCTCTTTAGGAAATCCATATGGGAAGGTTGTTCCTGGGGGATGGCAGAGGACAAGAACAATGGTATGGAAAATGTAGAGTTAGGAGGAAAGATAGACTACAATGAGCTTGGTTGAGGTCAAGGTAGTCTTGAACAAGAAGGAGAGTCTGAATCTAAAAAGAGGAAACTGGATGAGAGTTGTCTAGGGATAAGAAAGGAATTGCGCCCAGTACCAACATACAATAAAAATTTGATGACATGAGAAAAAATAGATTTAAAGATACTTCTGGAAGAAGCCAAGGAACTTTAAAAAGATATCAGCCTTCAGATAAAAGAGATATCAAATGAGGGAAATAGATCGAGGGAGGGAGAGCAAGAGGAGAAGGCAAAAGAATTGAAGGTGTCACTAGAAGTAAGAGGAGATGGCGAAGAAGAGAAAGCAGAGAATGAAGGAAATGCTTCACAAACTGAGGAGGAAAGCGACCTGGAACCAGAATCAGAGGATGAAGAACAAGAGGAGGTTGAGGAAGGGGAATTTATTGAGGAAAGGATGTTGGAGCAGACACAATCAAAAAAAAAAAAAACTGAACATCAAAAGGAAAGGCAAAAGGGGGCCAAAAACAAACAAGGCTAAGTTGGAAATTGCAGGCAATGTGGCAGGACAAAGAAAACTTAGATTTGGGAAGGATGTTATCCTTCCCAGAGGACAATGAAGATCATTACTTGGAATGTCAGGGGCATCAATGCCCTTGACAAATGGCACATGGTCAAGTTCCAAATTGACCAATCAAAGGATGACATTATACTAATACAGGAGACTAAATGGAGCAAAGAAGAAAGTAACAGAAGGATTAACAATTGGAAGTAATGGAAGGGGAAATTCAAGGAAGTAGAAGGGGGTTCAGGAGGATTAGGCATCACATGGAACCCGCTATTCGTAGCAGGAGAGGTAGGAAAAGAGGAAAGTAACTAATAGATGATAAGATTCAAGGATTTGAAGAGGAATGAGCAATTTTTCATCATAAATGTATACAAACCAGTCTCCACGATTGAGAAAAGACAAGTGTGGGAAACAATATCAAGTGAGTTCGATAACCATAGGAGGGAGAAAGGCATAGTAGCAGGAGACTTCAATGCAACCCTAAACAATGAAGAAAAACAAGGGGGCATGGGTAGAATCACAATCATTCAACATAATTTCCAGGAATTTGTAGACAACAATCAATTAAGGGACCTTCAAGCCAAAAATGGAATATTCACTTGGTCAAACAGGAGGAAAGGCTTTACTAACATTGTTGCAAGACTGGACAAAATTTTGATCTGGGGAGATTGGGGGGAATCAATGGGCACTCATGAGGCCCAAATCTTGCCATTCATAGGCTCAGACCATTTCCCTAGGCAACTACTCTTCAAACAGGACGATCCTCCCAAAGGAAGCCCATTCAAGTTTGAGAACATGTGGCTAAGGGATGAACATCTACCAGAACTAATAGCAGCATGGTGGAATGAAATCGGGTTTGGAGATCAATCAAAACTATTTAGTATGAGTAAGAAGCTGGGATACATCAAAATAAAGCTCAAGGAATCGAATAAGGCTCACTTCAAAAACACTTTTCAAGAGAAAGAGAGAGTGGAGGAAGAACTAAAGGCACTAAATGAGCATGTAATTCACAATGGGATGGAGGCAGATGACTTTGAGAATGAGAAATCCCTGAAAGAAGAATTAGCAAAGATTTTGAAAAGGGAAGAATGCTTTTGGCGTCAAAAATCAAGGGAGACTTGGCTAAAAGAGGGAGACAGGAACACAAAATATTTCCATAGAACGACAGTTGCTAATCACACCAGGAATAAAATAGCAAATAATAGGAAAGAAAATGGGGAAATTGCATAATCCACAGAGGAAGTAAACAAAGAGGCTATCAGATTCTTTGAGGCTATTCTCAACAGGGAAAGCTTGGACAATAAGAGAATAAGAGAAAGACTCCTTGATACAATCCCAAACATAATAAATGAGGAGAAAAATAGGTGTTTGTACCAAAAAATCAATAAGGAAGAAGTCAAAGGAGAAACCTTCTAGCTAAATCCAGACAAAGCTCTAGGACCAGACGAATTCCTGACTGGATTCTTTCAAAAAATTTGGGATGTAGTAGGGGATTACTTGATAGCAACAACGGAGGAGTCAAGAAGAAAAATGGTAATGTTGGGAACACTAAATCACACCTTCTTGGCCTTGATTCCCAAGAAGAAATATCCATAGAACATGAGTGACTTCAGGCCAATTGCATTATGCAACACAGTGTAAAGGTGGTCACCAAGATTATAGTCAACTGGCTCAAGAGTGTCCTAAACGAGGTAATATCTAAAGAGCAAAGCGAATTTTCCCCAGGAAGATCAATATCAAAAGGCATAATCATTGCTCATGAAAACACAGCCAGAAAGAACAAGGAAGCATGTATGGTGCTAAAGATAAACATCCTAAAGGCATATGACAAAGTGGATAGGCAATTTCTAATGGAAGTATTGGGAAAATTTGGCTTCGATAGGAACCAGATCAACTGGATAAAGAGCCGCATCTCGACTGCCAAGTTCTCAGTACTGGTGAATGGAGCGACACATGGATTTTTTGCATCATCAAGAGGGCTTAGGAAAGGTGACCCTCTCTCACCTTTCCTATTCATAATCTTGGCAGAAGTATTAGGAAGAGGTATCAAAACATTGAGGAATGAAGGAAAGTAGGCTAGAGTACATGTAGCAAATGGTATGGAACCCACTACCCACCAATAGTTTGCAGATGACACCATCTTGTTTGGGGCAACATGTAGAAAAAAGGCCAAGGTGATCAAGACCTTCTTAGATGACTATTGCAAGGCATCTAGGCATAACATAAATTGGGGAAAGTCTAAAGTTGTCTTCCTCAATACCCAACCGAGTCTACAAAGAGACTTGGCAAAAATTCTGAATTTGAAGGTGACTACTCTCCCTAGGCATTTCTTGGGCATCTCTTTTTGCAGGGATCAATAAAATATGCTATTGGGAAAATATAATAAATAGTTGTAGAAGCAAACTTAGGACCTAGAAAGGGAAGTGGGTTTCATCGGCGGGTAGGCTCCTAATGGTAAAATTAGTACTATTTGCTATCCCAATCCACTCAATGTCATGTTTGAAGTTACCACAATAGAGGATACCCTCAACTATATTTTTATGATTTTTTTTTGGAGTGGCACAGGAGAGCCGAATTAGTTCCCCTTGGTAGCCTGGGACAAAATATGCTCTCCAAAGGAGGCAGGTGGAGCAGGATTGAAGCAATTAACAATAATGAATCAAGCAATGGGGGCAAAACTGATTTGGGACCTATATGCAAGAGGAGAAAAAAATTTGGTAAGAATCCTGAGGAAGTACTTGGAATCGGATGAACCCACCTGCATCTTGACAACGATTGCAACATCAAAAGGCTTTGCAATTTGGAACTACATTCTGGAGTGCAGGGACATGGTGACCAAGCATGTTACCTGAGAGATTTGAGATGGGAGAAGTGCATCCTTTTGGAGTGACTCATGGTGTGGCAAGGCATCCCTAGACAATACACAGGGATTGACATAAATCAAGGCAGAAACAACTCGAGTCTGGGGATCTAAGGTATGTAATTATGGGAAGGAAATTCATCAGAATGGAGTAGCCATTTGGAAGTGGAATTCCCTTCAAGATATCAACACTCCATAGGTACATAAAGATGCATAGAGAGAAATTCTTAACAATAGACACTTTAACCCCTCCAATGAAGGTGATGTCATTTGGTGGTGTGGATTGACCACAGGTACCTATAAAGTAAATTTTGGGTACAAAATCAAGGAATTGGCCATTACAATGCAAGATTGGCCAGGTAAATTAATATGGGGAAAGAGCTGCCTCCCCAAAGCAGGGGCATTTACGTGGATGGAAATTCAGAAATGGATTCTCACAGAGCATAAGTTGGCAACATTCAAAATCCAAGGCCTTGGAAGATGTGTGATGTGCAAAAGCAGTAATGAAACGACAAACCATTTACTCCTGACATGCCCATATGCGAGTGTATGTTGGAACTTTGTCAGGGGTAAATTAAATTTGCAATGTCCCCTACCGTCTAATATTGAGGCTTGGTTCAAAATGTGGCCATCTCAACATAGGAAATCAGTATTTGGCAAGTCACTCCATCCACAGTCATTTGGGAGATTTGGAAGGAGAGGAACAAAAGAATCTTCTAAGGAAAGAAAATGGAAGCAGATAAGCTATGTGCCAAATTGGAGGGGAAAATCACATAACTCGTCAATGAAGACGCTTGTAGCAAGGTGACCAAAAAGATAATTTTCTCCAACTGGGATGAGAAGATGATGAAACTATTTAGTGGCCTAAAACCCCCATTACTCAGTGGAAGTAGTGGGTTTGATATGCAAAAAGAAAAAAGAAAGGAGGTAAGATGGATGGCATTGGAGGAAGGTTGGGTCAAAATCAATTTCGATGGAGCTTCCTGTGGGAACCTAGGGCCAAGGGGAGCTGGATGTATAGCCCGAGATGAACAAGAAAAAGACACTAGTAGAGAAATTAGTCTCTCTGGGGATATGCACTAACAATGAAGCAGAGTTTAGAGCAACACTAATTGGGCTAGAACTGGGGCTAGAACTGGGTGTGAAATGCATCCATTTGGAGGGAGATTTGCTCATCACAATCAATGTGATTCGTAGGAATAGTGCATCAAACTAGAAACTAAACCACCCACTTCATCCCATCAAACATATGACAAGAAAATTTGAAGCCTTCTAGGTAAGCCATGTATACTGGGAAGGGAGCAACAGGGTAGATGAGTTGGAAATATCAGCAACAAAAGGACCATGTAATCAAAGCGAGGGATAGATCACAATATTCTTAGATGATGAGACATTTTAACACAAGTAAGAGGAATGACGCAATCGATGATCTAGACAAACCAACGGTGGAAAGGGCACGTACTATAATAATGATGGGATCTAAGTTGGGAAGGGTGGATGAGATAGGAGTCATAAATAGTAGGAAAGGCGTAGGACACAAAAAAAAATCCAAGGTAGAGGAAATGACGTGAAACGCACAATCATAAGATGGAAATCAAATTTGGATCCTTTAGCCAACCTACGGATGTGATGGCACGATTCAAACGTCACGACCATTGAGATCAACATTATGACAAGGCAAGCTCATTTTTCTTTAAAAGATAAAGGTGGTAGCTGCATAAGCAACGACGAGTTTGAGTTAATGGTTTGTGTGTGAAAAGATGGATACTACACTATTTTTGAACATGACAAAGCAACATCAATCCTTTCATGAAGAGATAACGAACAAAAGGATGAAGGGGATTATTGTCTCCTCCCACCTAGTGGTCTTGTGGGTGACCAAGAAGATTTTTGGGAGGGAATTTATGCTAACATATCAAAGATTAAGGGAAAATGCAGACATTTCAGCCATGTTCTTAGCAATGTTGTTGTACATGGGTGTGCCCAAGGCAAGGAGCAAGAAATTATGCCAAATGGTTTTCATTCATGCCATGCTCGAAGAGATTGACGAAGCCTTAGACAATGTGGATGGAAATTTGTTGATTCCAATGCCACCTAACAATTATATGTTGTGTGGGAATGGAGCAAAGGTGAAGAAATTCCCTATTGTAAGGTCTCTCGACCCGTCGAGGCTGGAAAAGCTATGGGATGAAAAAGAACAAAGCATCGTGTTTCAAAATATCTGGAGCAAGAAGGGTTGACCGAAAAAGTGGTAGTGAGTGACAACGAAGAATAGGAGCTTGGCATGGGTGAGGAATGGGTGGTGAACGACAACAAAGATCTAGAAGAAAAGGTGAACAGCTCGACACACCTGGCTTGTAACACAGACTGCTTAGTGATAGCGGACTACCTGACATACAAGAAGCGGGTGGAATCAAAGGATGATGAAGACTGAGCAAGGATGGGCTTTGTAAAACCTTCTTTTTATGTTTATTTTCTATACGTCTATAATTTCTATTGAAAAGAAACTAAAATAGGAATCGATCTTGAGTCTGGTTACTGGCAGTGTTGTTTCCTAGCCATGGTGTAAAAAGATAGTGTTTGGTATGAATTAGTGCGACTGTTTTGTCTTGTGGCCTGCATGTCTGGTGTTAGGGTGGTAGATAGTGAAGGATTCCTAGCATACAATGGAAACTATGTAATCTGTTTTGGAAAGTAATACAGGGTATTGCCCCTTTGCAGTGATTTACCTAGCAAATAGAAAAATAAATATTTTATTTAATTATTAAAAAAAAAATGTCTTTTACAATAATTTATTTTATCTAATTTACATTTGTTAAAATTTATATCAACAATATTAGTTAAAAATAAAATTTCAAATAGTTTCATAATACAAATGTCAATTTAATAATTTTTTATTTTATTAAAATATTTATAATATATAAAATTAATAAATTATTATTGAAAAATCAAATCTTGTGAATGGTATGGAAGAGGAATTTGAGATACTCTGGTTCTTGTTGGAAAAGACGAACAATTGCACTATATTGAAAATTTATAAAAATTGTAAATTTTGAAAATTTCACTATATTGAAAATTTATAAAAATTATAAATTTTGAAAATTTCACTATATTGAAAATTTATAAAAATTGTAAATTTTGAAAATTTCACTTATTGAAAATTTATAAAAAATAGTAAATTTTGAAAATTTCACTATATTGAAAATTTATAACAATTTTGTTGCAGGCAAGAGGTCACAAGGTCTAGTCTCCCCCAAACACGTGGTACCGGAGGGCACGTGAACAAATTTTACCGAGGGCATTGGAGTTTATAGGGGGACAGATACCCGACCGATTCCTATAGTCTTAAAAAAATTTTTATAACAATTGTAAATTTTTAAAATTTCACTATATTGATTCACTTACTCTGAAAAAAATTAAAAAAATGTGATTACATTGACCCAATAAAAATTCAATGTCTTTTTTCTTTGTAAATGGTGTGCATTATAATATATATAATTTAGTCAATGTTAGTTATAAATCTAAATTATTGTGTGGGGCAAATATTTTTATTAAATAAAACTTAATTGTTTCTTCTATAGTACCTTGTGATGAGTTTCCACACTATTCATCAATAAGGGGAGCTATAGGTGCTCAAATTTTTAACAAGTTGCTCAGGTATGATTTAAGAATTGATTCATTATTTGAAGTGATTTTTTAGTTATATCATTATATTCGTAAAGAACAAAAATTTCAACTATTATATTAACAATTTGTTTTTCCTCTTTTGATTTGTTGAAAATTGTTCATGTATTCCAAACAGAGTTGTGTTAGTGTGGCATAGAAAATTGGACACTCTTGAGAAAAGAGACAATTTCACGCTTAATTTGGACCTACTTTTGAGTACCCCTACATTATTCAAAACAACATTTATAGGCCCCTAAGACCCATTATTTTTTATCTATAGGCCCATTTCACTTTAAAATCATCAAAATCCTGACAAACAACACTTAATTCACTCATATCTCGAAAACCTATCTCCAAAAACCACTAGTGGGACCCATTCACCACCTTGGGCTAATAAGTCCCCTCTGGTGGGACCCATTTGCCAAGGGTGGTGAATGAGTCCCTTTTGGGGCAAATTTCAAATTTGAGTGGGAATTTCACCAATTCAATTTAATTTTTCAGTGGATGTCGGCCTCTTAGGTCTAAATAATGGGAAAATTAGGTGTTGATACCTATAAATACACATTTTAGGTCATTTTTCACATATCTTGGCCATTTTTACAAAGCAAATTCAAAAGTCAAGTATTAAGAGTCTTCCACAATAAGTTTCATTAGCATTTTCTACAACAAAGTTGAAGCTTTAGGGCAGCAAACTAGGGTTTTTGCAGGTCTTCGAGCTCACTTATTGTTCAAGATTCAACATTGCAAAGATTTGATGATGGATGCCTATGGTGAATCAAGGAGAAATCTAGGTTGAGAAGATGCAACTAGCCATCAAATCACACCTAAAGACTTGTTTTCAAAGTGATTCCATCTTCCATTTTCTCTTTATCTTCAGATTTAAGGTTTGCATTACATTTGCATGTCATTCAAATTCATTTGAGATGTTGTAGGGTTTCTTGGATTGAATTCTTGCATCATTCAAATCACATTTGTTCATCTTATTCTAGCACATTAGAATAGGATTTTGTCATACTTCAGATTTTCCTAGTCTTTGACACACTTAAGGCTAGGGTTTTATGTAGATTTTCATTGATTCAAGGTTTGATTACCCAATTAGGGGTTTGACCAAGGAAAAATCCCCATTAGAAAACCAATTTTAAGCTGTTTTGCAAATATTTTCCAAGATTCAGATCCAGGTTTCCAACAAGAAGTGTTGTGTAGGTGACAAGGTACAAATCTGAGATTTGAATTTGAAGAAAACTGAAAAAGGACTAATTCACCATGGATGGTGAATGAGTCCCACTAGAGGTGGTTGTTAGAGTTGAATACAGATTCCAGTACCCATTTAACATAAACTAGTTTTTGGGCATAAAACCCTAACCTAGGACTGATTCGCCCAAGGTGGCAAATGAGTCCCAATCAGCCAAAAAGTCAACTTTTCTAGATTTTCAAAGTGGTTTCCAGTCTTCATCAGTCTTACAAGTGCACACATTCTAAGTTATAGTTTTCTGTTTAGTTCTATTTGCATTTTTGTTCATCTTTTTAAGCCTTTTGCAAACGTCGTTGTGTTTTCAAACATTGCATATTTCATTAGTTTTGCATTCATAATCAGTCAATTTTATCAATTAGCTACATTTAGTGATAACTACATCATACATTCATTAGTTTGAGTGAACCACCACAATTTTTGGAGTCTATCTCTCTCCTTTTAGGTGAAAAACCCTAAGAGTGCAAGAGAAGTTCATAGCACCACAAAAATTGTTGGTTCATTTAGAAGTAAAGGCATGATTTTCTTTTAAATTATCATTGTTTATTTTTTTACCATAATTACATATACTTAGGGTGAGAGTTAACAAAATGAGCTTCTTTTAATAGATAGCTGGCATGATTTCAATGTGCACAAGGAATAGAGGTATTAGCAATCATTTAGATATTTAATTCTTGCATAGAGCTAATATATACGTGTTGATTGAAATTAGTAAACAATCCATGTTAGAAATAATATACTTGTCACCAAAATAATGATTTATATTGGAAACATAGATCATTCACAATATTTATTTAAGAAAAACAATATGCATGAAATCTTGCTAAGTAGGTCACTTGGACCAACTACCATTATTTCTAGGAAAACCTTACTGCTCTTCCATTCACCCACACCATGGACATCTTATCCATACTGACATCATGGCCCAACATAGTCCAATTTAATTGCTAAATATCAATAGCTTAAGAAAAAATATAATGGCTAAAGATGCACCACACTTATTTAGATATTCCATGGTCACTTATCACAACTAAATGCATCCCCTATTTGCACTACTTTAATAAAATGTTTCAATAAATAAAATTCGAGACCACCAAACTAATTTCATAGACACATTAATTCACTAGTAGGACTTAAAATAATACAAAGCTAACACCTCTATCAATCTTACCAATAAAAAAATTATCACTTTGACTTAGTCACCCAACATCTACTACCTTAATGGTCATTGTGATGCACAAATACTAAATTGCACATAGGTAAACATTAATTGTTAATCAATCCATTGCACTCTTCGATACTATTGACATTGTGCACGTCTAGCCTTTGGGGATAAAATACATCATGACACAGTTAGAGAGTTATCAAATAAACTATATACAACTACTTGTAGGAAGTCACAATTTAGATATATATAAAGGCCCTTGAGCATAAAAGGACATATAATTACTTCCATTTTAGTTACAGAAAAAAGGATGACAAATAAGAGAAGGCTTAGAAAACCCTTGTATCATAGTGTCATCTATTGAAGAATGATGACAACCATCATGTGCTTCTATGTTCCTCCATGTGTATTTATCCATCCAAATCTATGCACTCATTGGGTATATGCAGATTAAAAAGAAATTTGATCAACACTATATCTTCTAAAGATGTGTCAATAAAATATTCTTTAATTTAATCACTAACTTTACAAATTTCAAAATCAAAATCAATATTTGTATTTTCAATTAAAGAATTATGATATTTTCCTACCATAATATCATATTCAGATTCATCTTCATGCTATTCACGAGTTTCAAAGTTTATTGGGATATGGGGATTTATGTCAATACAAAATAATGAGACAAAATCATGAGTAGACTATGATAGCTAAGGGCCAATTGATAGGGATGGATAATATTCCTACACTTATAATTCAATGGGATCAAAGTGTGTTTCTAAAGATCAAATATATAAAATTTAAGAGAAATGATCACACATTTAAATATTTAGAAAATTATCACTAAGCTCTCATTATACAAGTTTAACATAAAATATATTTATATACTTCTTATTAAGTAGATTAAAATAAGTTACATGTACATATAAAGATATGGAGATAGATTAAATTTTTAATTATTAATCCCAAAATGTTTATTATTTCATGTGTAACTTGGAAATCTATATAGAAATGACTCTTTAAATGTGTGTCATTATATTTTAATTCTAAAAGGATTAAGTAGAAGTTATTAAAATTAAACCATATATGTAGATAAGTCCTTAATACACAATCTAATGAAGGATCTAGGAACAATTTTAAGTAGAAGATTTGATCATCTTACTAATGACAACCTGTGCTTTATTTCATTAGATAATAGAATCAAAGGTTAAAGAAAAATGAAAAAAATAATTTAAATATAATATAGAGAACCAAGACTACACCTTTTCATCTAAAAAAGATGTTAACACAACTAAGGTCTACTTTAGTAATTCGTAATTACTAAAAAAAATTCCATAAGTTTTTTTTCTTTTTTCTTTTTTTTTATAGATAAGTGCTATCAAAGGGGATAGCACCCAAGTACATCCAGACCATATGGCTTTCCAAGCCAGAATACAATCTATAGCAAGAGAACATAACAGGGACACACCCAAACCAACCAAACATCTTTACAATAACAGGTAGTGATAGATCACTGCCAAACACCTACCCACCTCCAACACCTTCGCCAGATTGCCCTCACTGGGCCATGTGTGGCTAGAGTCCATAAATTTGGAGAAAGCATCCAGATTGGTGTTTATAACCCCAGCCCTGAACACTTCCCAAGCATTTACCATGAAATTCTCATGTGCCTTCCTACATTGTTGTAGTGCTTCCACTTCATAAACTTTGCCTTCATCCACCTCAACATCAAGGCATGTGGGATCAAAGAAGAGTCTCAGATGGCTGACCAAGCCATCCACGACCAACGCCAGAGTTGCATTTGCCACAACATGGGCGTTGGCAGCCACCACAAAACCATTGAATAGCTCAATTTCCCTCTCCTGAGAGTCAGTTAAATCGACCAGGGGTCCAATCACAACCTCATAGACCTTTCATCGTACCAATTGAAATCCTCCTCTAGCACCCGTGAAACCAAATCCACTATCGTAGAACGCACCTCCGGGTTGTGGGTGATGAAGAGCAGACCGCACTATTCTGCGAGAGACTCATCGGAGCAAAGGAAACTCAAGCCAAAATAGTGCACCATCTCCTCTCGTCGGCAACCCACTCCAGGCTTCACACAGATTTTTGAATGTGCAGAAGACCGACGAGCATGAATAGATATAGCCCCTGAGTCAGGGCCCATAACCGACAACCTATGCAACGACCGCATGCCAATCCTTACACCAAATCCAAATCAAATATTGAACGTTGCCAGTACCCAAAGGCATGCAAAACATATGTCATGTCATCCATTCACGGGCCTGAGGTAGGATATGGGATATTAGCTTGACTCCTAGTGCTATCTTTGTCAATGATCCCCTGCAGCCCCGACCACTACCGCGTGGTAGAATCTGCAATCACCCAATCTTCTTGAAGCACTCCCCAATTTTCCAAGAAAATCGTTGCTTTATTTGCTTCCCTATAAACATGTACTAGGGAGAAGTTATTAAGCTTTCCTAGAAGCTCCTTAATTGGTGCAGTCCAATCACCAATTCTCCAGTTTGGCGATTTCCCTAAAGAGATTGCCTGGACGCATAACTGCAAATCACCCCCGATTTCCATTGAATCTATGCCATTTTGAATGCATAGTCGTAGGCCTAACCAAAAAGCTTCCATCTCAGCTAAATTATTGGAGAAAACTCCCAAGTTCTTTGATACCACCCATACACATTTGTCACTTTAGTCTCTAATTATGCAACCAACCCCTGCACGGCCAGGATTTCCCTTGGCAACCCTGTCAAAATTTAGCTTCCATTTTAACCGAACTAGATCTGTCCAGTGAACCTCTTTCCTATTGACCTTGCTTGTTATGAGTGTTGTAGCCTTCGATATTTTGAGATTCTTCCAAGCCTTCTGAATCTCCTCATCCCACCTTGTAAATTTTTCCTTAGAACCAATGTTGGTTATGTTATTTGTGGTCTTAATGATAGCACCTTGGATTTTTACTATGATTTGTTCACAGTTTAGGGATTCCTCCTTGAAGATGCGCCTATTTCTCTCCTTCCATAAGTGTCATACTATCAAAGAAGGTGCCATTATCCAAATCCCGTACCAATAACTATTCTTGTTTGCTATCGACCAGTTGGTTAGAAAATCCCAGAGCTTATAGTGTCTTGGACCTTGGTAGTGAAATGTCCCTTGCAACCAATCCCAGCATGAGGCTACCACTGGACATGAAAGAAACAAGTGATCCACACTTTCCTCCGCTTGCTCGCAAAATGAACATCTAGACGGGTCGGCTATCCTGATTCTCTTCAATCTTTCTTCGACTAAGCAATGCTGATGCAAGGCCACCCATAGAAAAGCCTCCGCTTTGGGTAGGACTTCCCACTTCCAACATAGAGTAGCCATCCAGGACTTCTCCTTTCCTTGTGTGATTTGAAGGCGGCAGCCCAATTTAGCCGAATACTCACCAAACGCAACCCCACACCATATTATAGTGTCCTCCCTATTGCTCAGATTGACAGTCTTGTTACTTAATTCCCCAGCCACTGCATCCTTCAATTCTTGTGGCAATGGCACTGAATCAACATCTATCCATTTGGAATGACCGCCCAAAGAGTCTTCTTCCCTTCGAATATAGTCCACCACCTTGAGTCCAAATTTCACCTGCAACCTGCCCACGTGTTGATCCAAGTCTAACAGCTCTTTCAAACTTTTATAGCCATTCCATGAGTTCATCCAGAACAGAGCCTACCCACCATTCCCAATCCCCCACGAGAGGTGACAAGTTATCAAGGGCCTACAATTTGTTATATATCTCCATATCGCCGAATCACCTTTGATGTTTGTTGTTGTTAAGATTCTTGAAGGCTCTGAACTATCTAAATATTTATTATGCAAGATGTGGCACCACAACTTTTTGAGGCTCTTGTACATCTTCCAAATGAGTTTGGCGCCCAAGGCATTATTTTGTAATCTGATCTTGCACAACCCAACCCTGCCATCTTCTTTTGTTTTACAGGTTGTGTCCCATCCAACAAGTGGTATTTTCTTGTCGCTTTTCGATCCCTCCCATAGGAACATTTTTAGAACTTTCTCCATATCATTCTCCGCCTTCACTGGGGCTTCATAACATGACATTGTATATATCAAAATTGCAGACAAGACTGCCTTTTCCATTGTAATTCTCCCAGACAACGTGAGCCAATTATTTTCATGTCATTGCCTTGCTTCTACATCTGCCAACCACCTCCTCCCAATGTTTCACCTTGCATGCCCCTTCAAATATTTGCACGCCAAGGAATTTTTTCAGAAGCTTCCCCACTTTGAAACCCAAGATTGCAGTGATGGCCGGCTGCAGATGAAGCCATGTGTTGAAAAAATAAACACATGATTTATCCTTGTTCATTTCTTGATTCGACTGCACTTCATATTCAATGAGCACCTCTTTGATGCATTTAGCTTCCCTTATGCTAGCTTCGCCGAGCAATGTGGTATCATTGACAAATTGGGAATGGGTGACAGGGTCGATGCTCAGTGCCACCCGCACCCCTCTCCATTCCATACGCTGGATTCTACTTCTTATGGCACAACTCAGAGATTCGGCCATAATCACAAAAAGGAACGGTGATAAGGGATCACCCTATCCGAGGCCATTGGTGGCCTAAAAAAAACTGTGAAGTGTTCCATTAACAGAGACTGAAAACCGGACCGAAGAGATGCAATGAAAGATGAGATCACACCAGTGACTTTCGAACCCCATCTTTTTCATGACCTCCAGGAGGAAGGTCTAGCACACCTTATCATATGCCTTGCTAACATCCAATTTAATAATCATCCCCGCCTTCCTGCTTGACTTGAGAGTATGAACAACCTCATTGATAAGAAAGATATTGTTCATGATTTCCTGACCGGGTACAAAACCATTCTGCTCTATAGAGATAATCCTCCCCAATACTAATTTGAGTCTTTTAGCAAGGAATTTGCTACCACCTTATAAATGGTATTGCACAATGAGATGGGCCTGTAATAGCTAAAGGAATAGCATTCAGGCTTTTTCAGGATCAAAGCAATCATCGAGTTGTTCAAGTCCTTAACAAACCTCTTAGACTTATGGAAGTCCTCGAAAAGCTTCCATAGATCATCCCCAATGAAGCTCCAATAGTTCTGGAAAAATCTTGTCGTGAATCTATCTGGTCCTGGTGCTTTATCAAGATGCAATTGGAATAGTGAGATCCTAACCTCCTCTTTGGAAATTGATTCACACAACATTTTATTGTCTGCTTCACTAACTCGATTGCTTATCGATTCAAGGAAGCAACCACCAATCTCCTACTTAGACTTACCTCCAAGAAGGTGACAAAAGAACTCAATTGCAACCTCACCAACCTCAGACCCACCGCACACTGTGTGACCATCAAGAGTCTGAATTTCTTCTATCTTGTTAGCAGCTCTCCTAGCCAGTACCGAAGCATGAAAAAAATTAGAGTTTGAATCGCCCTCACTTAGCCAGACCTCCCTTGATTTATCCCTCCAAAATATTTCCTCCCTCTTCAGGAGCTCAGCAAGCTTCTCCTTCAGCTCTTTCTCTTTGAGAAAATCCTCATTCTTCACGTTGTCTCTTATAACTTTTTCATTGAGGGCTTCCAACTCATCTTCCACATTAGATTTTTCAACAAAAATATTTTGAAATTTCACCCTATTCCATTCTCTGAGCTTTTGCTTGATGAGTTGTAATTTCTTAACCAATTTGGAGCTGATTGAGCCTCCCACCTTAGCTTCCTTCCACCAGCATTCCAACAAGACCGAAAGACTAGGGTCCCGACACCACATATTTTGAAATTTGAAACTTGTTTTCAACTTCTCAATCCCACTAGTTATGGATAATTCCACTGGAAAATGGTTTGAGATGGAGACAAGAAATATGTTGGCAGACAAATGCAAGCCAAAATTGTACCAAAGCAAGGAGACTAGGAATCAGTCCAATCTCTCAGCAATAGCTGTGAAATATTTGCGCCTATTGGTCCAGGTAAAGATTTTGTTTTCTGTGAAGCAATCTACCAAACCAACCTCCACCACAAAGCTTCTAAAATCCAAGGTTGCTTGTGAAACACTTCTAGTCCACCACTTTTTTCTGACAAATCCAATATGGCATTGAAGTCACTGCCAATGATCAATCTATCCCTTATATTGGGACGGGAAAATTCCAGCACCAAAACCCAAAGAGAAGCCTTTTCCTCTATTTTTATTGGCCTATATATGTTAATGAGCAAGAAGTGGAAATTGAGATCAAGATCATAAGCCTTCGCTGCCATCCAATTTGTTGAAGAGTAGATGACCTCCACAGAAATTGCAGCTACCTTCCATAATATTGCTAAACCCCCCGCAGAGCCCCAAAAATCCTGAAAACACCCATTCCAATATAGCCAATATTTCAAAAACTTTGACCCATCTTCTCCTGACAGCTTTGTCTCTTGTAATAAAATAATACTACTTGTGCTTTTCTGAAGTTGATGCCTCACTAGGCATCGCTTGTCAAGGGCCTTTAGGCCCCTGCCATTCCATGTTGTGATCTTCATTGCTTCCCAAGGGAGGGGCTTCCTCCCTTGGTACTTAGAAATTTGGTGATGCTGGTGTACTTCTTTGCAACAACCTCCTCTTCCCTCAGTTGTTTGAAGATTTCCTTCCTCGGGAGTTGCCAGAAGTGCCAATTTTTCCCAAACCCAGATGTTTAACCACTTCTTGGGAGATGCATTTGTCCTCAATTACATCCAACTCATCATTTGGGTCCACAATTGAATCCAGATCCTCACTTGCTAGGGAAGCCATCTCAACCCCGTCACTTTCCTTCACTTCTTGACATCTCTCCTGGGGAGGAGACGACGACATGCTTTTCATCAGGCACTACCTCAGGGGAACTTACTGTAGCCAACAATGCCTCACCACAATTCTCTACCATTTAGGCAACCTTCTCAGGAGAGACTTCAGGGACAAGTCTAGGAATGGGAGGTGAACGATTCTCTTGTGGCACCCTTCTCCAAACTTTCTTTATTCCTTTGCTACATTCCTCGGTCCTGTGGTCCCGAATCCCACATTTAATGCAATACATTCTTGAATCTTCAATTTCAATCTCCTGAGACCAGCTTTCCCCATTAACCAACAGGAAAATACTATGAGGGATGGTATCAATCGCCGCTATATTCAATCTGGCATATTTGTAGAGATCACCATCAAGTATGCCCATATCAATCTCCATTAAGGTTCCCAAAGAGTGGCCATTTTTCTCTAAACAGTCTCCAGTTCAGTATTCTACTGGAAGATTATAGAGCCTCACCCAAACCAGCTAATCATATGGCCGCATTTTTACTGGATCAAAGCTTTGATTCTAGGACTGCATATACAAGGGTTTGTCGTTCATGAACCACAACTCTCCCTCCGTGACCCACTTTTTTTTTCCTCGTCTGTGAAAACCACCACAAAGAAGCCTTTTGGCAAGAATCTTATTAGGACTTTCATTTTCCAGTGCTCCAGAATCTAGTGCTTGATCGCGGCTCGATCAGGTGTTCCACCAATGAAATGAAAAATGAAGGAAAAATCCCTAAGTACTGTCGCGTCAGCCTTGATTTCCTCAAAGACACCAATTTCTATAATTTCTTCTTCGGCCTTCTGGTTAGGGTTATTCTTCTCCACCAAATTATGACACACATCATTCCCTTGTGCAATCTGCTCGCTCCTCGCCCTTCGGCTATGGCTCAATCTTCTTCAGGTCGGTCTCTCCACCCAATCCTTTTTCCTTCTAATTGTCCTTAGCCAAGGTGGTGGGGCTTGTAGTGCCCAGGGTTGCAATTTCATCAAAGGAGACTCAAGAGTGTCATTTATTTTGCGCACAACTTTGCTTTCTTCCCCGGGAACCACATCTTTCCTCCAGTAAATTGGGACACTTGTCCACCCATTTCCCTCTTGAGAAAACCCACTGAGGGGTATAGTCCAAATGTCGTTCCCTTGATTCTGCCATGGTCGCTTCGTCCCCCCAATGCAATTTTGCATTCGGTGTGCCTTCCTTCTCTGCTTAGCCATTTTTTCATTGTCGCGCTGCTCTGAGAACTTGCTCCACTTTGCACCATCATATAATTTACCTTTCTATAAGTTAGTATAAAAATATTTCTTTCAAAAAAAAATAAGAATTTTTATAGTTGTCGCATCAACCAACAAATATAAAGAATAGTAGATCAGTGAATGTGGCCTTGGAAACCCATAGAATTACTTCAAAATAAATTTCTACCAAATATTTATGGTTTAGGTTTTGAATTTTTTTTTAATCTTTGGCCAATCTTACAAGTTAATAAACATATTGCTTCTAAAACAAAATTAATGGATGCAAACATAAAGAAACATAAAAAAATTATTTGACTCCATGGACTTTTGTTTAATCAAGAAATTATATCCTTGTGATTATATATAATATGAAGATAAGCACACAATCTATGAAAAATGAGCGTAGAAAACCATGGAAGCAACCTATTTCTTTCACAAGATAGTAATAAGATATTTAAATTTTTCACTGAGACTTGCATGTAAAATAAATAGAGATGTAGCCAAAGGGAATGTAAGACAACATCTTGCAATATGCTTCTTTAAATTCATGAGATGGTAGATGAAAACAAATTTTAGAGAATTTGATTATAATAATATATCCTAGTTAAGAATTTAATTCAATTTGTAGAAGGAAGCATTACTACATAGTCATATCAAAGTCAAACAATTTTTCTAATTATAAGAAATGTAACACCTTCACTAACTAAAAGTGATTGAAACATTAACTAAGTAACTAGAGATCTGAATAGAAATTCATGGTCCATAACAAACATGTCATTTTTTCTTAATACGTATGTAATACACAAAATTATAATCAAAGTGTTAGTTTTGAAAGCTCTAGCTCAACAAATCATAGAGAACATATTTAAAACCTAAAATTATAGAATATCAACCTAGGATGATGAGCTTAAACTCGTGATTAAAATATGTTAGCTAAGAGGCTAACTACTAAGAGTGGGTATCTCTTCCTCAATTCAGTCTGTCCTAAGAGTTTAATTTTTGTCATTATTCCGTCAAGTCTCCATCATCAATCATCCCTATGAATCATGCTTAATCAATAAATTTTATATTCACCACCTTTATTTAGATCCATTGGAGTAGATTTAAATTAAATTAAAATTTAACTTCCAATAGAGATATTGTAAGTAACTCTTTCAATTAGAATTCAACATGTCTCTAGTAATGCTATAGTATGAAAAAATATATATCGTTCCCCAAATAAATGATCAACATCACTAGTTGATCACCATTATCACAACATAAATTTAAAATATAATATGATGAGAGCAACAATTATTAGAAGCTATTTAGAGATATGAGCATTCCTCCAACTTGTGGCTAGTCTTTCAACCTCAATTCTTATGAGTGATACAAATGAATATATATGATACATTATATTGATTCAACATAAATAAATAAATTGTCACAACAAAAGAAAGAAAGCACATTACATGTATACATACACAAATTAGGATACTTACCAGATCTAAAAGAGGGATTGGTGGTATTTTACAAAACCATTGAATTTTTTTGAAGGTGCAAGGATAATGTTGTGCTCAATTAGACCCCTAGTAGACCACATTTACAATTATAAATAAATGATAAGCCAAAACTCCTAACTCATCCTCAATTCCTAACTCAAATTGAAAAACCAAAATTCATAACTCATCCTCAATGGTCATGAGATAGTTGTGAAGTGGATGTAAAATAATTTGATTCAATTGACACTATATCTCTCTTCTCTACGTATATTAGCGTACACACCTATTCTTTATAATTAGTGAATAGAGAGAAAAGTGAGAATAATAATGGAAAACACATCACACATCTAGTCTAACAAATATTATATCAAACTTGACATATATAAATTTTCTATTATATTTCTTGTAGATGTACCTTTATTGGAGATATGTAACAAGAGCATCACTAGGATGTATTGGAAACTTATTGTATTAATGATATCAAGTTTCCACAATCCATATCATTTGATGTTGCAGCGGTTTCTGGATTAGATTGTGTGAGAGTTTTTGCATCAATGTTTCGAATCACACTCTGTGATCTATCATCAAGATGAAAGAGCTAAAACTCTCACGCAATATAATCCAGAAACCACTGCAACATAAACTTATTGTATTGTTTTTATTTATCCTCATAGTTGGTAGTGTGCATTTAGTTCATGAAAAACTTAATATCTATAATTCAATAAACCATTTTTGGGACTCATTAGGTAATATTTGGAATTTTCTTTTTGTTTCTAGTTCTACTATATTTGGTGAAGTCATAGAGCTTACCTATTTATACATGAAAGATAATTATATCATGGAGTGAATAGAAAAATTGATATATTTGTTCATATAATTTTTTAACAAGATAGAGGACTACTAACTATATTAATTTTATTCAAAATGGGAAGAAAGAGTAAATGGGAATTACTCATTGAACTACGTGTGTGAGACATTCCCAACCAAGGATTTTATTTCTCAAGTGAGGACATTGAATGGACACCTATTGGAGATGATGGCAATATGGACTTATGTGTTGTAATCCCTCTTGAAAGACTCCCTCACTTTATCAAAGGAGAAGGTTTACTGGATAGTACAAAAACAACATTTATACATAAATATCATACATAGAACAACACACCAAAACCTACCGACCACACTACCAAGATATTCTTATTTGTGTGTATAAATAAGTATGTCATATATGTATGTATGTATGTATGTATATGTATGCATGTATGTATATGTATGTATGTATGTAAGTATGTATACTTGTATGTATGTATGTATATATGTATGTATTTATAAATATGTATGTATACATATATATTATATTTGTGTGAATAAATAGATATTGGTGATTTTGGCCCCGAGGATAATAGAAAAAAACTTGAAAGCATGAAAATGATACAAACATTTACCTAAAAAAGTGGTTGTTAAACCCACTTTTATGATAGGGTCATTTATGGTAGACCACAAGTTCCAATAATTAGATATAATGATTGGATCCATTGTGAAGCCAATAGTGAATTTTTCCTTCTAGAAGGGATGACCCTTTTGGTGATCCAAGGAGCAGTTTTGCATTGAGGTTATCGAATGAATGCAAATCATATATTGACTCTTTATTGCTAATGAGTGTGGGGATAGACACAATATGTAAACAACACTACTCAGACCATGGTTTGACTAAGTTGATGAATAAGAGGGATGCATGTTTATGAGGAAAGATGTGTTGAATGCATGGAAAAGAGTACACTTCATTCGATCCCAAAAGAATGAAGATGATGTAAAAAGTGTCATTTTGTGACATGCAGAGGAGAAAGATAACTTCTTCTACTATAAAAGAACAAACACCATGGAAAGTGTTTCATTTATCATAGGTATCCAAACACCATATTTGTTTCTAGGAGCAATTTAAAACAGTAAATCCAATTTGTGCACAATTTGTTGCCTGTTCTTGCTTTCATGTCTGTCAGGGCATTTCAGACAACAATATTTTCCATACACATGCGTCGTCCCATACAGAGGAGTCTGGTTAGCACCAAACATCCGCATTTTTTTGAAGGTTTCTTAAGTCTTTCCTTCCTGAGCCCTGCATTTGGTTTGTTCTATGGTCGAATCTTTGGTGACCCTTCAATATGAAAACGGTATGTTTCTTCCCCCTTGCAGCATCATCGCTACCCCACCATACTCTCCCAACGACGCCATGGGAAGCCATGGACCCTGGTTTAGGTCGCAATCTTGTTGCTTAACAATTCCTTAGGGTTTACTTTGCATGCTTGGTCGTTGTTGTGCATAGCAATTCCTCTCTACATTCCACCTAAAACGTGCTTTGTGTCGTGTGATTTCAATGAGCATACTATAAGCTCTGTAAACGATATTTTGTATTTCTATTTCATTCTTGCGTCATATATGTATGTTAAATTATAGTTGGTATCGATAATTACACAGCAAGCTCGAAGTTTGATTTTATATGCATTATAAACTTGATCTACCTGTGTTATATGTTTTTACATTGGCATTATGTTGTTTTTAAATCGATGAATACATAATGCTTGATATGCACCAAATATGAGTGTGTTTGGTATTTAATACAAATGGCATAATTTGAGATTATAGAAATATATCGCATATTATATATGCTTTGCATTTTTTTTCACTTTGTTGTATATATATATTAAGATCAGCATTTGGTTTTTGTATGTTGATATATGAATGTTTATTTAGATGTGTTTACTATAATATAATTTGTTATATTAATTTGTAATGCAAACAACAATTTGATTATTATGTGTGTGTGTGTGTTTATATGTATATATATTGTCTTATTATAATATGAAATATTGTATTTCAAATAGCATTATGATTAAAATATGTTCATATATATATATGTATATATATATATATATGTATATATACTAAAATATGTATACATGTATGTGTATCATAGTTAAAGAAAAGAATAAGTGAAAAAGTTGATTTACTCTTATTAAGATACTTGAGGGTTTTTTATTAAATAGATGAATTCGATTATCTTTCAGTTAGTTAAAGAATTCTGATTTCTTTTATGATTATTTTATAGTTGAATTATAAATTCATCATGTAATTATTTATTGGGAATAATTGTCATTGTGGAAAAAATGTATTTTGTGGTTAATGTTGGATTGAATGTTTGTAATGATTATTGTGTTGATTATTGTGAATTGGAGTGACTTCGGAAATTGTTTTAAGTGGGATTCATTGTGCAAGTTGTTAATGTTGGCTTCTAGAGGCTTAGGAGGGAGTATTTTGTTTATATGGCTCTTTGATTGTTTCACTTTGGAAGTAGTTTGGCAATATCGTGTTGTGTGCAAGAAGGTCCATGCCTTACACTATGTAATGATTTCTTGTGGTTAAGTTGTGTGTGCGCAAGAAGGTCCATGCCTTGCATTGTATATTGATTCTTATAATTATGTTTAGTGTGCAAGATGGTATATCCTTGCTTTTTTTGTAGGGTTTACTAGTTGCAAGTAGGGAAAGTGGCTCTCATTGGGGGTCGGAACCCAAAGTGGTGTCTAGGACAACCCATTGGAGAGTTTCTTAATCCAATGATAACTTAAGAATGAATTAGGGGGATGGGTATTTTTCACCTTAATCAAGATAATTGGATGCCTCACCCATGCTTGCAGTGCTTGTTTAGGCTAAGGATGGGTTGAGAAGGCCTGGTTGGCAAGACCAACTTCCTTGTGCCCACAAAAGGAATGTTGGTTCCACATGTGTCACCCTATGGGGATGACATCTAGTGAGAGACTATTAGGACAACCATAGATGAGGGCCAACGTCTAGTGAGAGACTGTCAGGACAACCCATTCTAGTACCATGCAATGCCACTCCTCCCTATTATAGTCTTGCATTCCCTAGTTGTATGTTCTCTTTTTGTTGTGTGTATGTCTTTGGAAGCAATGTAAGTGTTATATGTGATGTTGGTATTGTTAGTAGTTTTTTGTTGGATTCATGTATAGCCCTTGTTTATGTTAGCCTATTGTCTTCTTGTTTGACTATTTGTTGTTGCGGGACATTGTGTTATCTCCTAGCACGGGGAGTGGACATTAGGGTTCCACATGGTCGGGGTTGGTGCTTTTTCCTCCATTGGGTTTCCTTGCTACTTATTCGTGTGTGTGGCTATTGCTCATGTTGTTGTGGACTAGATACCTGTACCAATTTGAGTGGATTATCTTAGGTTTTAAGTTAGCCAGTTGATTAGCGGGTTGGTTGTACATAGATATAGTTATTAGTTATCTTTTCATACATACATGTTTACTGTTCAAATATGGTTTTCTGAATAAAATCTTCAACAGATTTCATGTGATATTTTTAGTTATGCAATGGATATTGTTACTGTTATCATGATTGTGTTAACTTAAGAAGCTAGATTGGGTTAGATTTGTGGAGGAAGTCACTTGAGCAAGGGCCACTCAAGGTAACTGACTCACTTCATTTTTTATAGTATTTTTTTTTGTTTTAGCTTTTAATTCATAAATGCATGTTGTATGATTAGTTTTTTTTTAACAATTATCTTCATGAATAATTTCTATTCACATGTATGCCTTAAATTGCTTTAATTTGTCTTACTTTGGAGTGTAGGGTTAGTTAGCAACAATTGTTAATTTCTAGTTTTCATCCCTTGGCAGTAATTTAGTCACAGTCTATATTGTAGGTACCAATAGCCTTAGTGCCATTTTTACTTCTTTTACTGTTATACATTTTTGGCTATTTTCAGCAAGTGTAACACCTTTGCTAGAATGATTTAGATAGTTCCAAGTCTTTGAAACAGTGCCAGTTCCATCACAATGCCTTGGTCAATAATTCAATGAAGTTCTCTCCAAATGTTCATGGACTATTCAGCTAGGTTTCCCTTTGAATTATGTGATTTACACCAATTTCACTAGACACTAGTAGGAACTCTATAAGGGTCTCTCTCATGTTTCTTGAATCATAGACTCATCGGACTTGGAACTTGAAGGGAGACATGGAGGTGATGCAAGCAGTGAATGGATATTTTATGGTGGCATTTTCATGTCTAACAGATCAAAATAAAGCATTTGAAGAGGGTCCCTACTTCTAAAATCAAGTGGGGTTATTTATTAAACCCTGGAACACTAGATTTAATCCAATTGAAGAACTTCCATCGAGGGTTTTGATCTGAGTGTGACTTCCCTGGTTCCTGGTTGAGTTCTAGAGGAATGACATCTTCAACATGATTACTCTCTTGATGGTTAAGCTGGTGGGATCGTCACAACAAACTTAGGATAAGAAGGTAATCTTTGTTGGCCTCCTCTAATGGTTCAATAACTAAGTCTCTAGAGCTATGACTTAGAGATTAGACATTTACACTAAGTAATTATCTTGCTCATTATGAAAGTTCATTTCATTGTCAACCTAGGGACATGAACTTGAAATGGGTCAGCATTGTATGTGCACTAGGACTCAACTGTAGTCATCCTTAGCCTACAACTAGAAAGGAAATAGTACTGAAAATAAAATGCTGGAAAAAAATTAACATAAATACTAAGAATGAATTATCAATTGAACTAAGCATCAACAAATGAACTAGAATAGATGACAAAAATAGAAATATCAACAAATAGACAGGAAGTTATTATGTTTTCCTTGGTTGCAGGAATAGTCATAAAACAAAATTCCAATGGGTGTAGGAACAGAAAACTACTGAGACCGAAACTAATTACTAAACAAAAAAATAACTATTAAACTAAATGGATGGAATCCTCACCAAGTGGGCCCCCTTGAATGAGTATTCACTAAGCTAACTCAAATGCAACAAATCATAATATCATTTTATTCATTGAAAACATGATTACAACATATCAACAATGTGACTATATTACTTGAAACTGAAAATGTAAGTACAATCTTAGAACATCCAACCTTGTGAAAGGGGGCATCTGACCATTATTTATAGAGGGAAAAGCTTCTAATTAACCCTAACTAACTAGGCAGTTGACTCCAACATAATAGGAGGATGCCATTTATTGAAAGCATGGAAAAGAGGGAGGAAGTTATGCATGTGCTAGATTTAGTCAAAGCAGACCTGCCTCAACAAGGATCCAGCATAACACCTCCTAGATTTGCTCAACTAATAGACATGATCATTTAAAAGGTAAGTTACAACTTCCACACGAGCTGGGAGTTTCCCTCCATTAACCTCTTTAATGACCATCTTTTAACTTCCTTAGCAACCGGCCAGTTGGCATGAACTTCTTCCACTTTGTAAGCTTCATTTATATATGCATCTTAATGTGAACCTGCATGATGACATTAGCATGCACAAAAAAATTGCATATCCATAATCACCTTAGAATAACATTCATTCAATCACATGTAAAATTAACATAGATATATCACATAGCATGTTAATATTATCAAAAGTCACAAGGATAAGTTCATGCCCAAGGTTCATAAATTTAGGGAAATAACATGGAGAGTGCCAATAACTAGGTGTTAAAGTCTATGGTAACAACAACAAATATATGATAAACCCTATCAAAATTGAGCCATTATTTGGACTCATCATCTCCCCCCAACCTAGTGATCTACAGGTCCTCTAGCAGAGGGAACTCTATTCCTTTGCCTTGTCAAAGCTCTAAAGTCACCAATTGTTGCATGTCCTTGATCAGTATCTATAGTATCTAAATTTGGATCCCAGTGGAACCCCTTCTTATTTTCCAATCTGCTCCATCTTGGCCTCTCTGTATCTATATCATACTGATAGTTTCTATAATTTGGTACTGGCCACAACAGGATGGGTGGTTGAAATATCAATGGAATCCAATAGTGTTACTTCATCCTCCCAAGATGCATGTACCTAATGCTTCTTTTGCAAGTTGCATAGTAATTTTGCAAGGAATCGGGTTCAACTTGTTTCAATTGATCTGGAAAATTATTCCATTTGTGATATATACCCCAACACTATTTTTCCTATAGTAGCAGCTATCTACTCACATTCCTAGTATGCTTCCTCCCTAATAGGCATGATCCTATTTTTGTACTCTGGATTATAAAGAATTATGTGCCAAGTATAGTAAATGTCTAAAGGGTTCATTCAGCGCTCAGGGACAAGGGGGTATGGAGTCCTCTTTCTCTCTATATTTTAAATTGCTGCCCCTAGTTGATTTCATTTTGGATCCATGATATGAATGCCCTCAAATGAATATCGCCAATGTATAACAATGGATTCTAGTCTTGGTCATTAGGAACAACATAATTATGCAAATACAATTCATACAATAAATTTTTAACTTCAAGAGGGGAGGATTGGAACGCTGGGAAAAACTCCTGTGGTCTTTCAATGGAAGGGCTTAAACCAAAATGACCCTTGACAGCTTGAAAGAAATATGGAACTCCTTCAAATGCAGTGCATATATCCTTGGAGGAGTTTTGCATGCCTCATTTGTGGTACTAGAGCCACCACATTATCTACCTTATCCTTTAATGCAGTAATCTCTACATTCTTTTCCTCAATTTCTGCATTTTTCTTATTAACTTCTTCCTGTAGCTTGAGTCTTTCTTTATTCCACTCTTCCTCTTTCTTTTGCATTTCAGTCCATAAATTCAGGACTATAGATGCCCATGAAAAAGTGGGAGGTTTATGTTTCCCTACCAGGATCTTTCCTCACACAGACTCA
Organism: Sequoia sempervirens; assembly: GCA_007258455.2. NCBI lineage: Eukaryota > Viridiplantae > Streptophyta > Pinopsida > Cupressales > Cupressaceae > Sequoia > Sequoia sempervirens. Next base: position 437,032,875 of record VDFB02000017.1, on the reverse strand, counting down.
TGTTGTTCAAATTGCTTTGATTGCAGTGGTTCTTGTTTTCATATTACTTTGGTTGCAGTGGTTCTTGTTGTTCATCTTGCTCTGGTTGTAGTGGTTCTTGATTTTCAACCTTCTCTACAACAACAACAAGCTCTTCCAATCCTATGTTTGCTTGTTCCTCAAAATATTCTTCCATTTCTATATTTACCTACCTGTTAGGAGCTTTTGTCTCCTTCCTAGGTGTCCTTATGAATCTAGGGCTCCTTTTTGGAGGCATATCAGTAGTTGGCTCAGTTGGTTTTGATTTCTTTTGAGGGATTTTATGTTTCTCAATGCCTGCAGGATGACCAGTGTCATCATCTTTTTGTTTCCTAGAGCTAGGTTTTACTTTTTCTGATGTTTGCTTCTTATCCTTCCCCTTTCTAATTTTAGCCTCTCTCATTTGTGCTTCCTCTTTTTGAATGGAAGCCCTAGTATGAATTAGAGTTTTAGGGAGAACATTGACATTAGGGTCTAAGGATGAACTTTCTTCATCTGAATACTCAAATTCAAAGGAGCCAATTTCTACTATTGATTCGGCTGCAGGAGGGTTTGTGCTAGGGTTTGTGCCAGAAGTTGAACCTCCTAGAGTGGTTTTAGTAACCCTCTCACCCCTACTGACCCTATGAGCTTGTGGTTGGCCTCTAGGACCCACATTTTCCAATCTGAACTAATCAATGCTTAAAAATTCTTCCCATGACATACCAGACACTTCTTGTAAAGATTTTTCTACTAACAATTTAATCAAATAGTGATGGGAAACAAAGTTGTCCCTACCTTTTTGTGTTTCAGCTACCATGATTACAAGAATGTTGTGTGATCCTAAATGTTTTATCTATCCTAGAGATGCAAAAACAACTATAATGCAAATACAAAAACACAAGGAACACCTCAAAAGATTAGCCTAAGGAATGATAACACAAAGAAATGAGATAAAATGAAGATTGTAAATTGATATACCTTTTTTTGCTGCTGAAATTCATTGGTTGGCCCTTATGAATGTAAACTTGTATGCTCCTTGGATGGCTATGGATATGACTAAATGCAAGATTGACAATATGATGGGATGCAAATGCAAATGGTTAAGTGGCCTGGAAAATGGCTAAGACAATGCTAGCAAAATTGAGTAGACAATTTGATAGCATAAGGGTCAAAAAATGACTAAGTCCCTAAAATGCCTTAGAAGAGGGGTATTTATAGAGGAATTTGAATTCTCTAGAGAATTCAATGGTTGAGATTTAGCCACCAAGGCCAAGATGAAGGGCTATGGTGAGTTGATGATCCGGTGGATATTTTTAGTGAAAATTGATGTGTCTCATTTCTCTCTAGAATCTGCACCATCAGAAATATCTTGGCATCCTGATTCCAACGCAACTTGAACGGAGCGAAAAGGAGTCCGTTTGTGCAAGTTATGGCCAGTCAAACCTTGGGTCAAACTAGGATCAGGGGGCGTCTAGGAAGTGAAAAAAATGACGTCATCAAAAGTTGTCGAAGTTGGCGTCATCGCGAAGAGCTCGTCGCAAGCTTTCCAATGCATCTCGTTTCATCAAAATCGGACACCGTAGGCGCAAGTTATTGGCGGTCAAAGTTTTCAGTTGACTTGGAGGTTGACCGTATGGATGCTGACGTTAGCATTCCGTACTGAACAGACTGGACCAACCAGAATCTGCCAAGTGGTATCCATGTCATGGTTGTACGGACCAATCAACAACTGACACGTGGCATCCGTACGTGAGTCAGCAGGACACGTCATCGTATGAGTCAGCGCAGTCATGGCCAGTCAACAACAGTTGTATCCACGTCAGCGCCCAGTCAGATTCTAGTCAACATTTTTGGTGAATAGCATTCCGCCACGTGGCACCTCCCCGGCATGCCACGTGGCCCAAGTCTGTTGCATCGACGGTTTTCAATTTTTAAGTTTGTTTCAAAATGTATGGTGACGGGGGGATTCGAACCCCCTACCATTCACTCTCTGCAACGGCCGTCTACCAACTCTCCTACATACCCGCGTCTAACTACAAATGGGGACAGTTATGTTTTGTTATGTATTTGGTTTGAAATTTGTTTTTGAAATGGACGGCGGGGGTTTGGAACCCCGAATCGGCCGATTGCTAAAAGGCTACGTTACCGGTAAGCCGTCGAATACCTTTGTATAGATAATAGGCATCGGTTGGGTTTGTTAGATTATTGCAAACCGATTGCTTTTAAAAAAAAAAAGCATTCAATTCTGCAATTTAGTCTAGATCCTATACAGATCAAGTTGGTATTAGAGCTTTTGGGTGACTATTATTGCAGTTATTTGTTTTCTTGAATGCTAACGAGATCCAGGATTCAGAAAGGCGAAGGCAAGCTTGAAGACTTTGATCCTAAGATCGGGAAGCGTAGAACATTTCCAAAGATGTCTGTTTCTGGAATGGAGGTTCCTGAAGAAATCAGTGAGCAGGAATTTCGAAGAGCATTCCTCGAGATGAAGGCTAAGGTGGACATTCTTTTTCAAGAGAGACAAGAGTGGAAAGAACGTGAAGAAGGTTCGTCGAAGCAAGAAGATCGCAAAGACAAGAAAGGGAAACATCATGGAGATGGTGACAAGCAACCAGATCCACCCTCTTCTTCTTCTCCTCCCTCTTCTCCTTCTTCTCCATCTTCTCCTCATTCTACTTCTTTTAATCCTTTCAAGAGTGGGTATAAGCCTAAAATTAAATTGGATGTAAAATTTGACTTGCCTAAGTATTGTGGTGAACTTAATGCTGAAAAATTGGATGATTGGATTCAGCAAGTTGAAGTCTACTGTAGAGTCCAGAACCTATTAGATGATGTTGATCGGATCCAATTAGCTACTCTTTGGTTAGGAGGTACAACTTTAACCTGGTGGGAGAGCAAGACTAAGGCAGAAGTTTCACAACATGGTAGAGTCAGTTTAACTTGGGCAGAGTTTGTTAATGCTCTTAAGAAGCAATTTTATCCCCTAGGACATATGCAATAGTTAATGATGGACTGGCAAATGTTTAGGCAAGGGAAAGGTCAAACTGTCCAAGAGTACACCCATGAATTCAGGAAAAGGGCTATTGCTTTGAATGTTCCTTTGTACACCCAGGACACCTTGTTGAAGTACATAGGAGGTCTTCATTCCTATCTTAGGCATTCCATTTTGGTATTGAACCCTTGTAATTTGGATGAAGTGTCTGTTCAAGCTACACACTTAGAGTCAAGGGGTAAAGGATCTTTTATTGATAAGTTTGATAATGATGTAAAGAAATCTTCTAAGAATACAGAGACAGGGAAAGGAAAGAAGGCAGCTACAATTAAGAAGGATGAGAAACTTTCTTGCTCTCATTGTGACAAGAATGGTCATGATGAAGATCACTGTTGGAAGTTACATCCCGAACTGAAGCCTAAGTGGGCTCAGAGGCAGAATCAAAAACAGAAAGGTAAGGAGAAAGCCGCAAATGTTATGGATCTTGGTTCATATTCAGATGATGAGACTAAGATAACAGCTATGGGTTTGAAAGGTAAAGCTCCTATTTCTGGTGTTTCTGTTGCTAGTTGTGCTTCTACTTCTACAGTTAATGATTTCTCTGAAGATAAGAAAAGGAATGAGCTATTTCATTTAAGGGTTGTTGCTAAGAATAGTAAAATTGATGCACTCATAGATAGTGGTTCTCAAGTGAATTTAATTTCTGAAAGTGTTGTAAAGAACTTGGGATTGAAAACTACACAACATAAGAAACCTTATCCACTAGGTTGGATTTGTGAAAATGATAAGTTGCAAGTAACAAAACAATGCACCTTAAGATTCACAATCACTAGTAAATTTGTGGATGAAGTACAGTTTGATATGGTTCCACTGATATCGTGGGATAGTGCTTGGTAGCCCTTATCTTTATGGGAAAGCTATTTTCTAAAAAGAATCATTATCACTTGTTTAAAGATGGCATTCAGTATATTGTACATTCTCACAAGATTAAGACTGATCGTTCTTTTGCAAACACAGGGCAGTTAAAGAGGGTAATTAATGCAAGTAAAGAGTTAACTCTTATGTCTGTCAGTACAGGTGGTTCTAAACTTGAACTTGGAGTAGCTAACCAGGATCAGATGTTGTAGGATGCACTTGTAGTACAGCATGAGAAAATGATAAATGAAAGCATTGATAATTCCTTGGGTAAAAATGTTTGTGTTGTAAAGGATCGAATTGTTGTTGACTTATTCTCTTTCATTTCTGCATTACTATTCAGCTTGATGCTAGTCAATTTTTGTTGGTTAGTGGCTACGGCAATTGATGTAGATTCTTATGGAAGTGATAAAGTTATGTTTATGTTCAACAATATTTCTGCAGTCTTAATTATGCTTGTGAGCCAGGTATTCAGATGTACAGAGGATACAGGACAAGTGGGGAGGCCAAGTCCTCACCTAATGTTTCAGTAAATGCCACTTTTGGAGGTCCAAAAGGTCTTCAGTGGGGAGGCCTGATCCGGTGGATATTTTCAGTGAAAATTGATGTGTCTCATTTCTCTCCAGAATTTGCACCATCAGAAAGATCTCGGCATCTTGATTCCAACGCAACTTGAACGGAGCGAAAAGGAGTCCGTTTGTGCAAGTTATGGCCAGTCAAACCTTGGGTCAAACTAGGATCAGGGGGCGTCCAGGAAGCGAAAAAAATGACGTCGTCAAAAGTTGTCGAAGTTGGCATCATTGCGAAGAGCTCGTTGCAAGCTTTCCAATGCATCTCGTTTCATCAAAATCGGACACCGTAGGCGCAAGTTATTGGCGGTCAAAGTTTTCAGTTGACTTGGAGGTTGACCGTACGGATGCTGACGTTAGCATTCCGTACTGAACATACTGGACCAACCAGAATCTGCCAAGTGGTATCCATGTCATGGTTGTACGGACCAATCAACAACTAACACGTGGCATCCGTACGTGAGTTAGCAGGACACGTCATCGTCTGAGTCAGCGCAGTCATCGGCCAGTCAACAACAGTTGTATCCACGTCAGCGCCCAGTCATATTCTAGTCAACATTTTTGGTGAATAGCATTCCGCCACGTGGCACCTCATCGGCATGCCACGTGGCCCAAGTCTGTTGCATCGACGGTTTTCAATTTTTAAGTTTGTTTCAAAATGTATGGTGACGGGGGGATTCGAACCCCCTACCATTCACTCTCCGCAACGGCCGTCTACCAACTCTCCTACATACCCGCGTCTAACTACAAATGGGGACAGTTATGTTTTGTTATGTATTTGGTTTGAAATTTGTTTTTAAAATGGACGGCGGGGGTTTGGAACCCCGAATCGGCTGGTTGCTAAAAGGCTACGTTACCGGTAAGCCGTCGAATACCTTTGTATAGATAATAGGCATCGGTTGGGTTTGTTAGATTATTGCAAACCGATTGCTTTTAAAAAAAAAAAGCATTCAATTCTGCAATTTAGTCTAGATCCTATACAGATCAGTTGAGGACTCACAAGCCCTCACATCTTGACATGTGGAGGGTGAAGTGGCTTAGGATAAGATGATGTGTAAGTGAGGTGGAAGGAGGGTACATGATGTGGAGGAAGAACAAGTACCTTGGGGGATGAGAAGATTTCCTCAAAAAAGAACTTCTTGTCCCCAAGTGAGAATGAAAGTGACATTTGAGGAATTTTGGAATTCCTCCAAAATCTCTATGGGAAATGAGAAAGTGGTTGGAGAAATAAATGTGAATTAAAAATTCACATGCTTGGGAGAATCTAGTGGATAAGAGAGGGTCTCCAAAAAGGTGGGAGTTTTTCACATGTGGATGAGGTGACAAGTGAAATGTTCTAAAAGTTGCATGGGGATAAGGTAAGCCTTGGAAGGATAAAATGTGAATTAAAAATTCACATGGGGAAGAGAGGGACCTAGGATAAATAAATGTGAATTAAAAATTCACATGGGAAAGAGGGTCAATGATAAGAAAGAAAAATGGAAAGGTTGACTAAAAAGGGATGCTAAATGTGGCTAATGACTTTGATTAAGGTTGTGCAAATACATGATTAGGATAATTAATGAGAGATTAGAAGCAAATGGAAAATGTAGGAGGATGTGACATTAATCCTTGATAAAGAGGATGCACATCCTAATCATGAATTAATTAAATTAATCCATATTAGAAAGGGATTATGGAGAATGTGACAATGAGAGAGAAAAAGGAAGAATTTTAAATTGATTTTATTCAAAAAGGTTAAATGACCTAATTAAATAAATTGATGTATTTATTTAATTTAGAGAGGAAAAAGGTGTAAGGTAAAGCATTTAATTGTTAAATTAAATACTTTAAGGACTTTAGGCATAAAGGTGCAATATTAATTAAATAAATTAATATTGACAAAATGGACAAATAAAAAAGGTGAATTTGATCGTGTGGGAGCAATCAAATTTGGATGTCTATAGGTTGTACAACACATTTGGCACGTTCATCTTTTTGTCATGTCTCATGTGGTTTAGAAAATTAAAATGCACATAATGAAGGCATGATTGGCGACCCTCACAGGTAATATATTTGATAATGTAGACACCAACTTGTTTCCATTTTTCTGGCAGAGAAATTCTCCTTGTTCCTTGTTTATCTACCACAAGTGGAGGATCACTAGGCTCAGTGAATTCTACCCTAGATGACTTGGCATCCTTAGAAATAGGGTAGGGTTCTCCTTTAGCAAGCAACCCTGTTACTTCAACAATCCTCCTTTAGTGACTATAACTTCTAGCCATTTCACCATTTCCTTACCATCAGAGAGTGTACAAATTCCAGAGCAATGTCCTCATTGAAACTATCTAGTTTCAGAAAGTAGTCTAACCATCCACAATTTTTGAATTCAACCAGAGAGAGTATCCTGTAGTATCACCCGATGAACTATAGGTTCATTTCTGATCAACTGGCCTCCCATTGCTTCTATTCACAATCTGGCAAACACTTTTGTAAAATTTTCTTTCCTACAATCCTTCTTCTGAAAACCTAATTTATTTTGCTTCCTGCAACTCTTCTTTAGTGCTAATGCCAATGTCATATGACTCTTCAATTTACCTTTTTCATGGCATCATAACTATGACTAAGGCAATAAGGAAGACAAAAAAGAGGGACATCATCAAATAAAATGGTGGCAACAAGTGTCATATCATACATGCAAGCCGTCATTTCAACTATATCATTTTAAATTTGCTGCCATGTTGGTGCATGGATGACATGTATGACACGCGGACATGTGGGTTCACACTCACCCCCAACCTAAATTATAGCATGTGTCCGCATAGGTTGGGATGTAATTATGGTGTGACAAGGCAGAGTACAAATATGTGCTATGTGAAATATCAACATTAATATACAGTAATTAAACAAATGTATTTAAGATAATTAAGATACATCAAGTTGTTATGCATGTACCTGAAAATTTGGAGTGTCATTTGCAAAGAATGTGGAAGGAAGTACGGGTTACTTTAAAAGTACAATTGAGCTTATTGAATGAAGTGATGATGGAGTGAAGTGATGGTGGAGTGAAGTGATGGTGGAGTTATGGAAGAGAGAGAAAGGATGGAGATGAATGGGTAGATGGATTTATTGATGGAGAAATTGATTCCCACAAAAGTGGAAATATTTATTATGATTGCATGCATACTTTGACTAGTCAAAAGGATGGACACTAGGTCTGCTTCCTTTGATTGCATAAAGTTCGTAAGTCTGGTGTTGAATAAATTGTTGCATGAATTCTTGTTTGGAAGCCGATTTATGGTATAACCTGAGACGGTGACCGTTGACTAGTAGCTTGAATATGACAGGGTCAATGGTTGTGAGTTGAACAACACCATAGAAGAAGACCTCTGCAACTTCATATGGTCCCAACCACCTAGTTTGCAGTTTTCCTGCATTGTCTTTATACCTAGAATCATAAAGAAGTGCCTAGTCACCTGGCTGGAACTTCTTTTCCTTTATGTATTTGTCATGCCATCTGATTCTTTGATTTTGCACCATCTTAGCATGATGAAGAGTTGACTTTCTCATCTCATCTAAGGCATTCAGTTGCATGATCCTATCCTTTTGTGCCTCAGATATGTCCATCCCAAGGTCTAGTGTCATCCTAAGAGTTTTGTGTTCAAACTCTATAGGTATCATGGCTATTTTCCATACAGTAACTAAAAGGAGTAAAACCAGTGGTTGTTTTCCAAGTGGTTCTAGAAGCCTAGACAGCTTCTGGTAATCTATTTGCCCAATATTTTATGTGAATAGCCACTGTTTTGGTCAAAATATCCTCTATTTCCCTATTTTTCACCTCAAAATGTTCATTGGCTTGAGGGTGATAGGGTGTAGATTTCCTATGCCTTACATTATATTCATTGACCAATGTTGTGACAAGAGTGGATGTGAACTAAGCCCCTTGATCTGTAACTATCTCTCTAGGAACTCCATAGTGTGTGAAGATTTCTTCATAGAGGAATTCTGCAAATTTATTGTCTCTGGCATGTTTCATAGCTTTCACCTCAACCCACTTGGTCACACAGTCAGTGCAAACCAAGATGTAAGATTTTCCATTTGATAGTGGATCAATTGGGCCTACAAAATCAAGTCCACATTTATCAAATGGTGTGATAACTACTTGAGGGTATAGAGGCATCTCATCTGATTTAATTCGTTGGCCCATCCTCTGACATCTATCACACATCCTAGTGTACTTGCATGCATCCTTATGAAGTGTGGGCTAGTAATATCCTATATTAAGGATCTTCATGGTTGTTCTCTTGGCTGCAAAATTCCCTCCACGAGGTTCATTATGAAATGCATGTAGTATATCATAGGTTTCATCCTCTCTTACACATCTTCTCATCACTTGATCTGGTCCAGTGTAGAATAAACAACCTGCAATCCATGAGAATGGAAAAGTTTTATCAATAAGAACCCTTCTCTCTTTTGGAGAGAAATGAGGGGGAACTCTCCCTATAACTAGATAATTGGCTATATCTGCATACCAAGGTGTGTGCACACTAATGGAGAACAAATTTTCATCATGGAAAGAGTCATCAATGACTTGAGTGTCCTCTGATGATGTCAATCTAGAGAGAAAGTCTGCCACAACATTTGCATTACCTAGTTTGTGAACAATCGCAATATCAAATTCCTGCATTAACAACAACCACCTTGCTAATCTACCTAAAATCAAGGGCTTGTTCATAAGGTATCTTATGGCTGCATGGTCTATATGGACAAAGATCTGATACCCTGTTATATAATGCCTGAACTTGTTGAGAGCATAAATGACTGCCAACATCTCTCTCTGTCACTGTGTAGTTAAACTCAACTCCTTGTAGGTTCTTGCTAACAAAGTAAATTGCATTCTCAATTGCTCCCTCCTTTTGTCCCAAGACAACCCCTATAGCATAATTAGATGTATCTGTGTGTATATGGAAAGGGAGTTCCCAATTAGGGCCTTTGAGCACAGGAGCATGGGTTAAGGTTGTCTTGAAATTAGAGAATGCTTTATCACAATCTTTTGTCCACTAGAACTCAACATATTTAGTTAGAAGATTATAAAGTGGTGCTTCCATCTTATTGAAATATTTTATGAAGAGCTTATAGTATCCTGCATGTCCCAGGAAACTTTTAACATCTTTTTGCTTGACAGGAATAGGAAGATTGGTAATTACCTCAATCTTGGCTAGGTCCACTTGAATTCCATTCTGAGAGATATAATGGCCAAGGACTACTCCCTCCTGCATCATCATGTAGCATTTCTCACTATTTAAGGACATATTATGGTCCTCACATTTCTACAAAACTTTTCTTAAGTTTTCTAATGCATCTGCAAAAAAAACATCATAAGTAGTAAAATCATCCATGTAGATCTCCATAAAATCATGTGAGATATCTAAGAATATACTAATAACTACTCTTTGAAAGGTTGCAGGTACATTACATAAACCAAATGGGAGTACTAAATAGGCATAAGTCCCCCAAGGATAGGTAAAAGTTGTCTTTTCCTAGTCTTCAGGTGCAATTTGTATCTGATTATAACCACTAAATCCATCAAGGAAAGAAAAATATTGCTTTCCTACAAGTGAAATCAATGCTTGGTCTATAAAAGGAATGGGAAAATGATCCTTTTTGGTGGTGGAGTTTAGTTCTCTATAGTCAACACAAACTCTCCATTTACCTCCCTTTTTAGGCACAATTACGAATGGGGACACCCATTGGTTGTCTGAGATAAGGTAGATAAATCCCGCATCTAATAACTTATGTAGTTCCCCTTTTACAATCTCCCTCAATGCAAGTTTGATTCTCCTTTGTGGTTTCCTTACTCGTGTGCAGCCATCTCTAATGTATATCCTATGAGTACAAAGTTTAGGATCTAATCCTTTCATGTCATTGTAATCCCATGCAAATGCATGTTGATGTATCTTCAACAAGTTTGATAGGGACAACTGTTTCTCTTGACTCAACTTGTTAATATTCAAATGTTTCCCCTTTGAAACTTGTACTTGCATGGTAAGCTCAATCATGGTTGTTTCACTAATACTTGGCATTTTTAGTTCATGCAGTAACAATGTATGAAGCATATCTATTGTTGTAGGAAATCTAGGTGCAGGAGGAACAGGAAGAAGTGTCTGTGATGAACATGCAAAACTAGATGATTCTTCATGCACTTCACAATGGTTCTGAATTATATGAGATAATATTTCATCTTCTTCCTAAAGCTACATGAAAGTACTTATTCCTATCATCATGAGTTGTGCCACTGAATTGACCTCCTTGGCCTCTTCTCCAACATGTGGCCATATGGGGTTGTCCATATCATGAGATGGTTGAGCAATAGGATAGAGGACAAGTTTTTTAATGCTTCTCCCATCAAAAATAGTCATGTCCCCTGACCGGCATCCAATGTAATCATTTGTTGTAGCTAACCACGACCTACCCAGAATAATAGGATACCCTCCTAATGTAGCTTTAGGGGAAAGGGTTATGAAATTTGTTGGGTACACCCAAGAGTCTAGAGTAACAACAAAGTCTTCTACTATACCATCTGGTTTGACAGTGGAACTATCAACAAGTTGTAGGACAGTAGAAGTAGGTCTCATATTTGCAACATTTAGTTGTTGTAGGATATCCTTAGTCATCACATTGATTGTTTCTCCCAAGTCTATCAGAGCATTCTATACTTGCATTTCATTTATAATGACTCCTACCATAGGACTACCTAGGTCAGTATATTTAGGAACAATGACTTTCCCAAGCATAATATCTGTCAATTGTCCCACCACATGAATGGTAGTGGGATCCTTCTTTTTCCCCCTGGCTTTTTGAGACATGCTTCCTTGATTGCTTTACTATATATGGGGACATATTTTATGGCTTGGAATAAGGGTATCTTGACACATATGTGTTTCAATTGATCCAAAATATCAAAGGTTGTTTCTTCCTTCTCTTCCTTTTGTTTAACAATTTCTAACCTTTGAGGAAATGGTGGATCTTGATCAGACTACTAAACTGGTTTAGGATTCTTGGGCACACTTGATTGAGCAGGGATATTAGATAGATTATGATGCTCCTCTTCTTCCACGGGAAGCTCAATTATGATAGGAGTGGAAGGATATGACAAAGTGGTTCTTGAATGCAAATGTCACTCACACTCATAGCATATGCATAAAATTGATTAGGATTTGCAGATTAGACTGGTTGTTGTTGTGGTTTTTTATTTAGGTTATGTGTGGGTTGAGCTAGTAATTGAGTAGGTCTAGGTGTGCTAGAATTTGAGCTAGTAGGGGGAGGCATTATGGCAAGTTGTTGAGGTTGTGGAGGTGGCTACATGTAACCAGTTGCCTGTTTTGGCAATTGTTGTCCTCCCCTCCATTGAGATGTTTGTTTCTAGTTTCCTGGAGGTTGCTACCAATTCCCCTAGAATTATTGCCACTAGGGTGGAGAGTTTTGGTAATTGGGACAGGTGTTTGGAGGGTTGTTCCAAGGCTGAGGTAGATAGCCTCCAAATTTGGATGGGTATGGGGGTTGCCATTGATTACCAAATGCATAGGAATTGAAATAAGGTCCACTAAAAGACAATGGATCTGGTGGCATAACTTGTCTTGGAGCCCATGGTCTTCTTTTTGCAATGTAGAAAACCTGATCATCGTCAACCTGAACTAGCCTGAATTCTGGTGGAATCTGCTTGCTGTCAATGTTGGCTACCATTTTGCATCTGCAGTCCTTCTTCTTTTGTCTACAATGAGGACAATATTCTGCCAACATTGACTCTTCCTCCTCTTGTTTCTTCTTGGCTTGAAGAGTGTCAAGCTGAGTGGCCATATTGTTTATGATATCCTACTTGACATCTGCTAGGAAATGAGTGATTTCCATCCTTAAGACTCCATTAGTGGAGGATTTACCCATAGAAGATTGGTAACCTCTTCCTTTCTTTAGAGCTGCCCTGGAGTAGTTCTGACATATCTTCTTAATATCATCCCAGGGAACTTGGGTGATATCTCCTCCTCCTATCAAGTCTAGAGCATCAATGCAAGTTTCACTGATACCCTTGAGGAAGAGAAATTTTTGAGACTCTTCATTGAGTGCATGATGTGGAGATTTCTACAGGGAAAATAGGAACCTTGAAATATAGTCCTCCAAACTTTCATCTTCCTTCTACTGCATCCTGAAGATATCATCTCCTCTCATATCACTGCCCCTACAATATTCTTTATACTTCTCAAGAAACATTGTTTTCATATCATCCCAAGTCTCTACAGTATTCCTACCTAAGCTCATAAACCATCTTAATGCAACTTCTTTCAAGGTGGTAGGAAATAATTTAATCCTATGAGCATCAGTAGTATAGTCATAGCTTCTACAGAGGATATCAAACTCAAATAAGAAAGTGTTAGGGTCTTCTATTACAAGCCCATAGAATTTAGGAAGAACTAAAGCAGGGATGTTCTTGAGGTTATCTTCATTCTGGTGGGTAATAGGAAATAGAAAATATGGTTGGTTAGGTCTATTTGGATTTTGACCAGCCATATTTTCTTGATGGAGTGCCAAAGAAAATGGATTCTCAATCAGGTTTTTGGCATATTGCTCTTCAAATGAAGTTTTGGAACTAATCAGATTGGGAAATGCATCAACAAAAGGATTTTCCTCCTCTTCTTCTTCATCTCTTGGCATATTTTGAAACTCAACTAGTTGGTTATCAAGATTAGGGTCATTTGGAAGGAATCTCCCATGAGCATCTCTTCTCCTACCTCTATGCATGTGCTATTAACTCAGTATTAGCCAACTCACACAAAGAATTGGTGAAAGAATAGCATATCGTTACTTTTCTCAAATGAAGGCTATTCTAGGAACATAATTCAGAGATACTAAAATAGGAAAGAAACTAAAAATGACTCCAAGGAACTTCCTAGTTTGAAACCATCCTCAACAATGCTACCAAAAATGTTGGCCTCCTCTAATGGTTCAATAACTAAGCCTCTAGAGTTGTGACTTAGAGATTAGACATCTGCACTAAGTAGTTATCTTGCTCATCCTGAAGGTTCATTTCATTGTCAACCTAGGGACGTGAACTTGAAATGGGTTAGTATTGTATGTCCACTAGGACTCAATTGTAGTCATCCTTATCCTACAACTAGAAAGGAAACAATACTGAAAATAAAATGTTGGAAAGAAATTAACATAAATACTGAGTATGAATTATCAATTGAACTGAGCATCAACAATTGAACTAGAATGGATGAAAAAAATAGAAATCTCATCAAACAGACGAGAAGTTACTCTATCTGCCTTGGTTGCAAGAACAGTCACAGAACAAAATTCCAATGGGTGCAGGAGCAGACAACTGTTGAGACCGAAACTAATTACTGAACAAAAAAATAACTATTAAACTAAGTGGATGGAATCCTCACCAAGTGGCCCCCCTTGAATTATTCTTCCCTAAGCTAACTCAAATGCAACAAATCAAAATACCATTTTATTCATTGAAAACATGATTACAACATATCAGTAGTGTGACTGTATTACTTGAAACTGAAAATGCAAGTACAATCTCATAACATCCAACCTTGTGAAAAGGGGCATATGACCATTATTTATGGAGGGAAAAGCTTCTAATTAAGCCTAACTAACTAGGCAATCGACTCCAACATAATAGGAGGATGCCATTTATTGAAAGCATGAAAAAGAGGGAGGAAGTTATGCATGCGCTAGATTTAGTCAAAGCAGACCTACCTCAACAAGGATCCAACACAGCAACACCTCCTAGATTTTCTCTGTAAAGGAAACTTAGCCATATAATGGCAATTTCCACATAACCCAAATTTGAAATCATGCAAATAAATATTCAATATCAACATGCAAGATAATAGACAACATACCCATGAAAGATGACACAAGATATACCCTGGGAAAACCCTCAAGAGGGAAAAACCTAGCCTCCAAAAGCATCCACACTCCATGTATTATTTAGCAATGAAAACCCATTACAATACATCTGCAGATACTCCATGAACACTTCTGAAGCACAAGCTATCCATGCATTCCATGTGACCAAGCAAGAATCCACACATCCCATGCCATGCTTCAAACCCTCACACATGCACAAGCTCAACTTGCTAACCTGCAACAAACTCTTCAACCTTAGACAACTACCCTTGTGGTTGTTTTTATAGAAACAAGCTCCCACAAAACCACCAAGTGGTATTACATAAACCATGTGCCCAAAACCATGAACTTACAATATCATGTGACCCCACATTTAATATTGGGTACTTTATTATATTTTATTATTCCCCAATATTAAATAATTACATTTTACAATTAAGTCCCAATGTTACATACAACATAAAGTGGCCCCAACATTATAAATATTATGCAAGGTGTACAACACCTAATCCTAACATGCTCAACTAATGGACATGGTCATTTAAAAGGTAAGTTACAACTTCCACATGAGCTGGAATTTTCCCTCCATTTGAAGTTTCCCTCCATTGAGAGTTTCCCTCCATTGACCTCTTTAATGACCATCTTTTAACTTCCTTAGCAATCGGCCAGCAGGCATGAACTTCTTCCACTTTGCAAGCTTCATTTATATCTACATCTTAATGTGAACCTACATGATGACATTAGCATGCACAAAACAATTGCATATCCATAATCACCTTAGAATAACATTCATTCAATCACATGTAAAATTAACATAGATATATCACATAGCAGGTTAATATTATCAAAATTCACAAGGATAAGTGCATGCCCAAGGTTCATAAATTTAGGGAAATAATATGGAGATTGTCAATAACTAGGTGCTAAAGTCTATGGTAACAATAGCAAATATATGATAAACCCTATCAAAATTGAGCCATTATTTGGACTCATCAATCTCGTTGGCCTGTATTTGTGTGGAGATTGATTTAAATAACCCATTGTCAGATTCGTTGGAGCTTCAGGTTGGGTCCACTTCATGGATTCAATAATTGGACTATGAGACTTTTCCTTTCCAGTGTCAAATTTTCCATGAAATTGGTCACCTATAGCGAAAATTTCCTAAACTTAATGTCTCAGGTACTTCCATTGGTGGGGCTTCTGCTAGGATTCCCCCTCGCTCAACACCATCATGAGATAAAGGGAAAGCCCCTATGTTGGAATGGGAAACAGATAAAGAGGGTTTTGTTCTAGTGAAGGCTCGCAATAAGGGAAGCGGCCTAAAAAGAACCCTTAACGACAAGCAAGATGATGCCTTTTTTAATCGGTTTGAGGCCTTAGAAGTCTTGGATTAGAAAATGGATATCCCCGACAAGGGTCTAAATGATAATAATTTCTTGGAGGAGTAGTTGGCTTCCAAAAAGGAAGGAAGTAGTAATATTTTAGAGAAGATGAGTACCAAGTCACTGATGGTTTTTGGTCATATCTTGGAGTCTTCTATTTTACTGGTTATTCCAGTGGATATTGAGGTGGGTGTTGGTCCAACCATGGATTGTTTGGATTCGCAATGTGTGTTGGAGGCTCAGGATCCTAGTAAGGGTAACAAGGTCTCATCTACTTTAGGGTTACAATAGAACAATTTCAAGAAGTGGAACTCAGGGAAGTCTTCCAAGGTAGGGAAGAAGAAAGACCAGGATAAGATTAAGATTATGGGTGAGAATTTGGTGGAGTCAGGTTTAGTTAAGCCTCTAGACTCCCATTTTCTAACCCCCAAAAATGATTGTTCTCTCCTGGAATGTGAGGGGTTTGAACAACATCCTTCAACAAAAGGTTCAAGAAATTATCAAGGCTTATTCCCTTGATGTTATGTTTATTCAAGAAACTAAATTATTTGTGGAGGGTATGGTCAAGGTAACCTCCAAGATTTGGTGGCCTAGCCAGTATCAGTGTATTGGGGCATAAGGTAGTGCTAGTGGGATTGCATGTCTTTGGTACAAGTGTAAGGTCTCTCCTTTATGGTGGATTACAAGTAGGCATTCATTGTCCATGGTTGCTTCAAGTTTCGAAACTAGAGAAATCCTGTTGTTCTCTAATTTCTATGCTCTGACTCATTTGGATGGTAAAATTAACCTATGGGATCATATAAGGTATGTGTGATCCTTAGATCCTCAACTTCCTTGGGTTGTGGTTGGTTATTTTAATTCTATACTCAATCCTGATGAAAAGTGGGGAGGTTTGGATCGTTTGGAGTCTTCTTCATCTGTGTTTAGAGATAATATATCCCTGTTGAATTTGAATGATATAAAACTTCTCAATGGTTTGTTGACCTAGAATAATAGGAGGTGTGGGGAAAATTCTATCTCTGAGAGGTTGGACAGGTTCTTGGTTTCCAGTTTTTGGATAGGCAATTAATGGATCTCTAGTTTGAAAATCCTTGAATGGAAGGGATCGGACCACTGGCCTATAAAATTTTCTTCTCTTGGAAGGGATAGCGCTAAGAATCCTTCCTTCAAATTTCAACTAATGTGGCTATGTGAGGCTTCTCTATAGGACCTTATGAAAGATTGGTGGATTAGAGGTTTTCCTCCATATGGGACAACCATGTATACCTTTTTCAGAAGGATCCAATTTGTAAAATTTTAACTAAAAAGGTGGAATAGGGAATGCGTTGGGAATGTCTTTAAGGAAAAATCAGCAGCTCAGAATCGTCTGGCTATCATCACTAGGCAAAAAAGAGATCAAGGGATTGCCCAGGAGTCCCTTAAAGCTGAAGCGGAAGCTTTGGAGACATTATCAGAATGGGAAATATGGGAGAAATTATTTTGGAAACAAAAGTCAGGGATAGAATAGCTTCAAGAAGGAGACAGGAACACTACCTTCCTAGATAACTCCATCAAATCCAGGGGACATGGGAAATTAATATCTTCTATTGTCTCCTTTCAGGATGTCCAATTATCCTCTTTCTGGATATCTCACAAGAGTCTACTTGGTATTTTTCTTCCTTATTCATGGAGGACTTTCCTAAGGATTTGGAAAAAGTGAACCAAGTTTTGGCTTGTATTCCTTCTATTGTTCCCTTTGAAGCTAATGTTGGAATCAGTCATCCCATTTCCTTGGAAGAGTTAGAGGAGGTCGGTGGACATGAAAACACTTGTTATTTTATTTATTAGATGGAATTAGACAAATGTAGAAGTAAAAGTATGAGATTATTAAAAAAAATGGATATCAAAGCTTTCCATAGATAAATGGAATTCTTCATCGTGAGTAATAGTAATTAATCAATTTTATTGTTTTCCAGGATGATCAAGTTCAAATACCCATTGATTAGATGTTTGCTCGCTAGCTTTATAAAGCTCAGAAAACACTAGTTTTCTAGAAGCGTCTCATTCGTATCTTTCATCAAAAGGTGCTAGTCTATAATATTTGTTCATTAGTTTTCCTGCTAAACCAAGCAAACATTTAAAGATCTATCCTACATTCTATGAAAAAAGGTAAGGCCCTTGGTCTGGATGGTTTTCCTGTTGAATTTTTTCAAGAATTTTGGGAGATTGTCAAGTGTAATCTTCTAGACATTGTGTAGGAATCATAGAATAGTAAACAAATGTTGAAAGCCATGAACTCCACTTTCCTAGCTCTTATCCCCAAAGAAAAGGTGCAAATTATTTTGACCTTTTTCAGCCAATTACCTTATGTAATGTCATCTATAAGATCATTTCTAAGCTAATTTTTTGGAGGCTAAATCCTTGGTTAGTCAAAGTTATCTCAAATGAGCAGGGAGGTTTTGTGGTAGGCAGAAATATCTAGGATGGCATTGTTATTGTTGTTGAGTCTATTCATTCCATGGAGATATCCAAAGAGAATGCCATGTTTTTCAAATTGGGCATGGCTAAGGCTTATCACATGGTCAAATGGTCCTTTTTTTGTAAGGTTTTTTGAGCTTTTGGGTTTGATGAGGGCTAGATGAATTGGGTGATGATTTGTGTCACATCGGTGTCTTACTCTATGTTGATTAATGGTGTGTGTTCCTCTTTGTTCGGTGCTTCTAGGGGCCTTAGGAAGGGTGACCCCTTGTCTCCCTATCTTTTCATTATTATGGCTAAAGGTTTGGGAAGACTTCTAAAAGCCCATTTAGTCAAGGGCTTATTCATAGGTGGTGTTGGGGTGAGGGCTTGCCCCCTCAGTCCCACTTATAGTTTTTGGATGACACTGCGCTCTTGGGTGTTGTTAGAATCAGAGAAGCAAACAACTTCAGGCAAGCTCTCGACATATATCTTGTAGCTTCAGGTTAGAGGATTAATGAAGGGAAAGCCTCTATTTTCTTCTTCAATTGTAACATCTAAATTTTGCTTGCATTTAATAATGTTAAGTTATTTAGAATAATTGAAAAATAGATTTATTAGTTTGTGACTTGTGATAAATTTAACATGTTAATGTCATTTGAAAATGCTTATATATGTAAACTTTATGAACAAACATGAAGAATGAATGTTATGAGGAAGTAATGAATACATTTCATTTTTGAATATTGGTTAATGGTTACTAATGAAATTTCTGCAAGTGCAAGTGTGTGTGAGTGCAGGAACAAGTTGAAGAATGAGAACATGGTTGAGGTAGGTGTACTTAGCTTGATGACAATTTGTAAGAATATTGAAATCTAGATTGCACACACCACTGAAAAATCATAGTATTTGTATTGAAATTTGCAAATTGGTAGGATACCATTTTTATGTGAATGTCTTGTGGTTGTTTTAAAGATGAGGAAAGATGTGGCGATGACTAAATGGGTAAACTAATGGAAAAAAAAATATTAGTTCATTTATTTTACCTCGTTTATTTAATGCTTTTTTATATTAAAAAAAAAAGATGATAAAAGTGTATGAGAATATATATAATATATATTAAAATAACACGAGTCGTTAAGTGAATGATTTAATTTAAATTCTTTTTTAAGACTTTGTAAACAAATTTCTTGAAAAAGAAAACATTATGTTCAATATGAGAAAATGATAAAAATTAAATTATCATAATTCAAACTCTAATATCCACAAGTAATAATAATAATAACTTTAAAATGAAAGTATTTAAATTACCTTGGAGATTTATTTCGTTTTAGAATTAAATGCTTTGACACCACGCTAAATAACCATCATTTCCCTATATTTTAATTTGAAAATGGGAATCAAGAGGTAGTGGACCACCTTTAATATTTGAAAAGAAAGATTTTAAATGCAAAAAGATTGAGGATGGCTCATCATGTGAGAAGAACCTGGATAATGAAGAAAATAATCCTATTATAGAATGAATGTAAATTTTAGAAAGGGGGAGAATCACACAAAAGTTTGGAAGACTCAACAAAAATCAAGAAGAGGAGATTTCATAGAAAATAAAGAAGCAAAACGAGTTCTGGAAAAATAAAGAAAATCGACACCTTTGGAGAGAAAAAGCCTCGCCCTTAATCTTATGTTTGCACAGCCAACAATTGGACGCATAGCAAGAAAGCAGAGGTAGGGTTGGTGTTTGAAATAGAACCTTTCCTTTATGGCATCAATGGTTTTTCTTTACTTCACCGTACCTCTGATTTTCCTCATGAAATTCATTGTTTCTAAATGAAATCAGTTTGTTCTTATCTATCATCCTTGAGGATATTTTATATTCTATTCAATTAGGATACATTTTTTTAACTCCACCCCTTGTTAAGATCTCCTGTAGAATTTACTTTCTAGCATATCTTACCATGGTCGGCCTTGCTAATAAGCTTGTTTCTGAAAATGTCATCCCACTCCATGTATTGGCTTATGCCCATAGAAAATGTTGCTATTTTTATTTCTGCATTAATTTTCTTTGTGTAGGAGTGTGAAACTAAGGATGTTGCTTTCTATGTTTTGTCTTCTCTCAGCTCCCAATAATGAAATCTCTTCCTTGTGAAAACCCGAAAAGATAATGGATGGCACAGAAATGAACAATCCATCCTCTTCGTGTCATCAAGAGATCAATTTTTATATCGGCTATGTGAATGTTTAACTCTCTATCAACCATTTGCAAGTCTTAAATCTTATAAGAGAAGAGCTCGATTAGAATACATAGAATCATGGTAGCTTGGCGTCGGCCAAACCCATAAGAGGACATGAGTGTTACACTAGACCCAATAAGAGATGCATTCCATCTTAGGCAAGTGAAGCTTGATAAAAGTCCTCAAACGGGTCGAAGGCATGGGAAACTGCCCTAAAGTCTTGTTTAATTTCTCCACCCATGAGGCACCATCAAGCATAAGATCAATGAACTTCCATAGCAAGTCGTGTCCATAGGTAGAAGACATCTAAGGCCATCTTGGATACAACATGAGAATACTAAGAAACCGAGACTATGCGGTCTGTGTCACTCTTTTTAATAAAACTAGAGACTAGTTCAATGGTGTATATAACCTTGCATAAGAGGTAAGCTGCCCCAATAGGCAATGGTCAAATGAATAGAATTAACTTACCATGTCGACCTAAATAATCTTATGAAAATATCAACTCCTCCTTGCGTCGAAGCCTTGTGGTGTCGTTGTGCCAAATACTCGACCTTCCTTGCTCGTGTATAACAAAGATAAACAACAGTGTATAAGGATGACTCTCAAAATGTCTCCCTGATTAGAATGTGATCATGGTGTAGCATTCCCTTGATGCTAATTCCTTTCTTATTGAGAATAGACACTGTGTGAGCCTGAATGACTCAGTTTTCTTTACCCTCGACTCGTATATCCAAGGTTCCAAATGTTCTTTTGTAAAACCGAACTGGATATTATAAAAGAGATAGACTCATAATAAACTATTTTTTGATTTAAAGACTTGTTCTAAGAAAAGAATAATCATATTCAATTAAGGGAAAGAATGATTAAAATAGGATTTGAGAACATTCTTTAACTTTTCTATTTAAAATTTTATGATAATACATTGAAGTAAAACCTATGCGTTCTTAAAATCTTCTCAAATAAGGTCAAAGGTTATTTAAAAGGGAAATGGGTTTTCTTTTGATAAACATTAATGTTTTCTTTTGAGAAAGATGGTTGTTTTCCTTAACAAGGTGTTTTCTTTCTGCACATTGCATAAACATGGAAAACATAATGCTCTACTTTTAATATGGTACTTTTCTGATATTTTAAAAAGAATGTATACGCATACTTTAATACTATATTTGAAGGCCATATGTGTATGTACATAAACCAATTATGCATATACACATGTGTGTGATATACCTTCTTTTAACATCTTATTTTCTTTACTTGAGTAATTTATAAATCATTATGTGAAGGAAGAAGAAAGGAAATATATGTTTTAGTATGTTGTTGCATGTGTTGCAAAATGTGCATGAATGTTTCAAAAATGTGCATGAATGTTTCATTTAATTGATGAATAGAGATATATTAAAATGATTGATTATATGTTGCATAACGTACAAGAAGTAATAAATCTGGTTTAGTTTACTATTCATGAATCTATGTGACTCAAGGTTACTTAATCATATGAAGATTGTGTTGTAGTCTCTCCTATTTTACTTAAACATAATAAGGGTGACTAGGATAACCTAATGAAAACTAGATTGCATGTTTTCAAGTTAAAAACTTAGTAGGGAAGGGTGTTTCCTTATGCATGTAGAAGGTTACCTTCCGAGATGGGTGCGGAAAGTGGATTAACAGAGGGTATATATTTTTATTTTTCCAAAATCTATCATTTAGTTTTTGTATGCAACATATGTTTGGCCAGCTTTGTAGCCCATAATGTTGAATGGACTATTTTTTTGATTTAAGCTTTCTACCATTTCCTTACATAAATCTTGCATGTTCTAATTTTGGATAGAAATGCATGTAGTTATGTTAGGAACACACTAGATTCCACCTTGCATTTCGATTTCTTTTGATAAGTATTATGTGCATGGTCGAGTATTCTTCGTGTTAGAAACAATTTTGGACTTCATGGTTGGGTGGAAAAAGCGCATGAACCGTGTTCTCATCCATCAATTGTAGGCGAGCATTGAAGTGGAATTATAACAAATTCTAGCTTATGTTTATCGTACTTTGTACTACTTTTGATGTAAACTTGTTATGATTAGCTGGTGATTATAGCCTAGTCAAACTATGTAACCCAACATTATGACATTTGGGAATAAATATAATTCATTATGATGACATGCTATGTTGTGATAGAATATAGCTTTTCAATTGTGTTTTGAAATTATTATTCATATTGTCATAATTGATTTATGTAGTGTTATTTAAGAATGACACATTACATTTGGTATCAGAGCTTAGGTTCAGCTCTAGGCCTATGAGTCCATGACGTTTGGAATTAGGGTTAATTGACCCTTATTTGTTTTTGAGTTATCGTGTGAATAACAAACCTAAATTGAATGCTAGTATGGGAAAGTCTAAGTCTGAGAAAAAGAAGGGAAAAGTGGTTAGGACTTCCAAAAAACAAGTTGTTGAAGAAAACATAAAACTTGAGGTCAAACCCAAAATACGTGATGATGAGACCTTAGCTCATGCTCTTGCTTGATTGAAGTTAGAAAAGGGAAAAAAGATTAAAGAGTCTAAACAAACTACTAAAACCAAGAAACCATCTATTGTATGAGACTAGCCTTTAGGGTATAGACCAAATGCACCAATTTTGACAAAAGAAGAGGAGTGCCTACGTGCTCAACCTTCCTCTTTTGAGAAGGTTTCTGTAGACTCTGATGAGGACCCATAAGAGTGTCCTCTTTCTGAAAATGAAGAAACCGCCTAATAAGGAGGAAATTATGTAAATAATGATCTTTGTAATCCATTACTATATTAAATAAAGGAAGTCTTTCTTTGTATTCAAAGTTGTGAACTTGAAGAATTATCTTTTTTGTGAATAAACATGAATAATTTTCATGGATTGCATATTATAATACTTAGTATTATGTGTGTGAAATGATTAAACATGGAATCTTGTGTCAGTTGCACTAAAATGCAAGCTATAATGTAGGTCAATCATGGTGAACACCAAGAATGGAGGAACCAATGGTGAGAAAAATGAAGGTCAAAATGAGAGGTTGGACCGAATCCTTGACCTCTTGAATCAACAAGAGAACAAGATGGATCATTTGGAATAGGAAGTCTGAGGTGTGCGAGAGGGTCAAAATTCAAGGAATGAGGAAAAGCCACAAGGAAATAGGGATCAAGGTGGCAATAACTAAGCAAGAATTGGAGAGGTTGGAAAGGATCTTAAGAGGGTAGCTCTACCGAAATTTGATGGTAGGACCATTAGAGATGGAGAAAAAGCATGGATAATAGAAATGAAAAAGTATTTCAGGCTTCGAAGTCTATCTAATGAAACTAAAGTAGTATGGGTTGCTTACCAACTCTCTGGAGAGGTGGCCACATGGTGGGATAATGAGATGGAATAACGAAAATTGCTACTTGGAGATACCACATGGGAACAATTCCTTCAAAATTTTTGAAAAGGTGGCTTCCTCAACACTTTTTCTACAAGATGACTGAGTTCCAAAACCTAACCCAAGGAAGTATGACTGTGACTCAATATTAGGAGAATTTCACCAACTTACTCAAGTATGTGCCACAGTACCAAATTAAATGCTTTCAAATTTGAAAGTTCATATTAGGGTTAAGGCCCCATATTGGAGCAGAGGTGGATATTCATAATCCCCTTACTATGGAGGAGGTCTTTGAGAAGGCCACCAAATGAGAGAAAAAGTTGCAACAGCCATATAATTTTCGCAAGAACTCGAATTTCAAGTCTCAGTTTGGTAGTAAGAAATTTCAAAAGAGTGATAAACAAAAAGGAGATAAACCTTTCCAAATAAGGAACCTTAAAAGGGGAAATGACTCTCAAGAGAAAGGAGATGACAACAATTGTGGAAAGAATAAAAAGGATAACAACAACAATAGTAATTTTAATAACAATCAGAAGAGCTCCAAAGAAGATAAGTCAAGAGGCTGGAAAGGGCCACGTGATGGGTGCTACACTTGTGGAGGTGATCATTATGCATCAAGTTTCCCACAATAGTCAAAGGCACAAAGAGAAGGGAACCAACAACAAGCTCCACAACATCAGATACATGTGGTGGTGGACAATAGACAAGTTGAGTTTCAATCCTCACCAATCCAGCTATCAAGTAAGCTCTATGGCCAATCTATTTCTATTTTGATAGATATTGGAGACATTGAATGTTTGTAGACCCAAGAATAATTTCTAAATTACCCATTAGACCTGGACATATTGCCAATTCTTGGATGGTTCAATATGGGAATCAAGCAGAGCAAAGGGTGGATTCTTGTCTCTTTTGCAGTGAGTTAGAACTTCCAAACTTCCAGACCCAATTCAATCTTTGTGTGGTACCCATAGGTTATTATGATGTGATCTTGGAGATTAATTAGCTAACCAAACACAAATCCATTGTGAATTGTAAGGATAAAATTGTTAGTTGTCTAGACAACTTTGGAAACCCGGCCGAGATTCGTGGGTTGCAAAGAACACTAGAACTTAGGCAGATCTCAGCCATGCAACTCAAGAAATCTCAAAGGAAGGGGTGTACCATCTATGCTATGCATGTTAGTGATCCAAACAATATGAAACCTTATCTAGATGATTATCCTATTCTTAAGGAGTACCTGGAGATGAACCTCAGTCTAAAACCCCATACAGCATGACTACCACTGAACTATTTGAATTGAAGGCCCATTTGTAGGAATTAATGAGCAAAGGGATTATTAGACCTAGTGTGTCTCCTTGGGGTGCACCAATTATTTTGTAAAGAAGAAGGAAGGGACCTTGCATTTATGCATCAACTATAAGATGTTAAACAAAGCTGCTATCAAGAACCAATATCCTCTTCTAAGAATTCATGAACTTTTTTATCAGATGAAAGGGGAATCGATGTTTTCTAAAATAGATCTTAGGTTTGAATATCACCAACTAAGGGTCAAAGAAGAGGACATTCCTAAAACAACAAAATGAACTTGGTATGGATACTACGATTTCACTGTAGGACGACCAATGTTCTAGAGAAACCTTTGTGAATCTCATGAACAGTGTATTCATGGATTGTCTAGATGATTTTGTTTTGATCTTCATTGATAATATCTTGGTCTACTCTAAATCCATTGAATAAAATGATAGGAATTTTAGGATTGTCCTACAATTCTTGAGAGAGATAAAGCTTTTTGGTAAGCTATCTAAGTGCTCATTTTAGCAGAAGGAGTCTCTCTAGATCTCAAAAAGATAAGGGAAATTGCGGAATGGCCAGCACCTCAGAGTGTGACATACTTTCAAAGTTTCATGGACCTTGTGGGATACTATAGGAAGTATGTAAAGGGATTCTCTCAAATCACAGCACCGATCACATCACTTCAAAGAAAAGGAAAATGATTTGAGTTGAGAGAAATGTGTGAGAAAGCTTTTCAAATTTTGAAGGAGAAACTTACTGCATCTCCAGTTTTGACTATACCTGATTCTAATGGTCAATTCACGATGATCACGGATGCTTCGGGAGATGGTATAGGAGCAGTATTAATGCAATATGGGCAAGTGGTGGTGTACAAATCAAGGAAGTTGAAGCAACATGAAATGAATTACACACCACATGATCTAGAACTGGTTTCAATAGTTCATGCCTTGCAAATGTGGAGGCACTACCTATTGGGGAAACCATTTGAGCTTAAAACGGATCACTTGGGACTCAGGTACATATTCACCTAGTCGAACCTCAATGCATGACAAAGAATGTGGTTGGAAATTCTTTAGTGAGTACGACTATGGAATTGAGTACATTAAAGGAAAAGAGAATAAAGTAGCAGATTCTCTTAGTAGAAGAAGAGATCTGGCAGCTATAACCACAACAAGATCTAATCTAAGGCAGTGAGTGATGTAACACTTGCAAGGGGATGAGCACTATGAAATAGTAAAGCAATCTTTAGAAGAGAACCCTTCAGACCATTGATTTGATGGGTATGAATTTGAATCAGGTGGTATCCTAAGATATCAAAGGACAATGTATATTCTAGATTCTAGAGATCTCAGGAATTTGGTCTTAGATGAATTCCACAATGCACCTTATTCAGGACACCCTGGAGTTGTCAAGATGATTGAAGAGTTGAAATCCTTGTACTTTTGGTTGAAACTCAGGAAGGATGTGATTGAATTTGTAGTCAGATGCTTGGAATGTCATCAAGTTAAGGTTGAACATGTGCATCCAACAAGGCTTCTCTATCCTCATGACATACCTGAGTACAAGTGGCAGGTGATCAACATGGACTTTATACAAGGGTTATCCCTGAGTAAACACAAGCATGATGTCATCTTAGTAGTAGTTGATAAGTTGACTAAGGTGGAACACTTCATTTCAAGAAACCTAAAGGATGGATCGTTGATCTTGGCCAAGCAATTTTTCTAAGAGATCTTTGTTAACATGGAGTGCCAAAGACTATCATATCCGACAAAGACACTTGGATGACATCTAGATTTTGGATGACCTTGAATGAAGCTTTGGGAACTAAGTTGAATTTTAGCTCAACATATCATCCTCAAATTGACGGTCAAACAAAGAGAGTAAATCAAATAGTAGAGGATCTCCTTTGAATGTATTGTATGGACCAACAATATAAATGGGAAGAGTACCTACCGTTTGTAGAATTTTCTTACAACTCTTATCATGCATCCTTAGGTATGGCACCTTTTGAGACTCTTTATAGGCGAAAGTGTTGTACAACCATAAGTTGGGACAGGTTGGAAGACAGGATTATAGTGGGCCCTTAAATGCTTAAGGAGATGGAAGAGAAAATGAGGCTCATCAAGGGTAGACTGAAGGAAGCAGAAAATAGACAAAAGAGCTATGCCAATAGGATTAGGACCTTCAGGTATTTTGTAGAGGGGGATAAATTTTTTTTGAGAACCAAGCCACACAGGAGCTCTATTTCTTTTGGAAAATCTTCCATGTTGGCTTTGAGATATGTGGGTCATTTTGATGTGTTGGAAGTGATTAACTTAGTGACATACCGACTAGCTCTACCACCTGCTCTAGCTTGACTCCATAATGTATTTCATGTTTCTTTACTTAAATCATACCATCCAAATGAAGCTCACATACTTGATTGGCATTCCTTACAAGTGCAAAATATAGGGGTGGTGCTAGTGGAACCCATCAAAATCCTAGATAGATGCAACATCATGTAGCAAAACAGAGATATTATCCAATATAAGTTCTAATGGGACCAATATTTTGAGGATAGTGCCACATGGGAGGATGCAGACATTTGACTTCCTATATAGACTCTTGAAGTTTCACTAAGATATTATTGCTCTAGCATTTTGGATTTGCATGTTATGATATTTTGGCTTGATAATAGTATGATTGGATGTTGAAATAAACTTATGTGATTCAATTTTGTTTGACAAGACACCATGATGATGTCTCTTCCTACTGGGAAGAATGTCACATCTGAATTTTGCTTGCATTTAATAATGTTAAGTTATTTAGAATAATTGGAAAATAGATTTAACAATTTGTGACTTGTGATAAATTTAAGATTTCAATGTCATTTAAAAATGCTTATAAGTGTAAATTTTATGAAAAAACATGAAGGATGAATGTTATGACGAAGTAATGAATATTTTTCATTTTTGAATATTGATTAATGATAACTGATGAAAATTTTGCAAGTGCAAGAACAAGTTGAAGAGCGAGAACATGGTTGAGGTAGGTGTATTTAGCAATATGACAATCGGTAAGCATGTTGGAAACACACCACTAAAAAATCATAGTATTTGCATTGAAATTTGCAAATTGGTAGGATATCATTTTTATGTGAATGTCTTGCGTTTGTTTTAAAGACAAGGAAAGATGTGGCAATGATTAAATAAGTAAACTAATGGAAAACAAATTATTAGTTCATTTGTTTTACCTCATTTATTTAATGATTTTTACATTCAAAAAGAAAAGAAGATAAAAGTGTATGAGAATATATATATATATATATATATAAAAATAACACATGAGTTGTTAAGTGGATGATTTAATTTAAATTCTTTTTAAAGACTTTATAAAGGAATTTCTTGAAAAAGAAAACATTATGTCCAATATGAGAAAATGATAAAGATTAAATTATCATAATTCAGACTCTAATTTCCACAAGTAATAATAATAATAACTTTAAAATGAAATAATTTAAATTACCTTGGAGATTTATTTCTTTTTAGAATTAAATGCTTTGACACCACATTAAATAACCATCATTGTCTTGTATTTTAATTTGAAAATGGGAATCAAGGGGTAGTGGACCACCTTCAATATTTGAAAAGAAAGATTTTAAATGCAAAAAGAGTGAGGGAGGCTCATGATGTGAGAAGAACATGGATAATGAAGAAAACAATCCTATTATAGAATGAACACAGATTTTAGAAAGGGGGAGAATCACACAAAAGTTTGGGAAACTCAGCAAAAATCAAGAAGAGGAGATTTCACAGAAAATTAGGAAGCATAATGAATTATGGAAAAAAGAAAGAAAACCGACACCTTTGGAGAGAAAAATCCTTGCCCTTAATCTTTTGTTCGCACAACCAACGATTGGACACATAGCAAGAAAGCAGAGGTAGGGTTGGTGTTTGAAATAGAACCTGTCCTTTATGGCATCAATGGTTTTTCTTTACTTCACCGTACCTCTAATTTTCCTCATGAAATTCATTGTTTCTAAATGAAATCAGTTTGTTCTTATCTATCATCCTTGACGATCTTTTATATTGTATTTGATGGTGATAAGATAGGTTGCATTCATTTATTTTTCCCCTTGTTAACATCTCTTGTAGAATTTGCTTTCTAGCATATCTTACCATGGTTGGCCTTGTTGATAAACTTGTTTCTGACATCATCCTAGTCCATGTATCGACTTATGCCCATAGATGATGTTGCTATTTTTATTTTTTGCATTAAGTTGCTTTGTGTAGGAGTGTGAAACTAAGGATGTCGCTTGCTATGTTGTGTCTTCTCTTAGCTCCCAGTAATGAAATCTCTAGTCTATGCAAACTCGAAAAGATAATGGATGGCACAAAAATGGTCGATCCATCCTCTTTGTGCCATCAAGAGATCCATTTGTATATTTTCTCTGTGAATGTTTAACTCCCTATCAACCATCTGCATGTCTTAAATCTTGTAAGAGAAGAGCTCGATTTGAATACATAGAATCATGGTAGCTTGGCGTCAGCCGAACCCATAAGAGGATGTGGGTGTTACACTACACCCAATAAGATATTCATTCCATCTTAGGCAGGTAAATCCTTATAAGAGTCCTCGAATGGGTCGAAGGCATGGGAAATTGCCCTAAAGTCTAGTTTAATTTCTCCACCTGTGAAGCACCATCAAGCATAAGATAAATGAACTTCCTTAGGAAGTTGTTTCCATGGGTAGCAAACATCTAAGGCCATCTTGGATGCCACATTAGAATACTAAGAAACTGAGACCATTGGGCATATGTCACTCTTTTTAATAAAACTAGAGACTGGTTCAATGGTGTATATAACCTTGCATAAGAGGTAAGCTTCCCTGATAGACAATGGTCGAATGAATAGAATGCACTCACCATGTTGATTTGAATAATCTTATGAACATGTCAACTCCTCCTTGCGTTGAAGCCTTGTGGTGTCGATGTGCCAAATACCTAACCTTCCTTACTCGTGTATGACAAATATAAACATCAGTGTATAGGGATGACTCTCAAAATGTCTCCCTGATTAGAATGTGGTCATGGCATAGTGTACCCTTGATGCTAATTCCTTGCTCGTTGAGAATAGACATTGTGTGAGCCTAAAAAACTCTATTTTCTTAACCCTCCAAAACCCTCGACTTGTATATCCAAGGTTCCAAATGATTTTGATTAAATAAGTAGCATTTACAAGGTGTTGTACCCTTTACATGAAAATCCCTCAAGGCCCAAAAGAAGCTAGTTCAAACCAGGAATGAACTAGGAAAAGAAGCTAAGATCAAAAGGGTGTTGAACCCTTTACAACAAGAGCCACTAGGGCCCGACAAAACAGGCCAAACAAGCCACACACAGAAATAGCTGACAGATAGTTGTCAAACAACAAACGAGGACTAGACAACCCTAGAACCTGAGGGGACTAATCTAACTCCCCTAACTCTAGGTCGCGAAATAGCAACAGATTTGGGGAGTCCCTTCTTTCTCTACACAATAGACTAGGAAGACTCGAAATCGAAGTCCACCGAGTGAGGCGAGAGGAGTGGATCCCCAACAGCCACCATGAGCAAATAGCCACCATGTAGCAAGGGAGTTGGTAGCATAGAAAAGGAGTCAGGAGCAATTGAAGGACCAACAGAGGCATTCAAGGAGGGTCGGGCAGGCTCTGCCTGAACAATGAGACTAGTTCAAGGCAACAATGGTTCCACTGATGGGATAGCCGGAAGAGGGGCCTAGCAAGACATAGGTTCCTTGGATGAATCAACAGTGTCATCCTCCTTGGAGGAACCATCCGAAGAGGGAGAGCCCACCGTGAGAGCATCCTTCCACCAGGTAGCAGCACCCTTGCGGTGGGCATGAGGGAAACCAGAGGCCAAATGACCAATGGAGAAACATCTCCTGCACCAAAAAGGGAGACCCTCATAGTCTAGTAGTTGCATCCATGGTTGATCCTCCACCAATAAGACCACATCACCATGGAGTGGTTTGGAGATGTCCAAATCAAGTAAAATAAGAGCCACCATACTATGCCCAAGCTCCTGAGTCGTAGAGTCCACCTTCAAAAAGCATTCAATGGTGTTGCCAATAGCTTCATAACATGATTCCTCCCAAAACTAGAGAGGGAGATTTGGCAGTCAGACCTAAATTGTACTGATATTCAACAGCTTTGTAAGAGGATTGAAAGAGTAAGACCAAAGCCTGATGGACAACGAATGAACACCCCACATCCACCCCTTGTCCAACACACTATCTCGCTCCATAGAGGAGGCGAAGGTTGCTAAGAAGAACCCCCTTGCGCTGGGATAGAGCTCAATCTACCTAGAGACAATAGGCTTCCAAGAGATAGAAACTCAATCATGGAGATCGGGAAAGGAGGGCCATAAACTGTTAAACCTGCAGACCACACCCTGCTTCAAATAGTAATCTTTATTTTCAACAATCTCAGGTCCACAAACCACAAAAGGGGAAGCACGGGCACAAGCCAAATGCCTAACCCTAGCCGAAGCAAGAGTCTGAGCACCATCCTTTGAAACAGCCTCAGAAAAGGACTTCCAATGGTAGGCCAAAGAGACCCTAAAACCAAACTAAATATTAGAAAAGAGATAGACTCATAATAAACTATTTTTTGATTTAAAGACTTGTTCTCAGAAAAGAATAATTATATTCAATTAAGGGAAAGAACGGTTAAAATGGGATTCGAGAACGTTCTTTAACTTTTTGTGTAAAATTTTGTAATAATATTGAAAGAGTTTCTAAAAATTGAAGTAAAACCTATGCGTTCTTAAAATCTTTTTGAATAAGGTCAAAGGTTATTTAAAAGGGAAATGGGTTTTCTTCTGATAAATGTTAATGTTTTCTTTTGAGAAAGATGGTCGTTTTCCTTAATGAGGTGTTTTCTTTCTACACATTACATAAACATGGAAAACATAATACTTTGCTTGGAATATGGTTCTTTTCTAATATTTTAAAAAGAATGTATATGCATACTTTAATACTGTAATCGAAGGCCATATATGTGTATATACATAAACCAATTATGCATATACACATACATACAATATACCTTCTTTTAACAACTTATTTTCTTTACTTGAGTAATTTATGAATCATTCTGTGAAGGAAGAATAAAGGAAATATATGTTTTAGTATGTTGTTGCATGTGTTGCAAAATGTGCATGAATGTTTCATTTAATTGATGAATAGAGATTGTGTTAAAATGACTAATTATTTGTTGCATAACATACAAGTAATAAATCTGGTTTATTTTACTATGCATGAATTTGTGTGACTCAAGGTTACTTAATCATATGAAGACTGTTTTTTAGTCTCTCTTGTTTTACTTAAACATAATAAGGGTGATTAGGATAACCTAATGAAAACCAGATTGTATGTTTTCAAGTTAAAAGCTTAGTAGGGAAGGGTGTTTCCTTATGCATGTAGAAGGTTACCTTCTGGGATGGGTGTCGAAAGTGGATTAATAGAGGGTATAGATTTTTCTTTTTCTAGAATCTATCATTTAGTTTTTGTATGCAACATATGTGTGGCCAGCTTTGTAGCCCATAATGTTGAATGGACTAATTTTATGATTAAAGCTCTCTACCATTTCCTAACATTGATCTTGCATGTTCTAATTTCGGATAGAAATGCATGTAGTTATGTTAGGCACGCACTAGATTCCACCTTGCATTTTGATTTCTTTTGCTAAGTATATGTGCATGGTCGAGTATTCTTCGTGTTAGGAAGAATTTTGGGGAAGCGTAGCTTCGTGGTTGGGTGGAAAAGTGCCTAAACCATTTTCTTGTCCATCAGTTGCAGGCGAGCATTGAAGTGGAATTATAAGGAATTCTAGCTTATGTTTATTACACTTTGTACTACTTTTGATGTAAACTTGTTATGACTAGCTGGTGATTATAGCCTAGTCAAACTATGTAACCCAACATTATGACATTTGGGAATAAATATAATTCATTATGATGACATGTTGTGTTGTGATAGAATATAGCTTTTCAATTGTGTTTTGAAATTATTATTCATATTGCCATAATTGATTTATTTAGTGTTATTTAAGAATGGCACACTACATCAACACTCCTCTGCTTATTCAATCTAGGATTGCTCATATTCTTAGATTTCAGATAGGTAATCTTCCTTTTGTGTATTTGGGTGTTCCTCTCTTTGTAGCCCCACTACCAAGAGGAACCTGGCAAAGTGTTCTGGATAAGTTCAGGGGTTATGTCAACCATTGCACTTGCAGGTGGTTGTCCTTTGCGAGGAGGATTATGCTCCTAAAAGTTGTGGTTCAGGTGCTTCCTATCTATAGGTGTATGGTTCAAGTTGCTCCTGCATGTTTTAGTAGAGAGCTTGATGCTCTCTCTAGGAAGTTCTTATGGGTAGGCAGATTGGATTTCAAGAAGTGGAGTCTAGTTAAATGGGACTCTATTTGTAGGCCTATTCAACAGGGTGGTTTGGGTCTTCGATGAGCAGTTATTACTAATCAAGCTCTGGTGGCCGAACTTTACTAGCGATGGTGTACTAATCAAGATCAACGTGGATATTCCTAGATGCCCCTTAGATGTTAAGGGGTCTATGATTTTGGATACACTTAAACGTGGAGCTAGCTTAATCAAGTAGGGCCTATTCTAGATGTCACAAGGATAAGGATGCTCTTTTTTGGCTTGATTCTTGGGATGGTCACCCCCCAATAATGACCACCCATCCTCATTTGCGAAGTTTGGGCTTGCGCTTTCAAGAGGCTAGGTGGTTGAAGGTGAGTGATTTCAAAGTTGTGCAGCATCTGGGTCAGGTGGAGGTGCTTAAGTGGAAAGACTACCACTTGTGGCCTCCAAGGGGCTCGAAAGAGGATCATGTTGAGTTGTCTAGGATCTTAGCAGAAAGAGCTTGCAACACTTTTCTACGGAAGGATGTCCTAGTGTGGGCTCCTGATTTAAAGGGGTTTACTCGGTGGCAATTGGGTACCATGAATTGGATAGAAGGAAATATGGGAAGGATGAAGCCCTTTGGTGGAAATATGTTTGGAATAAGTTTGTTTGGCCTAAGTGCAACTTCTTCCTTTGGTTAGTTGCTCATAACAGATGTCTTGGGATAATCTTTTGAAGAGGGGCTTTCAAGGTCCCTCCATATGTTTTCTTTGTGGTAGTAGTGAGGAGTCTTCCTTACATTTGTTCTTCCAAGGTGCTTTCTCCAGATCTATCTGGCACCTTTGGTGGGCAGTGTGGAGACACCCTTTGTGCATGATCTTTCCCTCACTGATTTTTGGAGGACTTTGGGGAGGCCACCTACTCATTATTTCCCTCTCCAAATGGCGTGGTCTATTGGTCCTTCATGTATTATTTGGCAGGTTTAACCGGAGAGAAATCGTAGGATTTTTAAGGATAAAAAGCTAATGGATTTACAAGTATGGCAACGGATTTTGGGCATGCTTCAGGAGTCTACATCAACTAAATGTGAGGTAGGAGCTCCTCTAGATGTTGGGGAGGTTGTGGTGATATAGGGTTTGGGTATGAATGGACTAAGCTTAAGGAAGGCTTGCTCTAAAGGGAAGAGACATCCCAACAGGAAAATCCAAAGAGAAGGTAGGTGGTTCCCACTTCCTATTGGGATCCTCAAAATTAATACTAATGGCTCCTCCAGGGGAAATCCAAGTTATGCTAGTGTGGGAGGAATGGGAGGAGATAGCTCTAGGGCTACTCTTTTCTTCTTCTTTAAGTATCAAGGCCACCAAACTAATAATCTCACGGAGGCTCTTGCAATTCTTGTTGCTCTAGAAAAGAATTGTGCTCTTGGTCGGTGCACAGTTATCTGTGAATTGAATTCATAGATTGTGATTAACTTGTTGAACAAGCAAAGTTTTGATGGGGTGAAATGGCAATTGACTTCGACTATGCATCAGATTCAACAGTTAAGCAGTTCGTTAGAGATGGTGTCCTTTGTTCATATCCCCAGGGAGTGGAACATTGTGGCGGATTGCCTATCTAAATGGGCTTCAAAGTTTAGGGGTGATTATAAGATTGATGATTGGGAGCATCTTCCCAGTGATTGCATCCATAGAATGAAGATGTTGATTCATCAGGATATCCATGGTCCATGAACAGGTCTCTATGTTCATGTTTATGTGGCTTCTTGTTCTTTGGTCTTTATTGGCCAGGTGAGCCTTTTGGGCTCTAGATGTATTTGGTCTTGCTCCTTGTATTCTTGGATTTTCTTTGAGTGAATAAATTTTTACCCCTTTTCTCAACTATACACATTACTAGTTTTTGCCTGGCCAAAAAGTGTGATCAAAGGATATGGAGGAAAAAAGTTCAAAAGGAGAAGCTTTAGAAGGTTGCATTAAAGGATGTTTCAATTTGCCTAGGTAATGAAAGTAACAAGAGCAACAAGTTCTAAAAAAGAAATTAAGGATTGGTTGAGAGGGATTGTAGGAAGGAATTTTAACTAAGCTCTTGAACTCCATGGTGAGGAGGCCATTGAAATAAGTATACGAGGGATTGTTAGAATTAAAGTTGTTGCAACAAAGAAAAGATTTCATCTGCCCAACTTTATATAAAGGTGTTGGCAACCCTCAAGGTAAGGTCCTACTTCCTATCAACCTTCTTTCAACCAATAACTTTCCAAGGCAAAGATTGAAATCAAAATCTAGAGTTGGTATTTGAGAAAAGGAAGTTTCTAATAATTTTGTGTTGGATGAGGAGAAATTATCCCCTTATTCTCAAGGCCTTTCATTGGAGTCTCTTATGCCCTCCCCTCTAAGTTGTTTGAAGCTAACTATGTGGTTTATTTGAAGCTCTTTGATGACTACTGACCTTGGGGTGGTATCAAAAGGAAGGCAACAAAATAAGAAGGAAATTTGCTCAAAGGAAACTACAAAATATGTGGCTAATGGTTGGCAATGCACTTTGAATATTTGTGGCTCAAAGGCTAAGGACCTTGTCTCATTCTTATATTTTTTACTATTAGATAAGCACCTTTTGCTATTGATTAGTAGCTTTTGTGTGAATGGACTCTTTCCAAATTATGGTTTTTTCTAAATGTTGGACTTTATTGTTATCTATGTATAAAGGACTATGATCTTTCAAAAACCTATTTTTACCCTCTAATAAATAATTACACTAAAAAATATAAAAAATTTACTAGATTCATATTGTCATTAATATAGTAAAAAAACTTTTTTTGGCAATACCAAATAATGATCATTAACAAATAATTAATATTTACTTAATTAAAATTATAATTAATGTAACAATAATAACTAGAATTAATATAAATACAATATTAAGATGAATGAATATATATAGTGGTATTAATAATTTAATCAAAAATCATCTTAAAAGCGTCTAAAAACATAGAAACACATTAATAAGAAGAATATAAATAACAATAAGAAGAAAGAAAAGGAATAGAATTTAAGACAAAAAAGATGGAAGAGAAGAGGGGATCAAAAGAAAGGACATAAGGGATGGAAAAAAGGGGAGCAGGGGCGGGGAGGGATCAAAAGAAAGGACAATAAAGGATGAAAGAAAAGGGGGATCAAACAAAAGAGTGGTCAAGGCAAGAGTCAAGGGATGGTTTCAAAGGTAAGGGGACAAACTTAAGACTCCTATCAACACAATTGAGGTTGGTGGGGTGGTTGCAAGGGTTGCCAAGAGGAACTTAGGCTCCATCTATCATCACAACTAACGTTGGTAGGGTCATTGTCGATTTCTCACTTCTTAAGTTATATTTTGAAATAGTTATCTTCTTTTACCAAAATCTTAGTATTCTCCACATAATTTGGTGTTTGGTGTTAGAAGAATGCTCAACAAGAGTGGACTTTGAGACACAAACGTGCCTAATATCATCACTACACTCCTTGATCTTGCTGCTAATGGAAAAACCAATCTCACCAACATAGGGCATCCCACAAGAACTAACAATCTTATAGACCTCAAGTTTAATAAGGATATCTCTGGTATCTTGGATCAAGGGATAAGACTTCTCACAATAGAAATGGGTTTCAAGGCACATTTGAGACCTTTTTTATGAAGAACTTTGGAAATCTTAAATGTAAGGGAGAGTGGCAAGAAGGATGTTAACAAAGTTCTCATCCTCGTATTTAAAATTGGTCTCAAGTTTGACTTGTCCAAACATTCTTGAAATGAACTTGCTCATGTATCTATTTAATTTGTAAGCTTTCATTAGGCAAGAGATATGTTGATTAATGTGCTCAACATCACAAATATGATAAGCCCTAGTGGCCAATGTTTTTAAGATACTAGCTTTTTGGACTAGGTGGTGATGGAAGAATGAATGGAGATAAAGGTTGGTGTTGGTAGAGTTTTGGAAGACACAACAAACCAAGGTACCATCAAGTTTTTTAATGAGCAAAATGTCCAAGGGGAGTTGATTGTTAATTTCAAGCTCTTTGATAAAAGAAAAGAAACTGACAATATCATTGAGATATGAACAAAATCCTTCTAAGTTTTTAAGGCCATGAGGCCAACATATGTTGGTATGATCAACACAGCATTTCCCCCATTTAGGCCTAGGAGAAAAGGAGTTAAGGGCCAACTCTTCAAAATGATCCATTTAAAGGTTGGTCATGACAAGGGATAAATGGGATCTCGTAGCAACAACCCCATTTAGAGTGCTCATAGATCACTCCATGGAAGGTGAAAAGCATGGAGCTTAGGCACAACTCTATGAAGAAAGCAACCTCATCATTAGTCTTGTATCTAATTGTGTCAATGGAATCATTAACTAGAACTTCAGTGAATAGAGAAACAACATTGAAGCTAACCAAGATGTTGCCATCTTTTATTTCGGCCTTTTTATCCTTGATGAAATCAACAAAATGGACTAAGTCCTTAATAAAGGAACTAGACTTGTCCAATAGTGGTGAGATTCTCTTAGCCAAGTAAGCAGCTAGCTTATATCATAAAGAAAGTTCATCTTGTCCACCATTGGGCGAAGCGGGATATCAACCTTATGGATTTTTGGAGTGCCATAAGTGCAAGGAGTGGCTTCTTCAAGTGAAGCAAGATACTCTTTGGTATAGTCAGAAGTCCCTCTTACCTTAAGATCTTGCTAACATTTAGAGGGTTGAGGTATATGATTGTGCCATAGGCAAAAGTCCCCTCAACCTGCCTTGCACCAAATGGTTTGGGGGATTCCTACCTAAGCTACCTTCTCCTAGATCTAAATGAAGCATACTCAGGGCTACAATTCACAGGAGCCTTCATGAAAATTTGCTAGTGATTCATGCCTAGATCATTTCAGACATGAGATCCCCCAGCATTTTGATGTAGATCCGAAAATGTCTACATGGGGCAAAATATCAACTACAAGGTCAATAAGTTATAAAGTGTGACGGAAGCATGCAAAAGGTTGGCTGAGATCATGCAAATATTAAAACTGAAATGAAAGAGACTACACTAAACAATAAGTGAGACTATTCTGCATTACTTGAATAAGAATTCAGAAGTCTTGTGCAATATAAAAAGCTAAAAAAATTGTATTGAACTGCATCCAAGCATATGAATATAGAATACAACATTTGGTAGTTAAAAAAGAAGACAGTTGGACAGGGGCAATGCTCCAACTTCCGGCTGTTACAGATATCTGTGATTGCTGCTGTGTTTGTAGCGTGTAGCATTGAGGTGCAAAACAAAATTTAGTGATCAGGGGATCATGGGAAACAAAGGACTGACACCATTGAATGCTGAGAACTCTGCAGGCTAGATATTGTGAAGATCCAACAAAATTTGATGAATTGAACCTCCCACAGAAATTGACCTGAATTATTTTTCATTTTGACTGTTAAGACAGATTGTAAAGGTTTGATTTATTCTTAAGCTTGATTACGAGATCAAACCAGAGGAGGCATGATCCCCATGCTCACACAACAGACCTGCTCACACAACAGACCAGTTACTTCAGGCCCTGGCACACACGCAGCAGAATAGACGGAAGATAAGTAAAAAATGAAATGAGGTCATTCTTAAATTATTAAAATGACTCTTATAGAACAGCATGAAGAATTATTACATAGGTCCCCCCCAATTGAGACAGGTTCATTCAAAGAAAAGCATGGCAAAAGGTGATTGGGTTAAGGAAAAATTACAAGAGGAACTTAATATCATTTACCAGTTACATCAGAGCTCATTGGCATCCTGAAAGGTATAGAGGGAAGAGAAAACAAAAATGGTCTTGTTGAGAACATTCTTGATGTCTGAACATGGACTCTTTATAAAAGAGCACAAAGAATAGTACTAATTACTTCTTCACTACATTCCTCACATAAACACATGCTCATTCAAAGAAGCGCATGGTAAAATGAAGTTAGATGAGGAAGAAATATAGGAGGAACTTCAAAAGGGAAAGCCTCCCAGTTTCAATGATAATTTGATAGTTCACCATCATGTAGAGGCATCAAAAGTACTTCAAGCTTCATAAATTATCAAGCAAAGCTCAAATTGCTAGATAGTCTTGATGAAAGATAGTGCTTATGGGGGGACTATTTATGAACAATAAAGGGACCAAAGAACACAAGCGGTCACCGGCAAAAGAATTTGGAAATGATTAAAGTGACATTATTTTGCAGAACATTATTATTACTAGTATGAATTCAATTAATAATCTCAAATAAGGTCTAATTACACTGGGGATTGAAAAGGAATTTAGACTTTCAAAAATACATATAGATCATTTCTACTATTAGAAAAGAGAAAGAAAAGAAAAACAGTTTTAAGTGTTTCCTTAATGTTTTGAATCGAGTTTACATCAAGCACACTAGAATCTTAGAACCCAAGAAATTATTTGTTGAAATTAGTTAAAGATGGGAATTATATTAGTCCATAAATGATCAAAGTAGGTCATCGAATTTTGGTAGAGTAGAAACATATGAATCACAATGGCAACATGTGGTGCCTATAGCTTCTCTTCCAAAAATGCACTGTAACCACATAAAACAAAAGCAACAATGAAAGGTTGGCTCAATGGTTTTCGGCTTTATATGATAAAGTCCATGGTTACAGGAATAATCTGAGAGAATATAAAATAAAAAAATCTTAGTTGGCTTCCACACTGGGGGGGTCCGTAGAGCTATCAATCTCAATAAAGTCATCAAATGTAGGGTCTAAATATGGCATTTGGAGAATGGAGTAAGTGGATCTATATATCACCCGATAATCTATGGGATACAGCTATCAATCTCAATAAAATCACCAATGCAGGGTCTAAATATGGCATTTGGAGAATGGCGTCAGCAAATCTGTACATCAACCGATCATCTGTTGGTATACAAAATCTTCCATATTGAGCTCATAAAGGCAGAGTTTATTATGTATCTGTAAGTGTATATAAATGAAGGAACAAGTCCATCATTATGAATCGCGTAATTTTTTAAGATGACACCATTACAAACTGAAGAACAAAGGTAATCATGGATCAGCTGGGTAAGCATGCCATAGCCACTGGCTTCACAAGATCTTTCCATCTCAGGTCTTTTCATCTCCTGCCAGAGTGCTGAGGCTCAACCCATCAAAAGATAGAAAAAGAAATTATTTCTGAAGAAATGATGACACCATTGATTTCTTTGTTTTATCCATAGAAAAGGAAATAATTATTATATTCACAGAAATTTCAAATTACAGATCACCTGCAACTAAAGATGGATGGGATGACAGTGCTGAATTCACAGTTTATTGCATGAGCATCTGAACTTAATTTTTGCATGTCATACATTGCAGAAAGACTGTATAACTGAGATCTCCAAAACCCATATCAACATCTATTACATTAACCATCATGACATAATTTGGACATATATTAACACCGTTCGGATGCATGTAGTGAAATTCAAAACAAATGTCATGGATACATCCCTGCTTCTTCAATGTATGCAAACTGTTCATATTCTTACAGGTTCAACTGGTACTTCTCCAAATAGCCACACTGATATAACAGAGCTGTGAATATATGGATATATACAGATTGAAATGGCAGATGCATGATGCAATTGTAAATTAAAAGTGCATATTTATCTACTTATTTAGTGCTGCTGATCATGACTCAAAAAAAAATTAATGAACAAATCTAAAGTATACTTCATAAACATTCTACAGAAGTATAGAAAACTGAAGAAGGCATGAGTCGTTAGTTTCAGGCAGTCTCCTTGCAAACTAATGCTCCCTTTAATTAGTTTTCCATCTCTGTTTCTGAAAAGAGTCTGTCCACAACCAGAAGATACACTTTTTCAATTACATTATCCATTTTGTCAGTTAGTCTGAAGTTGGTGATGGAGAGAAGAGATTTAACTTTCAAGTTCTTCCATTGTTCTGTCTAAAAGTGAAGAATAGCCCGCAATGTCATTATCAGAGAGCAGAGATAGTCTACATTTATGAACTAGCCACAATGCACAAGAGCCCATAGTTATCAGAAAAAAACCAGAGTTGAAATGCAAATTGCAGAGACCTTTGAACTGTAAAAGCAATCAAAGGATAGGAGGGGATACCAGCTTGAAGAGTTCCAATTTGTCCATGAAGAAAAATTGGTAGATATTAAGAAGCATGTACTTCGCCTTTTTTACAAGCTTGCCTCATATCTTTTCGCATCATATTCAATCATGTGCTTTCCATTTCTGCTTGTTAAATAAACCTTGTACAAAAGGAAATATTATTTGTTTGCATTAATTCAAGATTTGATCATTTGAGAACCAGCTCTATTTGCCATGTGGCCACCTACCTTTTAGACATATTAATGTTCTGAAAAGTGGCATACTTGAGGGCATGATGTCCAATTGCATTATTTAGACTTCATAATTTGGAGTCACCTATGCAAATGACGGTTTTGATGAGTGCATTTATGACAATAGCACGGTCCTTCCACAAGGTGCTCCTCAACAAATTTACTGGGTTCTACTAGGCACCTTTACATCAGAGATGCAACATCAATGAATTCGTATTACAACCAATCCAATTTGAATCACTGGCCAAGAACAAATTTGTGGTCTTTGTGAAGGTATTCATATCACACCACAATAATAGATCATCAAATTTCATTCTTGCATTAGGAAAACCATTCAATCCAAAACAGCAAATTCAAAATTGTGCAGAAAATAAGAGAGTACAACTGAACACAGACAAATATGATAAGCAAGGAGCCTATTGTAAGTCTCCAATTATCCTCCAATCCTACCTGTGATCCACTTGGCCCAACTGAATAAAACATTCAGGGTCTTGCTATGGTTACTGCATAAGGATAAATCATTCTATTGTCCATATCAAAGCCAGGAATTTGGCAAATCGTGATAGAATGCTCAACAAACTTAAGAATGAAAAGCTCTTTATTGGTAAAATGTTCTTTTTTGTCAGCCAAGACAGTTGCACTACATGCTTTTATTTCTTTGTCAACTCACTCCAAAATTCCTCCAAGAAGACACATATACAAGCTGATACCTTTGGTTGGGTCTCCCGGTTTGATAATCCAAATCTATGGTAATTCCACCCATAGTGAGGCAGACCATGGCTCAGATATGATGTTCCTCAATCTCATAAACAATAGATCCATTAGCAACAATGATAGACTGGATGGCCTCATCACAGTAAGCAATGCACCAATCTGGAATCTTGAGGAATGGGTAAACTTGGTGAACCACTTAATGGCACAACCACATTGCCACCAACATAGATTACAAACCATATATTTTCCATTAAAGGGGTTCCCTCAAGAGCAGTCAATGGATCTCTAATCTTGCTCCTCATGTACAAATCATGTGGCATGCAATTGACTTAAAAAGCATCCTCTAGCAAGAGCCACCTTAAGTGGCTTGACAATCTTTGCCTTTTGGCCATGACTTCTTGTTCTTTTTTCTTACTTTTAATCTTCTTTCCACCATCATCTTTCAATCTTGTGTTCAAGTTCGTTATATTTATAATGGCACAAACACAACATGCCTTTCCCTTCAGAATTCAGGGGAAAAAGTTCAAACATCCCTCACACTGCATAGCAAATAAGCCAACAGAAGAAACTGAACAACGCATAGATCTTTTATAAGCCATATCCTCTTAGGCCCATTGAATGACACCACAATTATTATAGCCAAGGTAATTAGCTCCATTGATTTAAATGAGCCAAATGATGAGCTCAGATTGCTAAGTTTCTTTGGATCAATATTCATAAGGAGCCCCATCAAATTAAATAAATTTTTCACTTGATTTGATGCAACCTAATTTCCTCAAGAGGTAGTTGCACCAAGTTGAACGTTTGGTTAAATGGGAAAGATTGCCAGACAACAGCCTTAAACTTTGGGTTAGTTGAGATTAGATGTGACATTTGCCAGATTTACCTTTGGCATGGAACCTCCTCTTAGACTGATTCCTTGGACCTCGCTACCCTATAGTCCCTTTTCTTCCAACAAACTAGATAGTCACATGCTTCTTAAGTTACCTCGTCTTTGTAAGGCCTTTGGTATCTTGTCTTTGTAAGGCCTTCACCAATGATGAGGGTAGTTGTCAACCAAACCTGCTACAGAACTTTGAACTTGGACACTAAAAATAAATTCCAAGACTCTGGAACTTAGAGAAAGCTGGGAGACAAGGGAGTATCGAGGATGAAAGTTTACTTTCAAGAGGGACTCAATCATGCTTGGGAGTACTTACAACTTTCAGATTCAGGAAAATGGACCAAAATATTTTGATATAGCAATTTTATATCAAGTTCTTCACCTCAACAATAGTTAAAATTTAGTCTCATGGAATCATCTGGTCATCAACACAGTTCACCGAAGGACATTATTCTTCATAGGATTCTCAATCAAGCTTGCAATTCTGAAGAGAGATGTAAACAAGCTCATTCTGCGGACCAAAAACATTCTAAACAGAGTTGGCACAAAAGCAATGAACTTATCCGAAACATTTTGGAGAGACACAAGAATATGAGACCAAGTCTTCAAACATCAACTTCTGCAGCTAGGAAGGTATGAGAAGAGAAATTGTGGATAACAAAGTTTGTGATCTTGCCTTGCCATCCACAACACAAACATTAATCTTGCATATCTAAAAACAACCATAGTTGTTTATGCTGAAAACAACCCACTTATTTTTAATTTGAGCTTCCACTGCCTACAGCAGATCAGGCAGAACTCTGTGACTCTATAGTTGTACAAAATCGGTGTTCTGGAAATTGTTTCCAAGCTTTTATTGCCCCTTCTGCTCAAAGAAGGACATGGGGTTTGTTGGTATAGGAAAAGTTTGATCTCAAATTGTGGAGGCCATGGAAGTGTTTTGACTGACTGTCTCCAGTTGCTGTTAGTGTTCCACGGGGACGCGTCCCCCCCCAAATTTCAGCCGTCCCCCTGTCCCGGACGTTTCGGAGACTTGGGGACGGCTGAGAAACGTCCCCCCGCCGTCCCCCCACCGCTGCTGGGACTTGGGAAACTCTGAGGAAACGGCGGGGACTCCTAGACGTCCCCGAGACGTCTCGGGGACTTCTAGCCGTCCCTCAAGCGTCTCGGAGACACCCAGGCGTCCCCCGCGGTGGGACGTCCAAAAAAGCAATTTTTTAAAAAATTTCTTTTAATTTTCTTGGAATGTGAGCCTTGGGCCGAACCTTAAAGGCTTGTGAGACCCTTCTAAAAGTCATAAGCTAAACAAAACACTCTCATTCTTCATTTTTTGCTCACATATGCCATTTGATGTTTTTCAACAGCTAGGTGAAGAAGAGGAAAACCAGTGAGAAGAGTGAGTGAAAG
Source organism: Sequoia sempervirens (assembly GCA_007258455.2). Taxonomy (NCBI): domain Eukaryota; kingdom Viridiplantae; phylum Streptophyta; class Pinopsida; order Cupressales; family Cupressaceae; genus Sequoia; species Sequoia sempervirens. Next base: position 436,988,011 of record VDFB02000017.1, on the reverse strand, counting down.
AGTAAGTTTAGGGATGATTAGAGGCCTCCCTTCACTACAGTTTTGCATTTTGTACTTATTTTGATATCAATGTATCATTCTACTCATTGTAATCATCTTTATGATATGATATTATGATGTGACATGTCATATTTTCGATATTCATATAATAGAAATCTCAAATTCGACATTTTCATTTGTCAAATTTTAATATTTTATTTACTTTTAGTCGTTTAGTAATAGTATTCAAGTATTTAAAATGTTGGTATTTGCAATTTTACTAATTTGCCAAAGTTTAATTTGAAATGTTATTCTTAAACATCTTTTTATAACTAGTTATTCAAGTACCATATGTATATCAGCACCACCCCCCAGCCGCCGTCCCCCCGCCGTCCCCAAACTTAGACCCCTTGTCCCCCCGTCCCCGTCAGGAAACTCCGTGGAACACTGCTGTTATTGGGAAGGTTGGCCCTGTCGTCATGATTGTTGCCTCTGCCACTGTAGTTGTTATTGAGGAAATTGCTGATGTTGCTACACATGTTGAAGCTGAGGGTTGCCCTTGTTCTTGGGACATGTTTTGACCAGGGTACCAAACACAACAGAACTCTCTAGCCAAGTGCATTTCTTAAGGATCAGATTGACTTCCTTCTCGACCAGCTAAGCTCCACAATTGGACTTCCTCAGTGACTTGAGCTTAAATGACAATAGCTTGGTCTTTCATGGCATGTCAATTAATTTTTGGGCTTCCCAACACACACGACAATAGCTTGGTCTCTCAATGCATGCCAATTGAATTTTAGGCTTCCAAGGCACACAATGAAACATAATTCTAACAGTTGTGGTTAACAACAGAATATACTGGATTGAAAATAAATTAGTCACATTGATTAGGAAAGGAAAGGAAGACATTATACTGAGCCTCTTGTGAGATTCATGGATTGTTTTAATTTCATTTAACCTTCTTATTTCATAATGTTACTTTCTAGTATAATTTGATTCTTCTATGCTTTTTCTAGGCATGGATAAGGGCCAGTGGCATCACGAGACGTCCATTCCGTGAATGAGGTGAAGATCTTGGATACAAGGTTTGAAGCATCACATGGATGATGGATCTCTTCATCCATTTTTTTCATCTCAGCTTGAATGTGAGAAGTGCTTCAAGATCGCGGTAAATATGCTGAATGTCTAAACATAGTGATAGATGGTCTATCCAATCTAATTGATTTGCAATTACTAAATTTCACAGTGAAATATAATTTATTCAGAAAAGATCAAAAGAGACTTTGGCAACATGTTAAGTCAGCATGGACTGTATGTTATGGAATGCAAACAACTGAGATGTAAGCCATGTATTTTCTAAGGGTGTTGGCTATGGTAGGCAAGCAGACAGGTATGGCAACTGTTGAAGGAGATGATAAAGTGATCGCCATGGCACATCACATTGTGTGAAGCTTGGGCAACATGAAAGACATGACAAAATATATGCTAAGAATCTTTTCAAGGCCTTGCAAATGATGACTAGGCACACACACATGAGCATCGTGAAATTGAAGAAAGCAGGCTTTTGCTGAACAAATAGTTTTGCAGCAAATCTGACTTACTATAAAAGCCAGTTGGCAGTCCCCAATTTGGGAAGGCCCGTTAGGTGAAGCTGCTTCTTATCTCCATGCCTTCCCCAAAGTTCTCTGCTTGATAGAAATCTCACATCTCACTCTCATGGATCTCAAAAATAATAAAAACGATGTGCTAGATCATGCTCCAAGTGTTCCACAAATCACCATGACCAACTTAAAAGAGGAGTTCCATAGCATTTTCAATGTAGAACAAAATTTTCAAGGATCAACTGTGCAAGAGGAATCAGGGCCATGTGTCGAGGGTTTCCACTCGGGAGGACTGGGTACACAGTGCATCCATCAGCTCTTCAGGCAGTGGCAAGGGAAATGCCAATATCAAAGGTGCTCATGGTAACATCAACAGCAATGGATTTAAATTGTACAAATATTATTCCTCCAATGAAATATAGTTCAGATCATATAATTACGTTAGATAACAAGAGAGAGTGCTGTTGAATTTACACTCATATTCATAGAGATGTCCTAGAGGAGGGGTTGTATTGTCTTGGCATTGAAAAGCTTGGCATTTAAGAAATTCAGAAGATGGATGGAAGAAGTTTGGAAAGGGAAGATGAAGAATTTGAATCACACCACAAAGATTGCAATGGAGATGTTTTAAACTTTTAAGGCAATTTTCAAATGACCTTGGTTCGTTGCCTTTTATCTATTACATCATTGCTTGAATAGAAGTTAGATGAGAAATCAAAATTGTAAAAAGACATTATATTTTCAGATTTTTTCTTGATGATTAAAAATTACATAACATTGTTTTAAAGTTAAACGCTAAGCCCAGGACTCTTCTTCATTTATTGAGACCTGCTTGGAACAAGATATTTTCTTGGCTGAGAGATTGAAGAACTTTGTTTGACAGGATTTTGCACACTACAGTTTCTAAGAATGCTTTAAGGAACAGTTGAAGACTTTTAATTCTTCATTTGAAGTCCTTCAAAATACAAATGTTTGGTTTGCATCAGATCTTTGGCTCTGTGAAGAACTGCACAGATCTATTGCAGAGAAACTCCTTCTGTCTTATCAATCAGGAGCTGCTTGGATAGTGGAATGCATTCTTAAATATAAAGGTATATAAAATACACACAGAAGACTAACAACTGAGGAAGATTAGCTATTGAACTCGTTTGAACTTTGAAGGTTTACCAGGTTCCATGCAGCATCCGATGAGAAGGTCTAATTCCCAATGATCATCCTGTTTATGATCTCACTTACCAAATTTTCCTACTTTCTACTAGTCTTTAATTAATTTTTACATTGTAGGATCTGAACCAGATAAGATTTAGTATCTCAAGATGACCTCAAGGTATGACATTTTTCAATTAGTCATTACACTAATGGCATTTTCCTAAATATGTTAGTAGTAATAACGAGGCAAGTGGACCCACACAGCATGCTACCACGTTTAAGCATTTGCTGGTACGGTGGAAGGATTGGTGAATGTAGTCACCAATTTGGACATTTAACAATCTACTTCTTTCCCCATTGGCAAAGTTTTTGGAACATTTAATGTGTTTTTATAAGTCACCCTTGTTGAACTACTCATGTAGTTATGTTAAATAGGTGAAAGGTTTCACATGCAATTCTCTTAAATGTTTACATTTTATGGGATTTAATTTGTGCCATTTTTAGTCGTCTCATGATGACCTAAATGAGTAATGACATTTTTTCTCATTTATGCTTGTAATAATCACATGCCAAATGGGACCCACTTAATACACAAGCACCTTTAGCCCCCCACTAACAAATGCTTAAATGTGCTTGTGTGCTAAACACTAAATCATAAAGGCAATACCTTTTAATGTATGCATTTGTTCAGCTAGAACCATTGTCATGCCTCATTATGTGTGCTGATTATTGCTTTCCATAGCAACAATAAATTATAAAGGCAAATCAGATTTGCTGATGTAAGCAGCAGCGCAGCCTAATGTACTTGGTAAAGATGATACTAACTATTGTGTTCTGCCTATTTTCTTAGCTCCTGAAAGGTCTATAAGCTACAAAATTGTAAACACAGGAATCCATTCCAGGTGCTTCTGTATTGCAAGCTTTGTTTGGCCTACAGACAGACATTCCATGCTCATCAAATTATTAATCCAAATGCGTTGTCATTCATTTTTCATTTTTGATAAATAAAATTTCTGTTATATCAGGCTAAAACTCTGCAAATAGTAGAGTGGTGCTATAATTCAGAATCGTCCTGGAAACAGGGCACAGTACTAGCATATGATTTCCTTCATTGTTCATATTACCATCATTGATAACGCTAAGACTAACTGTTTGAAGCCTCTTAAAAGGGTGAGGAATGCTATATACAGCCTTAAGAAACAAATCAGAGGCTTCCAAAGAATATGTATATATATATACATAATTTTATACCAGTTTCTACAAATAATCTGCATGAATTTGACATCTAATGTCCCATCACTAGCTTAGCTCAATTTAACTACAGTCCAATATACTTTCTCTGATAAAATGTTGCATGCAACAGAAATTATAATGTGAATACCAGAACAAATCAACTTAAAAGAAGGTGAAACTTTAGTGATAAATATACTCATTTCTTTGCTCTTACCATACAGTGCCATTAAGAACTTCTGATATGATTTGGAAACTTACACCTAACTAGATTTTCTTTGAATTTTGCCACAAAAGATGATTATGGCATTTTATCTGCTCTAACAGACACTAGCAGCATTGATGTCAAAAGGACTCAGAAGAATCTATGGCATGAACTTTAACCAGAATATTATTTTGGATCGATTATCAAAAAAGGATTTATTGTGTTTCACTGTGTGTCAATATTAAATGTTTGTACAAAAGGGAACATGCAAGAGAATGCAATAAGATATTCCACTCAATGAAATGTTAAAGAGAGCAGGTAAACATCTCTTAAGAATTCCAAATTCATGATCGATTAACAATATTAAACAATCTTTTTCTAAGACAAGCAAGTAATCTTTTTCCAAAATAATGCAAACAAAATTTATAAGAAACTCTATTTAGTCTATGGTGTACTGAGGATTTTCAAGTTAAACAATGATTGCAAATAAAAACTAAAAAAAGGACCACTTTCCTTGCAACACTATATCAGCTATATTCTGGGTTGTATTAATCATTACCAATAAGTGACGACCATATGCAATATCACTCTGCTTTTTACCATCCCTATGATCTAATTGGATTCAATAGAGATAATGGCAGCTTCCATACCTGGAAAAGTGTAAAATTTACACTACCATGCATTTGGAAAAGCAAAGGTAAAAGTTGCTGACGATGCATTTTCATCTCAAGCAATTGTATAGATATAAGTTTAACTCCTTCATTGGAAATCATAATAATAGAAATCTAAGAAATGTCACACTCTTCCCACAGTAGATGTAATATAGCTCTTCACTAATTCAAAAGTCAAACCTACATCAAATGTCAGTGTCCTATCTCAAACTTTTTCATTTGAGTATTAATATAGGTCATATATTAATAATCCTTATGAATGAAGTCAGTTTCTGGCAGAATATAAGAAAAACTAAAGCAGAATCAAGCACAAAATTTAGTAAGACTCAAAACCATAAGCACTGAGGATGGTATGATACATTGAGCAATTTAAGAGTTTTCTAATATGAAATTCTTCCGTCACCTTTTGTAATGATATCCTTGAAACCTCCACCAGTTTCAGTGTCCTATCTCAAACTTTTTCATTTGAGTATTAATATAGGTCATATATTAAACATCCTTATGAATGAAGTCAGTTTCTGGCAGGATATAAGAAAAACTAAAGCAGAATCAAGCACAAAATTTAGTAAGACTCAAAACCATAAGCACTGAGGATGGTATGATACATTGAGCAATTTAAGAGTTTTCTAATATGAAATTCTTCCGTCACCTTTTGTAATGATATCCTTGAAACCTCCACCAGCTGGTATCATTGGCAACACATGCTCTTGATGAGGCACAATCACATCCAATAAGTATGGCCCAGGTGTCTCTAGCATTTGAGAAATAGCAGACCTCAGATCTGCTTTATTAGTGACTCGTGCTGCAGGAATCTTGCACGACTCTGCCATCTTCAAGAAATCGGGAAAGATCTCAGTTTCCTGTGAGGGATCTCCAAGGTATGTATGAGCTCTGTTTGCTTTGTAAAATCGATCTTCCCACTGGACAACCATACCCAAGTGTTGATTGTTCAATATCATAATTTTCACTGGCAAGTTCTCCACTTTAATGGTAGCCAATTCCTGAACATTCATAAGAAAACTACCATCCCCATCTATATCAACAACAGTCATCCCAGGATTACCAACAGCAGCCCCTAATGCTGCAGGCAATCCAAAGCCCATAGCACCAAGACCTCCTGATGTCAACCACTGTCGAGGACGGTCATATTTAAACCATTGAGCAGCCCACATCTGGTGCTGACCCACTCCAGTGGCAATAATTGCATTCCCCTTCGTGAGTTCATGAACCAACTGAATGGCATGTTGAGGAGAAATTGCATCCTCAAATTTCACATACTTCATAGGCCACTTTGTTTTCTGTTCTTTTAGTTCTTCCCTCCACAACTGAAAATCTGGCCTGTCTTCCCTATTTTTCATTAGATTGTTTAAGCCCTGCAGTGCAAGTTGTACGTCTGCACACATGGAGATATGTGGTTGCTTGTTCTTTCCAATTTCTGCTGGATCTATGTCAATGTGAACAATGCTAGCACGGCTTGCAAATGCCTCTAATTTCCCAGTTACTCTATCATCAAACCGTACACCAAAAGCAAGTAACAGGTCAGCTTTATCCACTGCATAATTTGCATAAACAGTACCATGCATTCCCAACATCTCCAAGCTTCTCTCATCTGATGATGGAAAAGATCCCAAACCCATCAAAGTAGTAGTCACTGGAATGCCTGTGTAATCGACAAATTCTTTGAGTTCTTGGCTTGCATTTAGACAACCACCACCAACATAAAGGACCGGCTTCTTAGAATTAAATATCAAGCGCAGGATCTGCTCTAACTGATGAATCTGTGGAGACTTTGGGAGTCTTTGAATATATGAGTTAAGCTTGATAGGCATGGTCCAGTTGGGAATTGCCATCTGTTGCTGAATATCTTTTGGGATATCAACTAACACTGGACCCGGCCTTCCAGATGCTGCAAGAAAGAAGGCCTCTCTTATAACACGAGGAATCTCCTCAACATCCATGATCAGATAATTGTGTTTGGTAATGGAGCGTGTGACTTCTACAATTGGAGTCTCTTGAAAGGCATCAGTACCTATCATTCTGCGAGGCACCTGACCGGTGATGGCAACTAAAGGAATACTATCAAGCAGAGCATCAGCAAGACCACTTACCAAGTTGGTGGCACCTGGACCAGATGTTGCAATGCACACACCCACCTTCCCTGTAGATCGAGCATAACCTTCAGCTGCAAATATTTCTCCTTGCTCATGGCGACAGAGTATATTTTTAATGGCCTTGGATCGAGTGAGTGCTTGATGAATCTCCATGGACGCCCCTCCAGGGTATGCAAACACATGCTCGATGCCCTCTCGCTCTAGGGATTCTACAATTATGTCTGCTCCTTTCCTTGGTTCGGCATCCCCATAGCGTGAGATGAATGAGCTAGGTAGAGGCAGCTGAGATTTCTTCACTTCAACTACAGGGGCTGAGGCTGAGGACAGGGCTTTTTCAGCTTGTAGGCGAACTCCCCTTTTAGCAGAAAGGTCTCCTTCCTGAGCTACAATCTTTAAATTTAAGGGCACTGTGCCTACACTTAAGGGCACTGTGCCTACACTTAAGGGCACTACACCGACACTCTTATGAGAGAATCCACTCCTGTTTGATGGCACCAAACAAGATGACAGAGCTGCCGAAGCCAGACTCATCCTCGCAGTCGCAAAATCGGTTTAACCCTCAATTTTGGGTAAATTATGACCTTATTAGATTCGGTGTAACCTGTGACGTATAAAACAAATCAGATCAGTAAGAAAAACTCATTTAACAATCTCACATTAAAAAATGATAATAAGAAAGAGTCAAAAGTCCTTGTGGCCACAACATAAATATATCAAGAATTTGAACTCGTAAAAGAAATAAACAGCCAGAAAACTTAGAGAGAATAGGATTCAACTTCTCCTACTACCATCATCCCAAATCAAACTGAAGACGAAAATCCTGATAACTCAGTTGAGAAACAGCTCACATCATTACAAGAGCAAAGCGCCAAGGCAGAAAATGGAAATAAAGAATATGGGTATTGATGACAAGAATCAAGAGAACTGCTTACCAAAATCAAAGTAAAAAGCTCCAAGAAAACTACAAAGACTCAATTTTAACAAAGAACGAAGAAAACAAAAGCAAATGTGTACTGTAATAGCATCATGTGTACCTCATTTGAGCAGTATTTTCTTGAAAAAACTTCAATCGAACTGAAAAAATCAAGGCAGAGAAAGATGAAATAGTACCTTGTTCGGATCGGACGAATGGAGTGAGCCAATGTTAGAGTTTATGTAATATTATTATTATCATCTGTCGAGAATCTCAAAAGCAGGGAGGGTTTTACAATTGAAAAAACCTAAAGCAATAACATTTGCATCTGGGATGGCAACGGCAGGACCTCAAACTGGTATTAAATAGGCTTGTAAATTGGTGACAGGACTATTTGAAATCCCTCTCCGAGTGGTGCCTAACCTATTTCATTAAGACTTCTTTCATGAACCAAAACCGCGCTTCCAACCATACATTTTTTTAATGGAAACTAATTGGCATCTGTGTCAAATGCCAGAGAAGCCGTCAATTGGATAAGGAATTCAGTCAAGCCGTCGATTGGTTAAGGAATGCAGTACGCCAAAATTAGGTTAGAGTTGAATTTGGTTTAATTGTTTTTATGAAGAAGTTGAATCTGTTAATCGATCTGAAATTTTTTTTTTAAAAAATTAAATAAAGAAAATGAATTGAATATAGGTTTTTTTAAATGAATTTGAATTTGATTTTTAATAAAAGAAAAAATTGAATTCTTGATCTTTAAGATAGGTCACTTATTTAAAATTTGATTCTTAATAAATAATATCAAAGAGCATACTATTATCTTCAACTTTTAAACTTTAAATTTGATTTTTAATATTAAGATATTTATCCAAAATTTAAATCTAGTAAAAAATATCAAAGAACATACTATTATCTTGATTTTTAATATACAATATTATCTTATCAAAAATTTGAATCTAATCAAACAACATACTATAGGCTTCAACTTTTAAACTTTAAATTTGACTTTTAATATACAATATTACCTTATCAAAATGAATCTAATAAATAATATGAAAGAACATACTATTATCTTCTATTTTTAAACTTTAAATTTGACTTTTAATTTACAACATTACTGTATCAAAAATTTAAATCTAATAAATAATATCAAAGAACATATTATTATCTTCTACTTTTAAACTTTAAATTTGACTTTTAATATACAACATTATGATACTTATCTAAAATTTTGAATCTTAATAATAATATCAAAGAACATACCATTATTATAGTCATTTAAACTATAAATCTTTCAAATCAACTCTTAACTTTTGAACCTTAAATATATCAAATCATACTTATCAAAATTTTAAATCTTAATAATAATATAAAAAAACATACTTTAAACTATAAACCTTTCAAATCAACTTTTAACTTTTAAACACAATAACTTTGAATAAGCATAAATACATGACCATCTCTAAATTTACCCAAAACCCAAGTGTCATTTAAACTAAAAATCTTCCAAATCAACTTTTAACTTTCAAACACTTAAATATATCAAATCATACTTATCAAAATTTTAAATTTTGACAATAATATTAAAAAAACATACTTTAAACTATAACCCTTTCATATCAACTTTCAACTTTTAAAAATAATAACTTTGAATAAGAATAAATCCATGAATGTCACGTATGAGAATAAGTCTAGTAATTAATTAAATACAAGCTCTAATTCAATCTACATATAAATAAATTTAATTATTTATTTATATTGTTCATTTTATAATTCTTCTATCTTAATTAAATAAGTTTAATTACTTATTTAATTTAATCACTTTTCTAATTATTCTTAATTAAATTAAATAAGTTTTATAATTTATTCAATTTAATTATCACATTGTTTTATTTTGAATAAAGTAAATATTCTTCTTTTTTCCAAAATCATGAAATCATCTTTAAATCTTCTAAAAAGCCATCTCACATTTAATTAAATATTTTAAATGTTTTAAATATTTAATTAGAAACTTCTTATCCACATTTCACACATAATTAAATATTTTTCAATATTTAATTAGAAGTTTCCAAAAACCACATGTCACATGAAATTAAATAATTTTCTTATTTAATTGATAAATTATCTTCAACTACAAAACCAACTCATAACTAAAAATGACAAATGGCAAGTTGCCTTCATTTTTGAGTGAAAGGTTTTGTGGGAAGGAAACATCTTCCCTTTTTTTTCTCTACTAAGCTTTTGCCTTCAAAAGCCCTATAAATACAACCTCTTTGTGAGTTGAAAACAATCCTAGATTTTGTGAATTTAGTGTTATTACTATAGTCGCATTCTAATCAAGCATTTAGCAATCTTTGAGGCATTTTTATCATAGCATTTTAGTTTTCACATCATAGCTTAAATCATTTAGCAAATAGACATGCATTTTGCATAAGCTCGTTCTCCGAAGTTGTCATTCTAACAAGTTGTTGCTTACACCAACTGAGGGCCAATACTTGCAACGAATCCTTGGAATAGAGCACAATAAGATGCTTTCGAAGGAGTTGTTGTTTTAAGAGTTTGATTTACTTTTTAATTAGTTTGCTTTGATTTAATGTCTTATTGGTGTGTTGGTTTATATCTCTTTAGTTAGATCACATATTCACACACACATATATTATTTTAATAATATATATAAAATACACCGAGAGATATCCTTCTCAAGGCTTCAGAGCGGGACATGGATGATAAAATTATTATTGTTAGGTTTAGGGTTAGGGTTAGGATAGGGTTAGGATTGGGGTTAACATTATGAATAGGGTTAGGGTTAGGGTTAGGGTTACGAATAGGGTTAGGGTTAGGGTTGGAGATTATGTTTGGGATTAACATTTGGGATAAGGTTTGAGCTAGGGTTGGGGTTGGTGTTATTATTAGGGTTAGCATTAGGCTTAGACAAAAAATGAGGGTTAAGGTTGGGAATAGTTTTATTATTGGGAATAGTGTTAGGGTTTGGTTTAGAGAAAAAATTGGTATTAGGGTTGGTGTTATTATTAGGGTTAGGATTAGGGTTAAGTTTAGGATAATGTTTATGGTTAAAGTTATGATTAGAATTAGGGATAGAATTAGAATTTGGATTGAGGTTATTATCACAATTAGGGTTATGGTTAGGATTAGACATAGAATTAAGATGAAAGGTATGGCTAAAGTCAAGGTTAGGGTTAGAGATAGAATTAGGGTTAAGGTTGGGGTTAACATTAGTATTGGCATTAGGGTTATGCTTAGATTTTAGGCTTAGGGTTAGTGTTATTATCAGGAATAGCATTAGGGTTGGGTTCAGAGTTATGGTTGAGTGTTAGGGTTAGGGTTGAGGTTAGACAAAAACTAAGGGTTAAGGTTGGGAACAATTTTATTATCAAGAATAGGTTTAGGGCTAGGTTTAGAGATAAAATTGGTATTAGGGTTATGCTTTGATTCTAGAGTTAGGGTTAGTGTTATTATTAGGATTAGTGTTAGGGTTAGGTTGAGGGTTAGGGTTGAGGGTTAGGGTTAGGGTTAAGGCTAGAGAAAAAATGAGGGTTAAGATTGGGAATAATTTTATTATTGGGAATGTGGTTAGGATTAGGTTTAGAGATAAAATTGGCATTAGACTTGGAGTTATTATTAGGGTTAGGATTAGAGTTAAGTTTAGGATAATGTTTAGGGTTAAAGTTATGATTAGAATTAGAGATTGAATTATAATTTGGATTGAAGTTATTATCACAATTAGGGTTACAGCTAGGATTAGACATAGAATTAAGATGAAAGGTATGGTTAAAGTCAGGGTTACAGTTAGAGATAGAACTAAGGTCAAGGTTGGGGTTAACATTAGTATTGGCATTAGGGTTATGCTTAGATTTCAAGGTTAGGGTTAGTGTTATTATTAGGATTAGCATTAGGGTTGGATTCAGGGTTATGGTTGAGGGTTAGGGTTAAGGTTAGACAAAAAATGAGGGTTAAGGTTGGGAATAATTTTATTATTAGGAATAGGGTTCAGGGTTAGATTTAGAGATAAAATTGGTATTAAGGTTATGTTACATTTTAGGGTTAGGGTTAGTGTTATTATTAGGATTAGTATTAGGGTTAGGTTGAGGGTTAGGGCTAGGGTTAAGGTTAGACAAAAAATGAAGGTTAAGGTTGGGAATAATTTTATTATTGGGAATATGGTTAGGGTTAGGTTTAAAAATAAAATTGGCATTAGGGTTGGAGTTATTCTTAGGGTTAGGTTTAAAAATAAAATTGGCATTAGGGTTGGAGTTATTATTAGGGTTAGGATTAGAGTTAAGTTTAGGATCATGTTTAGGGTTAAAGTTATGATTACAATTAGAGATAGAATTAGAATTTGGATTAGGCTTATCATCACAATTAGGGTTATTATTAGGATGAAGGGTAGGGTAAAGGTTAGGATCAGGGTTAGGTATAATAATAGGGTTAAGATTGGGGTGAGTATTAGTATTGGGGTTAGGGTTAGGGTTAGGGTTAGAGATTGGGGTTAGGGTTAGCATTAGTATTGGGATTTTCATTATAGTTAGGTTTAGGGATATAGATGAGAGGTAGGGTCAAGGATGGGGTTAGCATATTGTTAGCAAATGAAATGGCCACTTAAAACAAATTGACAACTTCAATTGTAGTTCACCCTAAAGCATTGAAAACCATCGCTAATAGCTTTGGAAATGTCACAATTGCATTTGTGACTTTCCTTTGAATTTTAGAGGTATAACTCCCTCTTATGATATTCAATGAATTGAAAAAGACAGAAAATAAAACTAAGGTGTGCTAATAGCTCTGGAAATGTCACAATTGTATTTGTGAATTTCCTTTGAATTTTAGAGGTATAGCTCCCTCTTATGATATTCAATGAATTGAAAAAGATAGAAAACAAAACTAAGGTGTGCTTTTAACCAAAAAGTAGTAAGGTTTAGATGTCAGTTCATAAATATGATAGTAGCGCGGATGTGAAAGCAGAAGGCCATAATTAATCAATGAAAAGATTGAAAAACCTATGACTGATATAACATGACAAATGAGTTCATACTACAATAAATGAATGCCATCAAGTGCATCTCACAAAGAAGATATAACTCTACTACACACACAATACAAAGATCAGTACACTAGGCATCTCATTCAATCCATAATTCAAGGATTGTGAATCTTAGCAACATGAATGAATTAATATCAAATTCCTCCTTGAAAGTACAACCAATTGCCTTTTTCAGAGAGAGAGAGGGATCCCCCTTCTCCTTCAGCTTAATCATACATATATAGCCAAACCATTCCCTCAAACTAATGCTAAGACCATTACTAAATGTGGCGTTTGCTTTTCTTCTATCATCTTTCTAGAGACTACCAAAGATCAATTGAATTAATCTAGAAAATTAAAGGGCATCGGGCAAGAAAATGGATCTTATTTACACCAACGGCTATTGAATAACCTTTCACACAAATGAATAATTAATGAAGCTTTTGGAGAACACCATATGATTGCACATGTATACTGCCAACTAAGGGTATGATTTAATGTCAGTTTCAAATCAACCATTAATTTGAACTAAGCTATCATCCCACCAAAGTGCCAATGTTTGACTAGCCTTCTATAAATTCAACCAGTGTTACCACTCTTCATCATTCAGAAGCATCCAACATGGCGAGCACTCAGAGTGATGGTGATTCTGCAAATGATTTCATTGTTCTAGAGGAGATTGAATGTAGATTGTTGTTTAGGCATTTATCGGATCAACTGAAAGAAGTCTTTGTGATACAAAGTGAGGTGGAAGAAGAAGTGATTCACAATATCCTAGGCGAAGAATTTCTGAGCTAGGCACATGTACACAATACCACCATGTTAGACCGTTTCGTGTACACTATCATCAGGACCTCTGGTCGCTACGACTGGGGTGTAAGAGCAGTAGAACGTCTAGTGAGGCCCAAATTTCATCATCGTGTCAATGTAGCTATCACTAGGCTCAGTCACTATCCTCGAAGTGGACTAGTAGGCGACACCATTTGTATAGCATCGACTCTTTAGAACAAGACCGTGGAGGAAGCAGTTGCTCTCCTTTGTGCGGGAATTGTGAGGAATGATATGGGGCTCTTTACCCAATTCCTGCAATCACATGATAACCCACTATCCCTTGTTCAACTGGAACACCTCTAGATCGTGGTTGAGGGCATCTGAGTCCTGATGTTTGCTCTGTGTGTATGAACAAGAATGTCTCTTTTTTTGCTTTTGTTATTAATATCTACTGGGTAATTGAATCACCCAATTTTGTAGTGTCAATGCTATGTATATACATACATATAAATAAATATCTTTTGTTATCTTTGTGTTACTATATGCATGGCTTTGTTTATTTTCTTGTTCATATCAAACCTAATTTTCTTCATGTAATGCATTGATTTTATAAATCAATACTCACTGCTTTTCATTAATTTACTAAAAGCACTCCCAGGCAGGAAAATAGGTAATTCATTGAACTTGATAAAACACCACTCAGGTTTGAAAGACTTTAAAGGATGTTGCCCATAAACATAACTTGTAACATAAGCTAACTGATGACCTCTGAAAAATGGTAATTAATCACATGGGTTACCAATACATGAAATTTTTCCCTTCAATAAGGCAATAGGTTAAGGTAAAGTCATAAACACCACCTAGACCTAGGGAGTAACAACTAAGTTGTGAGGCGTACAATTAGAAAAACTAGCGAAAATCCCACTCGAGTTCGAAATGGGCAATAAACCCCCACCTAATGTAAGATTTTGACATAAGGCATAGTAAGGCAAGACAAGAATCAAATTTGAGGTAACACATATATAAAAAGTGTCAAGTTTAGAAATAGGGTGAGGGTAAGGATTAGGGTTAGATTTAGGTAGGGTTAGTATTAGAGATAAAATTAGGATTAGGGTTGGATATAAAATTAGGATTAGGGTTTAGGGTAAGAGATATAATTTGAATCAAGGTTAGGATTACAAATAGTATTTAAATTTGGGTTAGGGTTATCATCACAATTAGGATTAGATATAGAATTAGGTTTATAATTTACATTAAAATTAGGGTTATGATTACAATTTGAGTTATAGATATTACAGTTCAAATTAGAGTTAGGCATACAAATACAAATAGTTTGTGTTACATATACGAATACAAATAGTTTTAGTGTTACATTTATTGTTTATGTTAGAATGTTATACAAAAAAATAAATGTATAGATATTATTAATAAATAATTTATTCCTTAACTCAATTATTATATCAAATTCTTAGAGTTAGGCATATGAATACAAATAGTTTTAGTGTTACATTTATTGTTTATGTTAGAATGTTATACAAAAAAGTAAATATATAGATATTATTAATAAACTAAATTATTCCTTATCTCAATTATTATATCAAATTATGAACAATAAAAGGGTGATGCATTAAGTAGTGATAATTTAAAATTGAATATAAAGTACAAATATTTATAATAATGAAAAAAATAATCTTGTTTATATTATAGATAGGATTACAGTTCAAATTAGATTTAGACATATGAATACAGATATTTGGATTGAAGAAGACATTGCTTAATGACACATCAATATATAGGCATTTCAATTTAGATAAACTAAATAATAAAACAATATCATACTAACAAAAACTAATACGACAAGATTTTATAAAACACTTTTTAAATCGGATTTAGTCATATATACATTGGGTAAAAGTTTGTAAACATCTATCCAAATATATATATAAAATATTAGCTATCATAACTAAATAGTTTCAAAACAATCTCACATAATCAACCATGGATGAACTGGTAACAACTCTACATTATCATTATCTCGAAGAATACTTCACACTTTGATTGTTAGATTGGACTTCACACCATACAAGGTGGGTGTCCCATAATATGCATGTAACAACCTAAATGATGGTATGACAAGGTGCACCTCAAATATGATGGAGTAGTTGAATTTAAATATGAGAAGCAACCATTCCTCAAGTGTACCCATGTGATAACTAATTCAATGTTTTCTAGATTTAAGGAATCTCATGAATTTCATGCTAAGCTCATTGGAAAGATTATGCACATTGATGATAATTGTTGGCATTATTGCGACCTTCCAAATGCATCCAACAAGGTAAAGATCTTGAAGCTCGTGATAAAGAGAAATTGACCAATCAAAAAATATTGAATCTTTATTTGTAGATTATGAAATTAAACATCCAAGCTCATCCTCATCTTAGATTCATAGAGGAAGTTAAAGTATTTAGCATAATTATCATATTTTGTGTTATTGACCTTTGGCCCATTACTGTTGATTCTCATTACCATCTTGTCCCTCAACCTATAGGGGACATTGAATTCTTCTTCCTCTATTCGAAGGAGGACATTCCATGGAAGATAACAGTGATAGTTGATCAACCAAGTAGATACACATGTATGTGCATTATGTGACATATTGCTTACCTGCATAAAAAATAATTATTAGCTTTGATATTTTTAGTATACCAAAAATCATATTTTGAGAAGATATATGACACATTTTTTAAAACCATATATATGCTACAAAATATAACTACACATATACATAAGCATTTAGTTAACAATAACCATAAAGACAACATAGATTATGTGATTGAAAATTATTAAAATCAAATTTCGAGAAGATATATGACACACATTTTTTAAAACCACATATATGCTACAAAATATAACTACAAATTCACGTAAGCATTTAGTTAACAATAACCATAAAGACAACATAGATTATGTGATTGAAAATTATTAAAATCATATTTTGAAAAGATATACGACACACATTTTTTAAAACCACATATATGGTACAAAATATAAGTACACATACATAAGCATTTAGTTAACAATAACCATAAAGACAACATAGATTATGTGATTGGAAATTATTATTATTTTATTTACTTTAATGAATATATGTTAATTATTTAAATTGATATTTTAAAATTTAGATTTAATAAATGGAGGAATTAAAAAAAAAAATTGCACCATGACAACAATCAATTGGTTTATCTATTGTATTACAATTGAATAAGAGATAAGGCATGTGAATTGTTTGGCATAATGCCTCAAACAAATGTTATCTTATGAAATTCCACATAGTGAACCATTTATCATAAAATAATTTGACATATTTATTTAAATTTCATTAATGACATGAATATAGAAAATTTTGAAGTGCTTGTCACACAAAATTTTTAAAAACACCATCATATCCATAAGCAATATTAGAACAACATTAACAATTGTA
Source organism: Sequoia sempervirens (assembly GCA_007258455.2). NCBI lineage: Eukaryota > Viridiplantae > Streptophyta > Pinopsida > Cupressales > Cupressaceae > Sequoia > Sequoia sempervirens. Next base: position 436,970,862 of record VDFB02000017.1, on the reverse strand, counting down.
TTTGAAATATATTTTAATTAAAAAAACTAAGAATTTAATTGTTAAATATTATTATTTTCTTATTTTGAAACTGTGGCATTGCTAAATAAAATTTTCATAAGCTAGAGTTTTGTTTTTACTTGAACTATTTTCGCCAATATATTAATAAATCCAAGTTTCAAAAATTTAATAGTTTTTGACATATGAAAGCATTGAACCAAAAATAAGTACAATTGTAGGAAGTTTATACATTATCCAAGTAAACTTGAAATTCTTCAACAATACGATTGGCATCGCCTTCATTGTATTATTCATCGTAGAATAATTCAGTCAAGAAGCTACAAAATGCATCTAGTTTCTTATATGTGGCATGGAATTTTTTAACAAATTCTTCAATTGTGATCACTTCTTCTTCAATTGCATGTGATTGGCTTGTTGTCACTTCAAGTTATGTAACAATTTTATCGTAGTTCTTTGAAATGGATCTTCCAAATTTTTCAATTTCAGTTTCAAAAAATCTATTTGATTTTATTGAAACATTCAATGGACTTGTTATATATTTTTTTGATGCAGTATCTGGAATATTATTTATTTCATTTTGCTATACATGATTTTCCATGACCTAGAAGGAAAGACACCCAAATTAAATTATATTTCAAGTATTAAAACCTATTGAATATGTTAGAAGCATATGAAACATGTACCAATTTTTTAATTATGATGTGAAATATGAAAAATCCACATGGATACGAAATGATTTTTAAATTTACTACAAATCATTAGAAACATTTCAAAAGTATCATAACTATGTTACATAAGGGACATTTATTTGCCCTATTTTAAATACATTAAACACACAAAAAGTGAAGTACCATAACTCTAAAAATCATACAAATATATTGCATTTGAAAATTTGATATTCATTGAAACAAAATTGAAGAAAAGATGTTACTTATCAATTATTTTCTAAAATTTTCAATCTATTCTCTTTAGCCTTTTTCCTGGCAAGTTGTCTACCCTTTTTCATTTTCTCATAACAGTCATATGTGAATGGTGGCATAATTCTTAGGCCATCTAAAGACTTTACACAGGATATGGCAACAAATTTCAATCATGTTATTTCTCTTGGTCCAATATCAATGGTGGTTTTTGAAAGAGTCAAATCCTATGATTTATGAATTGTCAATGTCCAAGCCAATCTTAATGGTATTTGGATTGGCCTCCCCCTTTGTATTGTCATTATTGGAATTGTATTTGGATTACAATCATCAAATGGTATTCCCGAATAGTTGTCAAACTCAACCATTACATATGTTGGTGGTTCTAGTGGACCACTTCCAGGTTTCTATACAATCTTCTGAATATATCCTAAAGTTCCATTCACAAGACCTACTTATATCCAAAGGTTTGAGGTCAACATTACCCTAAAATCCTTATAGACCAATAATTCCAAATCAAGATCATCATTTGAGCATCCTTCTACTACATTAATACTTCCTAATTTTGTTGCAACACTACGTGTAATAGGATGCTTCAATGAGTATAACATTTTCTTGTTATGGTTATGAACATTAACATTTGTGGGAGAACAAATGAATATCATTTCCAAACTCCTCATTTCTTGTTGCATCTATTATAATAGTGGTTCTTGTCATAAGAAATTTCCAATCATCAATTTTTGGGTTTGCATCTCTCAGATTTGTCAATAGTCGACGAAATCTTTGTTGATGGATGGTGTATTTATCTTGTCTGAATATTTTATCTAGAGTAACCACTCTTTTGAATTCTTCCCATAGTAGCTTAACTCTCTGGTTGTTGTCATATGTTGGTCTATCATTAATTAGAGGCAATTGACCCAAGTCTCCAACCAAAATCATAGATATACCTAAAAGATAATTGATGACAATTATTATCAATACTATTTACATTTATGTCTATAAAAAATTTATATATGTAAATTACTTGTATTAGAATATAAAGTAGTTATTTATATTAATCATAATCATTTGTATACCTACAAAGTTAATGTTTGCATTTTGTGAGAATGTTTGTCAAAGTTGAGAATCTATGTTCTCTAGCAAGTTTCGACCGATGAAGCTCATTTCATCAATCAAAATGTATTTTATGTGTGTTATTTCTTCTTGAAAACTTGTTAGTCTTGCTCCTTCGAGTTGAGAAAAATCTCTTATTGGGATTCTCAGTTTTGAATGAATTGTGGATGCTCCTATGTTGAATGTTGCAACTCCAGTTGGTGCAAGTAATAGAAGGGGAGAATGAGAAGAAATCCTTGCATTTTTAAGAGATTGACTAATAGCACCAATTAGATATGACTTTCTTATTCTTGTTGTTCCTTAAATTATCATCAATACTAGCGATGGATTTTGATTATTGTGGTAGTGTGCCATAATTACGTTGAGTGCCTTTCTTTGTTTATCACTAAGGTTTGTATAGTCGATACATTGTAGTATCTCATCATGTATGAGAAACCCATGATCTTTTATGTTGCTTATGAAATTAATTGCTTGATTTGTGTACACTTCACCTTGGTATTCTTTACACCAATCTATTTGTCTATCAACATCTCTTCTAACCAACATATCTATTTTAGAAACTTGGATATGTTGACCATTATGTAGCCTTGATATTATTTCCCATTCATGCTTTATAATATTTTGTTGAATAGCTTCATTTTCTTCAATTTCAAAATCACTGTTGTTTTCAACATTTTCTTCATTTGCTCTTCGCTCCACATGCCAAGGGTTATAGTGAAATGACACTTAGTTTTATTTTATGGAGTCATTATCATGACCAATATCTCTTTCCATGTCATGAAATGATTTGTACAATAATAACTTTGATAAGCAAAACAAAATTCAATCCATTTTTTTGACTCGCATGGAGGAATAGATAAAAACCTAGGAAATACTCTAACAATAGTAGTTGTTTGTCTTGGCTCCAATTTGTTATCTCTTATTCTTTTAGGATTATATATCCATGATTTGGTTGCATCAATCAGTGTGACAAATTCCATAGAAAAAGGCCTTGTTTTATATCCATCGATGAAATTTTTTGATTGTTCTTTATTGTTCTCTTCATCATTCACACTTACAATTTTGAACACCTCATGTGATACATTTAGATTGGAAAATATTCTGCTACTCTCTACCAATGGAAGTTCTAGTAGCATGTGGCATGTTTCTTGAGCTCCAATGTCTCTTTCTATAACAATCTCTATCAAAAGCCTTCTATATACTCTCATAGCTAAATTATCAATGTTTTCTATGTTTTCAAGACACATCAACATCCGGTGGTATGTTTCAGATCTTTTCTCTTCTTTTTCTACATACTTTGTAATATATTTGATCATAGCATGTTTGGAAAGAATGGGTTTCCAATCTATATTTTCTCCCCACAATTGCAATGTGTAGCGATTGTGTGATTTTACTCTATCATCATTTTTGGCTGACTCAAAAAAAATTCACCTATTTCTATGTCTTCATATAATTTGGATCCTTCCAAATTCAATGGCCAAGGAGCATTATACCTAAAATCAATATAAATATGTCATCAAGTTTAGTACTTGAAAATTATATTATATTTCACTTTGAGATAAATATTTAACTTGTTTAAATAGTTACCTACAAACCATTATTCCTCTCTTTTCTATTAGGCATGCACCTTGCCTACACATTGTGTGTTGCTCTACATAGTTTAGGACCTCTTCATAGTCATGGTCAACATCTATCTCTACAAGTTGTCTTGTATTTCTAAGACCTGGACGTTGAGAATTTTTTTGGAATGCCTACAATTGGAAATACAATTATATTAGTTATATCATTGACTACAAATAGTTTATTTAATATATTGCATGTAGATGTCCATTTTTTTAAACATACCTATATGTTTTGTTGATTTGGATCTCCTCTAGGATTCCATGCATGCACAATACAATGGAAATATCTTTTAGCACTTTTTCGTTGCTCTTCATTTGACTAATCAATATTGTCCATATTTGGTGATTCATGTATCCTTACGAATCCATGTACATGTGGTGAGCCCCTATGTTGCTACTTATATCTACACTAGTAATCTTTAACATTCATTCCTTTTTTCAGTATTTATTTTTTGGATATTGAATGTCTCAAGTGCATATAATGTGCAACTATATGAGGATAGTCAATGATATTTTGTTTTCGCCAATTTTGAGCCTCCCTTGGAGTAGTTGGTTGTGTTCCTAGCATTAATGCATGCAAATCAGGCCAATACATGTTTGCAACACTTAAGGTGAAGAATATTGTAGGAGAACCTATTTGATGAAGCATGTTAGTCAATTTTGTGTGACATTTTTTCCAATTCGACCTTGTACCCCTTAATTTTGTTCTAAATCGTATCAACCTATCAGCTAGATGGGAGTGTGGCATGTTTTCCACATACTCACACAACTCATTGATAATAATTGCAATGTCTCAAAAAATTCTTTTTACAAATACAATAGATGAATTTAGTGCACGGTGTCTCATTATCATGTTCATCATGAAATATCTAAACCTTGAATGACTACCAAAGTGATGATCCCTATACCATAATAAATGCTTGGAAAATTTATGCAGATGCAATTGCCTCATTCGTGGTTCTAACCAATCACATCTACCATTAGGGAACAATGTTGGGAATGCCATATCAAGTAATCTTGAAGTGACATAAATTCATTTGTAGGATATGTACCTATTCTTGGCCAATCCATCAATGTTGTCAAATTTGCATTAGGTTTATTAACAATACATGAATCAATTTCATTTCTCTTCGGGCACTACGTGATCTAGAAGCCATTGATGTTGTGTGCTCAATTATATTACCTTGATATGTCTCCACGACTAGATTAACAAATATGATTTCATTTGCATTAGAATCAAATTTCATATGCACCGTTTGTAATCTATTGAAAATATTTTCATCAAAATTTCTTGACAGATCATTAAGATCATTTTCATCAATTCTAACATTTGGAAAAAAAAATTCATGCTCTACTTTGAATTTTAATGCCTTATACACATGATTTCTATTAACTGTAAAGTTATAATTTGTGCCATGTGGATCCCTTCTTTGAACCATAATGATTGGAAAATTTTGTATTGAATGTGGCAAAACTTTTGAAACATGTTTCATATTTTGTGGAAAACTTATTATGTGTCCTTTGTATTTATACTAACCACCTATTGCATGTGTAACTTGCAGAATTGGTCTAACACGTGAAATCAACATTTCTTCTACCTGCTGGTCAACTTTGCAAGCTCCTCTGGTTGTGGCTTGGGGTCCATATTGTTAGAAGCTAGAAGTCTACTATTTCCTCTCTTGTCGACATCTAGTGCATATAGGACCTTCAGGGGTTTGGGATAATTCGATTCCTAGATAGCATTCTCGACAAACATAACACATGTTTGGCATTCTAAATCTATCTAATTGATGTCAAAATTGCATTTGAAAACTTTGAAAGTTAGCATGAAGCATTCCATTTGGGTTTCGTATGTTTTCTACATTATCTTCTACACCTAAATTGATATAAAATTGACTTCCATGTTTTTGATTGATTAAGCAGAGAAAGGGCCCTGATCCCTTATAGAAATAGCAAAACAGTCTAGGGAAACAACACCCAAACAAACTAGTAAAACTAAGGATACAACAAGAATAGAAACAACAACAAATCTCCTCACCAAAAAAAAACAAAAACACATCAACCAAAACCAACAAAATCAAAACATATACACCTATCCAATAACCAGTAAAGTTTTAACCAAGCCATATTCTCATCCACCCATAAAACTAAATAAAGCGGGTATAGCCTATCATAAGTTCCCAACAAATTAATAGTCCTCGAAACAAAAGTATAGAGTAAATTGACATAGTTCAGGCTTATCAAGCCATTATCCAAAACTAACCTAAGTAGGATACCAAAAATGTTTTAACAACAGACATGAAAAGCAGAACTAGACACCAAACAGAGGACTAAGCCTCCTCAATTAGGCTCCAAGCCATTTTTAGGTCTCCCACCATTTCCTCAATGTTGTCCTTGGTCTCCATCTTCCCGAACCGATCGATTTCATCCCCATTACCTATTTTTCTTTGTTGTTTTTGATCTTTCTCTATCCAAATATAGTAGCCATCACCACCCTTTTCATCACACCATCCATAACCCTATAGACATTTCTTACTGTCTCCTCAATAACTTGAAACCTATTTGAGTTGTCTTCTGTCTGCAACATCCTTTCGAGTATCTCCATCCTCTCTTCCATCCTTTCCATTCTTGTCTTAAAAACATCCATTTCCTTTTCTTTCAAATTATCAACATTACAAGGGGTCTCAAACTTAAATTCAATATCTTCCAAGTTAATAAGGATTTCATTCCTATTTTCCTTTTCTTCTGCCATGCTTTTCTCCTTCTCCACATCATGCTCCTCCTATTGATTATTACCAATCTCCTCTTCTTGAATTGAATCCTCAATCTCCTCAAAACCGGATACTTCTTCCTCTGATTGTCCACCTTCAACCAAACTATCAGGAACATACTCCTTTGAAGAAGTATAATTCTCATTCTTGGAAAACCGCTTCCCTTTTTTCTTCACGGAATCCACACGAGTATCCATTTTCTTGTCATCATAAATTTTGGTTTTCTTAATAGCATACAAACCCTTGGATGTAGCCAGAGCAAGTTGAGTTGACCTGTGACCTGCAGGGGTAAAGGAACCACTTTCTAGGCTAATTTCATGATCATTTGGAATTGTTATTGTGGTTGTAGACACCTAAATTTGGACACTTGATTTATCCAAATTTATCCCTTTTCATTTAAACATTCCCTTATCTATATTTATTAAATAATATCACTAATATTTAATTAATACCTCTAAATTTCTTCTAATCCCTAAGGTATCTAGTTAAATAATTAAATACCTTCCCCCTTTCATCAAATGAATTAAATAAATATGACATTTATTTAATTCCTCACATGTCACATCCCTTTCTTAATCCTAATTATTCTCCGAATCTAATCATTAGGGATGTGCACATTCTTAATCCTTGATTAGGATGTGTCACATCCTCCAATTTTTGCAAGTTGGCCTCTAATCTCTCTTAGACACCTAACCCTATTCTAATCCTTCATTAACTAGCCTAATCAATCTCTCAAGGAATTTTTAATTCCTTTTATCCTTCCAAGCAATATTAAATTCTTTTTTCTCTTCCCCATGTGATCTTTGACCTGTCACATCAAGCCACATGTGAACTCTTCCTAATCTCCCACTTGCCCCTAATATGTCATTAATTTGTCTAATCAATTACTTGCACAACCTTAATCACTTAATTAGGTCAACCTAATCTCCATGTCATTTGTCCTAAGTCAACCCTATTAAATGCTTTTTATTTTTGGAAAAGGCACTCCATTCCCCATGTGAATTTTTAATTCACATTTAATCCCCCAATGCATTCCTTGGAATTTAAAATTCCTTTTCTCATCCCCATGTGGATATTTGAGGAATTTTTAATTCCTCACATGTCCTCTCACCCACATGGAGACAAGGAACTCATTTATGAGGAGATCTTGTCCAATTGTAAGGTACTATGTAGTACCCCCATGTCATGTACTCTCATTCCACCTCATATACACATCATTTCTTACAAGCCACTTCACATGCCACATGTCAAGATGTGAGGGATTGTGAGTTCTCAACTCACCTTAGCCCTACATCTTGATCTTGGTGGCTCAATCTCAACAGTCCATTTCCCTAGAGAGTCCAAAATTCTCTATAAATACCCCCTATTTTCTATCATTTTGGGGAGAGATCATTCATGCTAGCCAAAGTCTTGCAAAAAAAATTCCTTGAGCCATACTTAGAGCCAAATTTTCATACTTGCATCCATTTTCACTCATCTTTCCATCCTCATCTCATCTCATAGCTTGCATCTCTTGCCATCCAAGGAGCATACAAATATCAAAGATCGAAGGGCTAACCAATGGACAACTCAACAAGGTGAAATCTTTCATTTTGCTTAGTTAAGTTAATCATTAGGCTAGTTTTGAGGTGTAGGGTGTTTTTATGTTTGTTGCTCATTTTCTAACACTTATTTTCACCCTATCACAGCGGTATTTTCAAAGCCAAGTTATTTTATCAACAATTTTCTTTTCTTATTGGCGGTAGAAGCAAGGGGAGTAGTATTGATTTTTTTAGGGGTAATTTTAAGGAGTGTTGTCCATGAGGGTCCACAACTTTAGGAGAAGGGTTTGTGCTAGTTTTTGTGTTTTTTTCTCAAGGGAGTAGGGTTGGCTTTTTAGTAGTTTAATTTTAACTTAGCTTTTAGGGGTCGGGTTGTGCTCAATCAAATTATGAAAAGCATTCAATTGTAGGGTGTTAGCAAGGACATACTTGTAGATAGCTCTAATTAAGCTCTAATGCAAGGGTGGGTTAGCACCATAAGTCAAGCTCTGCTTCAACGATTAGAGGAGGAAAAAAGGAAGGTTAATTTTTTCTAGGTGTCTAATATGGTTTAGAATGGGGAAATGGTACCCATGTACCAAATGGAAATAACCTTCTAAAGTAAATTATTTCATAAAAAAATAGAAATTATGGTAGGGAGGTGGGAGCAACAACCTGGAATAACCATTTTGAAATCTCTCTGCTTTTTCTTTGGCTTCAAAGAATTTATTAAAATAGTTCTAGTAATTTCTAGTACTCACCTTGGCAATTTTCTTTCCCTCATAACTGAGACCATAGCTTTGGCTATCAACATAGTGTCCACTGTGAAATGGAGCCCACCCAGCTCAACTTAGTGTCTACTATGAACTTATATCTAAGCTCCACATTATAGCCTTCCATGGCTTCAAAATAAGGGGTAAAACTAGCACATTCAAAGAGGCTCCAAAGCTCAGCATTTTGCCTTAGGGAATTGTGATTGCTTGGATTCGTTCTCTTTCTAGGACCTCCCATCACTTCTTCCCTGATAAGAAAATCCTTGTGCAAAAGTAGATAATCCGCACTAAGACCCTTCTCATCTTCTACAGAGATCATTGGGAGTTCAAAATTTTCAACCTTGATAGTAACTTAAGGGTTTTTCATTTGGAAAATTGATGGTTCGAGACTTCTAGCGATAATTTTAAAAAGATCGTGTTGTTCACATAGAAATAATTCACACCTTCCAAACTAGCCTTTGTTGGAAATGACAACACCCTCGCCATTAAGACACACACTTAATCTTTCTCGATTATCCTCGAATTTGTCATTGCTAACACAAGCAAAAATGTCTTGTCAATAATCCTTAGCAAAAATTTTATGAGATTGGGCAGTTAGCATCATTACCTAACGTATAACAATCTCCTTTCCTTTTTTACTATTACACGAGGCTTCTAAAAAATCATTTATTTTTGTCTTGTTTATTTTATTTTGTTGAGGATTTTTTGTACTCCTGTCATTATTAGAGTACCCCAAATCCCTATTTTTCCAATTACCCATCTTCATTATGAATAGGGTAATCATTATCATGACAACTTGGTGACTATGCTAGTACTCCATCATCACTATATTCTTTCTATCCAAGTAGGATTACTTAAAATCCCAGGTTTCTCTTTGGAAACAATCTCCTTGATCTGACTTGGAAATTGCAAAAAGTTCCAATATTGCCACTTTGATTGTCTAAGGAAAATATTTGCCATTGCATCGACCACCATATTCCCCTCCCTAAAAACATGGCCAATCATACACTTTTGAAAGGTTTTAATCATCTTTCTACAATCATCAAGAATGTCCTTTAATTCTCACAGAGAATCATCCAAATTATTTAAATAATCTAATATTAGCTTGGAGTCACCTTCCACCCAGACTTTAGAATAACCTTCTTTCAAATAATTTATTCTCGCCCACTAGTCACGCCCACAAAAGGATATGAAAATCACGGCAAAACCTATCCTGGGAATTGGACATTCCAACAGGTGACTAATATCTCTTTGGGGATGTTCATTTACTTGTCAAACCAGGGAACATAAACTTTAAATGGAGCGGCACTATATGTGCACTAAGAACCGGTTTCAGTCACAATCTATTGAAAAATAAGTACTTGGAAAGAAATTCTACCTATGCTACAGGAAGGTAATGCAAAGTTCTCTTAACTCAATCATAATCTAACCAAAGCAGAAATCATAATGGCTACAATTAAGAGACAAACTATAAACTGGCCTTATGCTGCAGGAACAAACACAGGGATGGATTCCCGATGCTGCAGGAACACTATAAGACTGAGCTTGTGCTGAAACTTATAAAATAAAATCTAATTTGAATTAACAAAGGATAAACAACTACGCTCCTACAAATACTTACTAAGTGGGCCCCCTTAGCAAGCATCAACTAATTTACACAGAAGATTGTGCTCAGAACTCCATCAACTTTTATTCATAATGTGAAATCATTTACATTGACTGTTCTGCTTCAGAAAACTAACAAAAACTCTAATTCATATTATATCTCTAACTCTTACATAATCTGCTTCTCTATCTATCTATCTATCTCCTTCTTGTTCACCCGTGCAGGAGGAACACTTATTTTAAAATCAGGAGAACAACTGACTAACTAACTCTTAACAAAGAAAGACATGGATATAAAAATGCATTCCGAAATCGAGGAACAGATTTCATAAATGAGTTTATCCGTTCAACCCGATATAGAGAGAACCTAGCACTCCACTCTTTCCAGATTAAATGTCATTTAAAATCTTTCCTAACAGTTTCGGTCAAAGAGTCTTCACCAGAGCTTCCTCGAAGTCGTGCAGGAAATGGACTTTACTGCAAGGCCGAGATTGGCTACGCTTGACTCGATCAAACTTTCTTCAACAACCTGCAAAACACAAGGTAACAGATATGAAAGAAAAGGTGCACAACACATACACAATATCCATTCATTAATCACATATTTAAATCTATTTCATCATTCAAAAACTACATGCGTTATACCAGTCATTTGGGAAGTCAAACAGGGTAATAAATGTAGACATGTCAACATGATAGGCTACAGGAACATGAAAGTGCATTGCTGCAGGATATCCCCCAATAAAAAGGTTTCAAGAGAGTTAAACAACCATAATAAACAGAAGTAAAGGTATTAAAAGTACACTATGATATCCAAATTATGAGCATATTTTGGGCTCATCATTTTGCCCCCTACTTAACCCAATGTTGGTCCTCCAACATTAAACTTCCTGGTGGTCTCTCTGAAATCAGTGGCTGAAGAATGACCCTGAAATGGAATTCCAAATTTGTAACAAAAGCCTTTATAACTCTGCCACCCTTCATACCTACGGGCTTTTGTGTCTTCATTAAGATTTGTAGCTTGGTAAGAATAAAGGGGCCACATTAGCACAGGAGGTCTAAATGTTAATGGCAACCACAATTCAAACCTCTTTTGGAGTCCCAACTGTATGTATTTGCTTGATCGTTTAAGAGCTGATGTAAAATTTAGTGGACTGTGAGGTTCAGACTTTCTTAACCCAACAGTTAATCTTTCCCACCTCTTTTCAATTATGGAGTATGACAGTCTCCAAAACGAGTATGATTGTTCCTAAAATTCATCATATACCTGTTTCTTGAAATCAAATATTTTCATTCTGGCCGTATCATTATTAAAACTATATGCCAAAGTAAGCCAAGTTTTCAACATGGTGCGGGGGTCTGAACTCTCAGAACGCAATGGAACAGGCTCATTCCTTTTGGTTTCTTCATGTGTTTCCCATTGCCTGCCATAATTCGCTTCATTTTCCACCCAAGACATAAGGGATCTCAAATGGATGTCGCCAATATACAGAGGGGGATTCCACTCTATTTCAAATGGAATTAAAAAGCCATGTAAGTAAAATTCACACAAAGAATTTCTGAGCCAATTAGGGGCTGCCTGATATGCATCGTAAAATTCTTTAGCAGTGTGAAGAATAGGATCCCGATTTCTGGAAATTCTCATCAGTTGGAACCACAAGAACTATTCTTTGAGGCACAGAGCATAAACTCTAGGTGGTGGTCTGCATTCCATAATCTGACCAGTTACCTTCAACATTTCATCCATTTTCTCTTTTAACTCCTGAATTTCTAGTTTTTGCTCTTCAATTTTCTTTTTCAGTTTCTTCTTTTCCTCCTCCCAAAGACTTTGTTGCATTTCAGTCTTGTCCAAGTGGCGGAAAGTCAGGGTTTGTAATGTAACCGGTCTCCATGTAGCTTTGACATATTCTAAAAATTCAATTAAAAATGTTTTCTTATAAACAACAATGGCTTGACAAGTTGTTGGGGGAATTGAGGCTTCATTGACCATTTCCAATGGTTCAGTCTGTTCTTTCTCTTGCTACAGGATAAATTTCTGTTGCTGCAGTGGAGAAGACTGTGCTTCCTCCGAAATCTACATAGCCACAGCAGCCAAGTCATCAAGACTTGGTACTCCCCTTTCATTATGCTCAACTTCCCTTGTCTCAACTTGTTCTTCTTCAAGAATAACAAATGAACTCTGTGCAATAATTTCAGACACATTCTGAGAAACATCACATTCAGACTCTCTAGATTCTTCTGAAATTATAATAACCTTAGGATGAGGTGAAGCAGAGGATATTTTACATTGTGTTCTGGTGGAAACTCTTCTTGGCAATGTTGCGGCTGTAGGAGGTGCTCGCGTAGCCTTCCTCTTTTTGAATTGCCTAGAAGGTTCTGCCTTGTCAGAGGATGATGGTGAACTGGTGACGGCAACAGGTGTTGTTGTAGGAGACAATGCTGCAGGGGAAGAAGTTGTAGGAGAAGAACGTTGCCTTTTCTGAGAACGAGGGTCAGATTCTGGGGTTTGTTCTGCCCCAGATGACTCTCCGGCCTTTGTTTTTCCTCTCTCTCTCTCCTACTAGCAGCCCTAGTTTGCACCCGGGCAGAGGGCTTTGGTGTAAGAGCTACAGGACTAGGTGCTATAGGATCATATGATGCTTGCCTTGTTCTCCTATTGGTGGACGCTATTTCCTCTTTCTTTTTCTGAGGCTGTGGGGTAAGTGCCCTAGGGGGTTCTAAATGTTGCAGGCTCTTCTAGGCAACAAATTCTTGCTAGGAAAGAGGTGATACATCTCTCAAAGAGCGTGCAATCAACAATTTTATGAGACCATGGTGAGTAATAGAATTATCTTTCCCCTACTGGGTTCTGTAGGCACATTATTCCAGAAATTTTAATAAAAAGTTTAGAACATTAACAACTAATCCATGCCTCATATGACTTAGCAATTTGAAGTGGTAAGAATGCAGGTAGGAGAAACGACCTTCACAAGTTAAATACCTGATTATGAAAGTAGCGTATTCTAGGTATGGAGGAGGCAATGACACTCGCTTGCATCCCTGCTTTGAGACCTCCAAAGGTCCATCAATGGGTACTGAAAATTCTGCCCTTGCAGAGGCAGCATCCGAAGAAAAATTTTCTCCAACGGCTGGGAGCCCGGTTACTTCTGCAATTCTTTCTTTAGTTGCAACAACTGTTAGACCCCATACAATAGCCTCCCCTTCAGAAAGAGTTCTCAAAAATTCGCCTATAGCCTCCTCGTCAAAAGCATCTAAACTCAAAAAGTAATTCAACCAACCACAGAGGCTGAATGCTTGGGCCGTTTGAGGATTTTGCATTAATAACTCATGAGCTACAGGCTCATGCCTTACCAGCTGACCACCCATGTTCACAATTTTTCCTTAGCTAAACTCAACTCTTTTCTAAAAATCAAAAATTTCCCCTGTTCTGCTTTGGTTTTTTTCTGTTCCGCCGTCACTTTTCTCTTCTTTTCCAAAAATGAACTTTATGAACTTTTTAAACAAGAAGTTTTTGAATATGATTTTCAATGAAAAACATGCAATGAAAAAGACATGCGATCATATTTGGAAAGTACTAGAAAAATAATAAAGAAATATTATCTGAGCAGTTGTGACAGCGGCGAAAGGACAAGTTTAAAAAGTGGATTATCCTGCCCCCTACTTAGAGTATGACATGTGTCCTCACATGTACTAAGGAATAGGTGAAAATCAGGTAATAATGACTGATACAGACAGTGCAGTAAATGAATAAAATAAAATAAATCAAAAATGTGATAATCAAAAGATATTGCGTACCTTTCATTAAATGCTTGTACATGCTGAGAAAGTTGACGACTTCGGCATGAGATGACAGTTTGGAATGAGATCATAATTAGGGGTGGTGCAGATGGATGACGTGGATGGACGAGATGAATGAATGGAATAGATGGATGGTACGGAAGATAAAGAAGTGAAATGTGGCGACAAGTGGAAACGAAGAAAAAGGGGTTCCCTTAAAAAGAAAACCTTTATTATGAGCATGCATTACAAAATCATGGAGAAGTTGTAGGAGAAAGGCTAAAGCCTTTAGCTGCAGGAGAATTAGTGGCAGGATCCTAAACGAACTGTTGCATGAATTCCTCTTTTGAAACTGGTTTATGGTACAACTGGAGGCGGTGTCCATTAACTAACAGCTTGAATCTAACAGGATCAATTGTAACAAGTTGCACTGAACCATTAGCAAATACATTCTCAATTTCATACGGGCCCAACCATCTAGTTTGTAATTTTCCTGGACTGTCCTTATATCATGAGTCATAAAGCAGAGCCCAATCTCTTACTTTGAATTTCTTCTCCTTAATGTATTTATCATGCCACCTTATTCTTTGGTTTTGTATCATCTCAGTGTGCTGCAGGGCATTCTTTTGGAGCTCATCCAGAGCATTGAGCTACATGATTCTATCATTTTGTGCATTTGTTAAATCCATGTCCATCTCCAGTGCTGTTCTTAGAGTCTTATGTTCAAACTCTATTGGCATCATAGCTATTTTACCATACACCATTTCAAAAGGTGTATATCCTGTAGTAGTCTTCCAGGTAGTACGGTAGACCCATATAGCTTCTGGTAACCTTGTGGCCCAGTCTTTCTTATGCAAATCTACAGTTTTAGTTAAAATGGCCTTTATATCCTTATTTGTGACTTCAACCTGGCCATTGGCCTGGGGGTGATAAGGAGTTGATTTCTTGTGCCGTATATTATATTCATTGACTAAAGCTGTGATAAGTGTAGAAGTAAATTGTGTTCCTTGATCTGTCACTATTTCCCTAGGGACACCAAACCTAGTAAATATTTCCTCATAAAGGAATTCAGCCACTTTATTGTCCCTAGCATGTTTCATAGGCTTAGCCTCTACCCATTTTGTGACATAATATGTGCATACAAGGATGTAGGACTTACCATTGAAAGGTGGATCAATTGGTCCTACAAAATCCAGTCCCCATTTGTCGAAGGGTGCAACTACAACCTGTGGAAATAGAGGCATCTCATCAGATCGAGTTGGTCTTCCCATCCTCTAGCATCTGTCACACCTCCTAGTATATTTGGCTACATCTCTATCCAAAGTTGGCCAATAGTAACCAGTATTTAAAATTTTCATCGTTGTCCTTTTGGCAGCAAAATGTCCACCACACGGCTCATCATGGCTGGCATGCAATATATCATGAGTGTCCTCCTCTGGTACACATCTCCTCATAACTTGATCTAGCCCTGTATAAAACATGCAATATGCAATCTAAGAAAAGTTAAAGCTTTTATCTACCAATAATCTCTTTTCTTTAGGGGAGAATTGAGGAGGAGTTTTTCCTGTGGTCAGATAATTTGCTATATCAGCATACCATGGGTGAATAACCTTGATTGCAAACAGGTGCTCATCAGGAAAGGAGTCTTCAATAATTGTAGAGTCATCTTGCCTTTGAAGTCTAGAAAGGAAATCGACAACCACGTTGGCTTTACCTGGCTTGTCCACAATTGTAATGTCAAATTCTTGTATCAACAATAACCATCTTGCCAGTCTCTCGGATATTGCGGCTTTGTTCATGAGATACCAGATTGTGGCATGATCAGTATGAAAAAATATTTGATAACCAGTGATATAATGCCTGAATTTATTGAGGGCATAAATGATTGCCAATATTTCTTTTTATGTAACAATGTAGTTCAATTCAGCCCCTTGCATATTTTTGCTTATGTAATAGAGTGCATGTTCTATTGAACCATCCTTCTGCCCTAACACTGTGCCAATGGCATAATCTGATGCATCAGTATGAATATGAAATGGAAGTGACCAATCAGGTCCTTTCAGAACAGGTGCCTATGTAAGGGCGACTTTTAAGTCAAGGAATGTTTTTTCACATTCCTCTGTCCAAGAGAAATCTGCATCTTTCTTCAGCAGACTGTATAAAGGGCCTGCTATTTGGCTGAAGTCCTTGATGAATCTTCTATAGTATCCGACATAGCCTAGAAATCTCCATACCTCTTTTTGCTTGGTAGGAGAGGGTAGCTTAGAGATAACTTCAATCTTAGCAGGATCAACCTGAATTCCTGCAGCAGAAATATAGTGACCAAGTACTGTTCCCTCCTGCATCATCATGAAACACTTTTGACTATTCAGTGATAGGTTGTGATCTTCATATCTCTGCAGTACTTTCTCCAAGTTAGCTTGAGCTTCCTCAAATATCGTACCATAAACAATAAAGTCATCCATGTATATTTCCATGCAATCATATGAGATGTCTAAGAAGATACTTATGACTGCCCTCTGGAAAGTTGCAGGAGCATTACAAAGACCAAAAGGCAAAACTAAATAGGCAAATGTTCCCCAAGGGCATGTAAAAGTAGTCTTTTCTTGATCCTCAGGAGCAATCTTGATTTGATTGTACCCACTGAAGTCATCTAAGAATGAGAAGTACTTTTTCCCAGCTAAATTATCTAGAACTTGATCAATGAATGGAAGAGGAAAGTAATCTTTCTTTGTTGCCAAGTTGAGCTCTCTGTAATCTACACATACCCTCCATTTACCTCCTTTCTTAGGAACAATGACCAATGGGGAAACCCACTGACTATCAGAGATTGGGTAGATAAAGCCAGCTGCTAACATTTTTTGCAATTCTTCTTTAACAATTTCTCTCAAAGCTGGATTAATTCTTCTTTGAGGCTGCCTAATAGGTTTGAAGTCACTGTCAATATATATGCGATGTGTACAAATTTTTGGGTCTAAACCCCTCATATCCCCATAGTCCCATGCAAAAGCTCTTTTATGGGCTTGCAGCATTGTGGCTAGGGTAGTTTGTTGAGACGGAGGCAACTTATTATTAATATGTAGACATCGGCCTGGAGATACTTCTATCTATTTGGTGAGATCATTTATTGAGGTTGCTGATAAAGGTGGTGCCTGTATATCACATAATAGCAAATCATAATGGCTCTCAGGATCCAGTTGCTGCAAGAAACATTGCTGAGAATAGCTGTCCAAAATAGATGGGCTATTCAAACTAGAACTAAACTGCAGAATGTGTAGAAGCAAGTTATCTTCACTCTGAAGCTGGAAAAATGGATCAATTCGTAGCATCATTAACTGAGCTAATGAATTGATTTCTTCATAATCCTCTCCTAGATTTGGCCAAACTGGTTGAGACAAATCTGGCAGAGGTTGTGCAGGTGGGTATAAAGCCAATTTCTTCCTTGACTGACCATCAAAAATTGTCATGTCTCCTGAACGACATCCTATAAGGGCATCAGCTATAGCTAACCAAGGTCAGCCTAGGATAATAGGATATCCTCCTAAGGTTGCCTTAGTGGACAATATGGTGAAATCAGGAGGGTATTCCCAAGATTCAAGGGTGACAATGACATCTTTTATCACTCCATCAGGTGTAACTGTGGAACTATCAGCAAGCTACAGGACAGTCGGTGTAGATCGAATGTTTGGAATATTCAAACATTCCATAGTGTGCTTAGTTATCACATTAATGGCTGCACCAAGGTCAACCAAAACATTTCTTACTACTTGACCATTGATATTTATTTTTACTATAGGACTTCCAGGATCAGTATATTTTAGAATGACAACCTTCTTCAACATAATATCGGCTAACTGTCCTAGGACATGGATAGTTTGGGGATCCTTTTTCTTTCTTCCTTGTTTCTTTATACAAGCCTCTTTAATGGCTTTTCCATAAACTGGAACATCTTTAATAGCTTGAAAAAGAGGAATTTGGACTTGTACATTCTTTAGTTGCTCCAAAATATCAAAGGTGGGATCTTCAATGGTCTTGGGTGTAGTAATCTGCAATCTCTGAGGAAAAGGTGGTGTAGCCCGAGGTTGCAGGATAGGTTCCTTGGAGGCAGTAGCTGATACAAGTATATCTTCTGCATGATCAGTAGGTTGTTCAGCAGCAGAGTCTGGAATCTTTGTTATTACAGGTGGCTGTGGAGCAGGGAGAGTGGTTCCAGACCTAAGATGGATATCATTGATATTCAGGGCATAAGTTGGATACTGGTTGGCTTCTTTAGAATACATAAGTTGTTGTTGTTGCTACTGCTTATTATTAGGATTTGGCAATGGTTGAGCAGGCATAGGCGTTTGTTTTGGAGGGCCAGTATTTGCTGCAGGAGCTGTAGGAGGTGGCATAAGGGCTGGAGGTTGTGGCTGCTGAGACTGCAAGAATCCAGGGGGTTGTTTTTGCCATTGCTGAGAACCTCTCTATTGAGGGTTCTGCTGCTAGTTCCCTAGAGGTGGAGCCCATTGTCCTTGTGGGTGTTTCCAACCTCCTTGAGGGGGTTGCCATTGAGGGCTCTGATAGTTAGGCCAGTATGGTTGAGGAGCATTCCAAGGTGGAGATGGGCCATACATGGGTTGCCATTGGTTATTATAATTAGAGTAAGGATTACCAAAAGTCAAAGGATCTTGAGGCATACCTTGTCTTGGAGCCCATGGTTTCTTTTGTGCAACAAAGAAGACTTGGTAATCATCACCTTCTATCATCTTAAAATCAGTAGGTAACTGTTTAGCCTCCATATTGGCCACCAACTTGCATCTGCAGTCACGTTTCTTCTGTCTACAATGTGGACAGAACTCAGCCAGGATTGCCTCAGCCTCCTCATATTTCTTGCGAGCTTGCATGGTATCCAACTGTGTAGCCATGTTGTTTATGATGTCCTGCTTGAAATCGGACAACAAATTTGTGATCTCCATCCGAGAAACTCTGTTGGAAGAAGACTTTTCCACTGTAGCTTGATGACCTCTACCCTTCTTCACATTTGCTCAGGAGTAATTGAGACATATCTTCATGATATCATCCCAAGATGCTTGAGTGATATCACTGCCTCCCATCAAGTCCAAGGCATCTATACAAGTATCATTGATTCCCCTTAGAAAAAACAATTTCTGAGATTCCTCATTAAGAGCATGGTCTGAATTCTTTTTCAGAGAAAACAGGAATCTTGATATATAATCCTCCAGACTTTCATCTTCCTTCTGTTGAATTCAGAATATATCATCACTTTTACTACCACTCTTACAATATTCCTTGTATTTCTCAAGAAATTTTGTTTGCATGGCTGCGCAACTATCGACAACACCCCTTCCCAGACTCATGAACCATCTAAGAGCTCCCTCCTTCAAGGTAGCAGGAAACAATTTTAGTTTGTGAGCATCTGAAGTGTAGTCATAACTGCGACAAAGGATATCAAACTCGAACAAGAAGGTCTCTGGGTCTTCTGTAACTAAGCCATAGAACTTGGAAAGTAATGAAGAAGGAATATTCTTAAGGTTGTCATTGTTTTGTTGAGGAATAATGGGGAATTCAAAAGCAGGAGGTCGATTCGGTGGATTACGTGCCATGTTCACCTAACCAAATATAGAAGCAAATGGATTTTCTTCAAGTTCTTCGTCAAATGGGCCAAATAGCAAGTCAGCACACAGACCTTCAGCAAATGGGTCAATATCTAAGTCTCCTTCATCCTCAAATAGGCTATAAGCTGGTTTAGTTTTCTTAGCAATGAATGGCAGGTTGGGGAGAAATCTTCCTTGAGCGTCTCTCCTTCTATACATGCAATGAAAATGGATGGTATTTTAAAAGATTTTGAAAATACTTGAAAAACTACTGTGAACAATGACTGCAATAGGTTCTTAGATTGACACCATCCCCGACAATGGCGCCAAAAATGGTCATGCCCACAAAAGGATATGAAAATCATGACAAAACCTATCCTGGGAATTGGACATTCCAGTAGGTGACTAATATCTCTTCGGGGACGTTCATTTACTTGTCAAACCAGGGAACGTAAACTTTAAATGGAGTGGCACTATATGTGCACTAAGAACCGGTTTCAGTCACAATCTATTGAAAAATAAATACTTGGAAAGAAATTCTACCTACGCTACAGGAAGGTAATGCAAAGTTCTCTTAACTCAATCATAATCTAACCAAAGCAGAAATCGTAATGGCTACAATTAAGAGACAAACTATAAACTGGCCTTATGCTGTAGGAAAAAACACAGGGATGGATTCCCGATGCTGCAGGAACAGTATAAGACTGAGCTTGTGCTGAAACTTCTAAAATAAAATCTAATTTGAATTAACAAAGGATAAACAACTACGCTCCTACAGATACTTACTAAGTGGGCCCCCTTAGCAAGCATCAACTAATTTACACAGAAGATTGTGCTCAGAACTCCATCAACTTTTATTCATAATGTGAAATCATTTACATTGACTGTTTTGCTTCAGAAAACTAACAAAAACTCTTATTCATATTATATTTCTAACTCTTACATAATCTACTTCTCTATCTATCTATCTATCTCCTTCTTGTTCACCCGCGCAGGAGGAACACTTATTTTAAAATTAGGAGAACAACTAACTAACTAACTCTTAACAAAGAAAGATGTGGATATAAAAATGCATCCCAAAATTGAGGAACAAATTTCATAAATGAGTTTATCCGTTCAACCCGATCCAGAGAGAACCTAGCACTCCACTCTTTCCAGATTAAATGTCATTTAAAATATTTCCTAACAGTTTTGGTCAAAGAGTCTTCACCAGAGCTTCCTCGAAGTCGTGTAGGAAATGGAATTTACTGCAAGGCCGAGATTGGCTGCGCTTGACTTGATCAAACTTTCTTCAACAACCTGCAAAACACAAGGTAACAGATATGAAAGAAAAGGTGCACGACACATACACAATATCCATTGATTAATCACATATTTAAATCTATTTCATCATTCAAAAACTACATGTGTTATACTAGTCATTTGAGAAGTCAAACAGGGTAATAAATGTAGACATGTCAACATGATAGGCTATAGGAACATGAAAGTGTATTGCTACAGGATATCCCCCAATAAAAAGTTTCAAGAGAGTTAAACAACCATAATCAACAGAAGTAAAGGTATTAAAATTACACCATGATATCCAAATTATGAGCATATTTTGGGCTCATCACCCACATAGTCATAGCTTCAACCATGTTGTTAGTAGCAATACCAAGGCCTCTACTAAACCCAACAACAAAATTACCCAAATAATCTCTAATTATTCCACCCACTCCTACTAAACTAGGATTCCTCTTCGAGCACCCATCAAAATCACACTTGATCCATCCTGGGTCCAAAGGTATCCAGATAGTGCTCCTTCTAATAAGTTGTTTCTTCATGTTTTAATTAAATAAACAACTTTAACTAGTTAGTTTTATTTAAATAACTCCCTTTTATTAAATTCAAATTTTATATTTGAATTTGAGCACATTTCTACTAACTTCTCATTCCACCTCATCATGTGTCTCATGAAAATAAATATTCTTAATATTTAAATTGGAATTTCTCACAACAAATTTATAACCAATTTGAGACACTTGGCTCTTCTCTCCATTTGATTCCTCTCACACTTGGAAATGTGTTCTACTAAAGGGAACACTCTCCTTGATTCTCTCCAACCTCTTCACTTACGACAGTTCATCTCTCTAGATCAAATCCAGACCATTGAATCCTACCACATCAGTTTATGCCTTGAAGAAATCTATAAATACAGTCCCATTTATAGCTTTTCATATAGAGAATTAGCATAAGTACATTTTGCAAAACTTTAATTGTGATCTTAGCATTAGCATTAAGCATTTTAGCACTTGCATTTAGTATCATTTAGTTTAATCAATCATGGCTTTAGCATTAGTTGCATCTTAATTTCTGTAATTGCATCACAACATCTCCAGTATAAATATCATATCATTATCATAATCTTTGCACAATCATCCACAACATATCATTTAGCAATCAATCATGTAGAAAGGTTTATTGCATTTTCAACATCTCGTTCTTCAGGTTGTCATTTTAAAGGTCATGTGCATACACATAATCTGAGAGCCACAATGACTTGAAAAACCCTTAGAGATAAAGAACAATGGAATGACATTAGAGATTTTGTTCTTTCAGTTTGATTATTGCTATTTGAACCCCATAGTTGCTTAATTCATAACTCTTTGTAGGAAGGCATCTTATTAGAAGGAGCAAACTTACAATTATCAATGTTTTCTTGTATCTGCTTCCTTATTGATATACACAATTCTTTATTGTTCTTACCAACATCCCTAAAAGCTCTATTGTTCTGTTCTTTTCACAACCCCCAAGTGAGGAACGAGGGAACCTGTTTCCAAAGATTCACAATGATATTATGGGATTAGGGACAAAGGTTCCAACCATCACTAAACATTTTAACTAAAGGAGGGAAGATCCACTCAACTAACAGATTCCTCGTAAAAAAAGACCAAACCTCCTATGAATAAGGACATTGAAACAACAAATGCGTGATGGTTTCTTTAGCTTCATTACAAAGATATCATTTATTAACTAAGTAGAATCATTTTTTTCTTAAGGTTATCAATTGTAAGAATCTTACCATGAGCTACTTGTTGGAAGACTGAAATCATTGAGAGGGGAGGGGGTGAATCAGTGATTTATGAAAGTCACAAACTTTTTCAAAACCAAGAATCTATGTTTGTCTTTTAATCAATAGGACAAATGACACACTTGACTTGTGCATGAGCAGAATTGTGCTTACATGAACCATAAGTTAAAAAGCTAACATTAACAAAGATTGAACTTAACACTTTCACCTGTATCAGAGCTCCCATTAATAATAGAACCTTTTATGAATGAAATTTGACATAACATTAAAAGATATGAAAGACTGATAATTATGCATTTGATAGCACATTACAATAAGACAGATAAGAAAAATATCACACACATAAAATCATCACATAAAACAGTATATGTTCTGAGTGGAAAACCCTCTTGGGGAATAAAAACCACTCAAAAAATATTTCTTTATTCACTTTGAGCACCAACTCCACAAAAATTCAAAAGCACCAACTTCATGAGATACAGGAGCACCAACTCCTTTACAATACAACACAATTATAGTATTCTATTAGAACCCTAGAAGTGAAATTTGTAGTCCTAGAATTTCAATAGAAGACTATAAAAAATTTCAATAAGCACATTGAAGAATGTTGTATGAGAATGACAACATCTTCCTTAAATGTGATAATCTGAGTATCAATATAAATATTTTCAATGCAATACAACTTTTGTACAAAATATTTGAAACATCATATTCCTCTTTTCAAGTAACCCAAAAAAAATCTTGAAAGTCATCTTTTAAAGACACTGAGAATAATAATCTTTGAAAGCAGTTTGTGTAACTATAAACCAACTTGGGTTAGGGTTTAAATGGAAAAACCTAAATAATCCTCCTTCAAAGTAAACCCTTTCAAAAAATATCACCACATTGAAGCTATCTAGTTACAATCAAGTATTGTCATCTAAAAACCCTAATGGGTTTAAACATAATCAACAAAAAATCTTAACAATAACACTTTCCAAATTAATTTTATTCTCTGAAAAACCTGCTTAATCAAAGCCCGTAAGTAATAGAAATGATTTACCTATTTATGGTGAAAAACCAACTTGAAAGAATACCTCAAAAACTTGTCAAACAGTTTCATAACCATCCAGCTGATAGTTGCCAGCCATTCACTGTCATTTCCTTGACCAACATCCACAGTCCCTTAAACTCATGTCATTCCATATGCCTAATAATTCTCATCCTAGTTCATATAGTGAGCTAAAATTACATATCCACATCATATTAGCTGAAAATCTAAAAGGCATTGCAGACACTAGAATAACCATGGCGGCTAGGGCTTCAAAATTGAAACAACTATAATGTATTTACCCTAATTCAAGCTTCAATAAATTTAGAAGACTTTGCAAAACAACATAATCATTTGAGATCCGGACCACTGCCAGAGACTTTATCAAAACCATCGACATCATAATAACCAATGAGTTGTCAATGCCACATGTGCATGCACTATCCATGATGGTTGTTGATGTCATTCACAAGTATCTGTCAAACCAAAAGTGACTGATTATAAATGTGACTATTGATAATCAATAAACCCGATACCATATTAAAAAAAATGATGTTGTCTCCAACATGTGACTCTAAGCAAAGCCAATACCTTATTTTATTGTGATCAACATGCCAAACAAAATATCGATACCTCATGTGGTTGTTTTTAAAAGCTCAAAATCATATTGAAATGAGGCCAAACAAAAACAAATCATCTTGATCAAGATAACCTTCACCTTGTTCAAAATAACTTTTAATAATAAAACCTTTAGTGCCCGATACCTTTTACAAGGTGATTGCTAGCAATGCCATAACTTGTAAGCTATAAACCATATAGTTAATCAAAGATCTCACAACCATAGAAGATGTCAATTACCTTAGCAAACCATGGAAGTATGTATTGACAATGCCACAAACAAATGTGTGTATCAACTTCCTTAAACAATATCATTGCATTTGAATGTACCAAAGAAGCTTAAGAAACCTTATGAATATGCTTGAATCGCCTTTTGATCAATTTGAAAATACTTCAAGTGCAAAGACCATAGTGATATCAATGATGGAAATGCAAACTAAGTCAAGAATCATCTCAAGAAGCCAAATAGATTCTATCATTATACAAATCATGAATGCCTTAAAATAATACAGTAGTGCAATAATAAGAAATCAATAATGCACTAATATATCATTCAAATACAAACTGATAATAATCAACTGAGGATACCTATGACTTAATCATCCTATCAAAACGAATACCTGTGACTTGTAACCTGTCAAAATGATAAACACTGTCAGCATCATCATATATAAAAATTATGAATAAAAAACTTGTAACTGCACCAATCAAATAACTGCAGCATATCATTCACCAACCACATGTGAATAAACCAATGTAAGTGAATATCATATCATACATCAAACAAGCTGGGAAACCCAAATTAGAGAACTAGTTTTTTCATCAAGGACAAACCAATATCATAAACAACTGAAAGCCAACACTATTGTCCACCAAAAAAAGTTATCTTTGGTATTAAATGTTAAATGATGTAGGACAATTGAGAGGGGGGTGAATCAGTTGTCACACAAATTCAAATTTAAAACTTCAACACTTATCAATTCCACAATCACACTATTCTATTATTAAGTATGAGCATGAAACACATTGTAAATCAACATAATGAACACCAAATTTTTACGTGGAAAACCCAATGAGGGAAATACCATGGTGAGGATTAACTCACAATATAAAGAGATTATTAAAATTGAATACAGAGGCTCACTACCAAGGGTTGACTGCCCAGAAGATGAATCACTGTCCAAATTCAAAGGCTCACTGCCTACAAAAAGGACTCACTTCCCAACAAGGAGGCTCACTACCTACAGATACAAAAGAGAACAAAAGATTCACCACAACAATTTGTTGGTATGTGGCGACTGATCATGCTATACTATATAGCCCATGGTATACTGTTCATCCCGACCCCTTGACCTTGCCGGGGTCCAGGGCCGGGCCGAGCCCCGGGTGGGGGTTCGGGGGCGGTAGCCCTCGAGAAAAAATTTCTTCCTACTTTTTCGCGTGATCACCGAAAAAGGGAAAAATCAATGAAAAAGAAAAAATCCGATTTTGTAGAACTCCAAAAAATCTAGAAGCTTCTAAGCTTGTTAAAAAAGGGGTTCGGATGGGTATTTTCAGTATGATGAAAAACGCGGTTATTTGCAAGATTGATATAGGTTTTTCACTGGATAATAAAAGTATTGGATGGCTGCGGTTTGGTGGATGTAGCCCAGATTGGGTGAACCACGTTAAATTCTGTGTTATGATTTATTCTGTGCATGTTTTAGTTTCTCTATTTATTATATAAAATTTGCATTTAATTGTTAGATCTACCATCTCTAACCCTAACACAATTAACATGCATTTGTCGCCTTGATCAGAAGATTGCAGAAACCTTCAACTCACTGCCTTCAGGAATCTAACACAATGAAGAACTGCTACCTTCACTCGCACACACTTCTGATTTTATGGTTTGTGGCTTACTTTGTCCCTTTGCATCACACCTTGTAACTTCTTCATAATTTGACTTGCATTTATACCATCTTCAACCTTAGAAACTTTCTCCAAGGTCAGCCACATAAACTTTATTTCATAAATTCAAATTAGGTTGACAACTCAACATTCACGTGGTGGAAAGGAATGAGAGTGGACCAAAAAACACCCAACCAAGACCAAAAAAATGTCTCAGATCAACCACATGCTTCCTTAATTAAATTTTATTCTTCGAATGAAGTGTAAACACCAGGTCAACCAAACCTAATGAAAACATAAATAAACATTGATGTACATGCTTCCCAACAAGAAGATGACATGTGGATGACACAACACACTTCATTATGCATGAGAAAACATCTCAGATTACTTCAAATACATCCACAACAAGTGAAACAATCTTCAAACACCAAACTTCTTCCGTCAGTCCATCCAGACTGCACAGCAACTCAGAAACATGACTTCTAGATCACCAAACCACACACATCTTTTCCAAAACCAAGATAACACCATTATAAAACATATGCCAAATCTGCAAGATTTGAAATAGAATAGCAAAGAACTATGGAGCAAAAACACTTCTCCCATTCCATAGAAGACCAACTCTACCAGAATAGTTCACACACCAATAAACGTAGCTTTCATGTACCATCACACCAAAAGCTAAAACTCAGGATATATCACACCAAGATCACCATTAGCAATCCTTCAAATCCACACAAGCATAGGATCAACATAGGAGAAACATGGAGCACATATCAGGGAACATTCTGAACACATTCATCACTCTGACTTCTCTTCTTTATTAATTTTCTCAAAAGCAATTGGAAACTCAAACTAACACAACTGCAACACCATAAAGATAGTTCCATGTACTCACAACATCTCAAAAACATCTCAACTATACATGTACAATTTGCAACATACAAAATTGTGTTGAAATCAATGACAACACCACCAAAACATGCTCATACTTGCAACAATCTCCCCCTTTGTCATTGATGGCAACACATGATATGAAAAACCATCAAAGACAACATCCTTCACAATATCCTGAGAGAACACCTTCTCTTCCTCTACAACTATTTTTCACATGAATTTCTCTCCTCCTTTGACATCAACGACAAAGATCAAAGACTCTAATCACTCCCCCTTAGGAGTGCACTCATACTGCAACAATGAAAACCTTTTCTACTCCCCCTACGAAGTAGACCCATTTATCAATCCAGATAAATGAAGAATTTGTGAATTCACTGGACTGATGCACCTTCATGTGCACCTAGTTCGGAGGGCTAATGACCCCCAACCTCTCCCTAAGATTCTCAAAAGTATCCTTCAAAAGAGCCTTAGTAAATATATCTGCAATTTGTTCCTTTGTTGTCACATACTCCAATCTGACTTCATTCTCCAACACCTTTTCTCTCAAGAAATGATATTTGATAGATATGTGTTTAGTTCTTGAATGCATAACCAAATTCTTTGAAATGTTTATAGTACTTGTGTTGTCACATAAAATAGGAATAGTCTCATCACATATTACTCCAATGTCTTTTAGAGTTTGCTTCATCCACAAAACCTGTGTGTAGCAGGATGCTGCAACAATATATTTTGCCTCTATAGTGGATAAAGAAATCAAGTCTTGTTTCTTACTCAACCAAGAAACCAATCTTCCACCAAGAAAGAAAGCACCTTCACTGGTACTCTTTTGGTCGTCCACACAACCAACCCAATCTGCATCGGTATAAGTACTCAAGGTGAAATCAACACCCTTAGGATACCATAAGCCATAATACAGTGTACCTTTAAGATATCTAAATATCCTCTTTACAGCTATAACATGTGCCTCTTTAGGATCTGCTTGAAATATGGAAACTAGACATACTGTATGCATAATATCCGGTTTGGTAGCAGTAAGATACAACAATTCACCAATCATAGATTTGTATTTTCTTTGATCAGTTTTAGCAGATTCATCATCTTTGCTCAACTTACATCTAGTTACCATAGGAGTACTAACCGGTTTGGAGTCATCCATTCCAAACTTCTTCAACAACTCTTTTACATACTTAGATTGTGAAATGAATAACCCTTTATCAGTTTGATTCACTTGAAGACCAAGAAAGAAATTTAAATCACCAATCATGGACATCTCAAATTCTTTTTTCATTTCTTCAGCAAATCTCTTACACATGCCATCATTTCCACCAAATATGATATCATCAACCTATACAACTACTATCAACATTTTGTTACCTTGCATTTTGAAGTAAAGATTGTTGTCAGCAGAACCTTTGTTGAATCCTTGCTTTGTCAAGTATCTATCCAATCTTGCATACCAAGTTCTAGGAGCTTGCTTCAGTCCATACAACACCTTCTTCAACTTACAAACCATGTATGGTTTGTCAAATAACTGAAACCCTTCAGGTTGTTCCATGTACACCTCTTCCTCCAATTCACCATTCAAAAATGTTGACTTGACATCTATCTGATACACTTTGAAATCCTTGTAGGCATAAAATTCCAAAAACATTCTAATAGCTTCCATTCTAGCCACAGGGGAAAATGTTTCTTCAAAGTCTATGCCTTCAACTTGTGAATATCCGTTGAATACAAGTCTTTCCTTATTCCTTACAACTTCTCCACTTTCATTCAGCTTATTCCAGAACACCCATTTTGAACCAATTACATTCTTATTCACAGGTCTAGTGACTAATTCCCATGTCTGATTCTTTTCTATTTGTTGCAACTCTTCTTTCAAGGATTTCATCCAACTCTCATCTTCACATGCTTCACTCACAAACTTAGGTTCAATTTTGGAGAGTAAACATAGATTTACCTTAGTTGCTACTTTACTTCTTGTCTTCACACCTTCACTCTTATCTCCAATTATCTGTTCCTCTTAATGATTCTTCTGTACATACTTAGGAGTCTTAACAACAGGTTCCGACTCATTTTCTTCTTCTTCTTCTTCTTCTTCTTCTTCTTCTTCTTCTTCTTCTTCTTCTTCTTCTTCTTCTTCAGTCTGTTCTTCTTTCTCTTCTTCTTCCTTCTCCTTATTCTCCTCAGGTACATTTCCATTGATAATATCATCAAGTTCAAATTCACTTATCTCAATAGGTCTACGTATGTCTTCATCAACTTTCACATTAGCACTTTCAACAATCTTTCTCAATCTTTTATTGAAGCATCTATATGCTTTGCTAGTAGCAAAGTACCCAAGAAAAATTCCTTCATCACACCTAGCATCAAACTTTCCAAGATTTTCATCATCTCTTTTAATGTAACATTTGCTTCCAAATACCTTGAAGTACTTTACAATAGGAGTCTTACCAGTCCATAACTCAAAAGGAGTATTTGTGTTGTTGCTTCTAATATGAACTCTATTAAGAACATAAACAACAGTGTGTATTGCCTCTCTCTAGTACACATCCAGTACATTTGATTCTTTCATCATGGTTCTTGTAGCTTCCTGTACTATCCTATTTTTCCTCTCAACTACCCCATTCTACTGAGGGGTTCGTGGAGCAGAAAACTGTCTCTTTATGCCATGTTGTTCATAGAATGTATTAAACTCACTAGATGCGAATTCTCCACCTCTATCAGATCTCAACCATTTGATTTTCAAACTTACTTCATTTTCCACTCTTGCTTTGAATACCTTAAACCTATCCAAAGCCCGAGTCTTTTCTCTAAGAAAAGAAACCCATGTCATTCAAGTATAATCATCAATAAGAAGCATGAAATACCTATCACCATTCAGGCTTCTTGTTCTAGTCGGACCACAGAGATCAATATGAACTAACTCTAGCATTCTGGAAGTAGAGTGCTCTTTTCCCTTAAAGTTGCATCTTGTCTATTTCCTCAAATGACAACTTCTGCAAATAGTATTAGCAGGCCTTGTGATTCTAGGTAGACCTCAAACAATTTATTTTGAACTAATTTTGACTAGATTATCAAGATTTACATGTCTCATTCTCTGAATCCATAACCAACTTTCACTAACTTGAGATACAAGGCATTGACCATCAACTCCCTTAAGCTAATAGATGTTTCCATGAGTTCTCCTTCTAGCAGCAACCATATCTCCATTTTTAGATCCTTTTCTGATTTCATAAGAATTATTCTGAAACACAAGTTTAAAACCATTGCTACACATTTGACCAACACTTAAAAGGTTATGCCTCAAACCCTTCACATAATGTACATCATCAGTGTTGTGCACTCCATCAAAACTAATTGAACCTTTCCCACAAATCTTAGCTCCTGAATCATCACCAAACATGACTAAACCACCATCATACTTTTCAAGTTTAGTAAACTTACTTTTATCTCCGATCATGTGATTATAACATCCATTGTCAATCACCCAGTAGTCTTCATCCTGTCTTGCATAAAAGGCGGTGACCAAAGTACCTTCCATCTTATTCCTTTTCTTCTATGGAGCTTTCTTGCTTGCACATTTTCTAGGGTTAGTAGATACATTTTTTTTTCCAAAGCTAAAAAAAAGCATTCACTATCATCAACCTCATTCTCAGATTCATCATCAGAAATTCTGGCTTCTTCTTTAACATAATACAACTTCTTGTATTTCTTATCCTTTCTATCCTTATCTTTATAATCCTTGTTCTTCTTATGGACAACTCTATTTAGATATCTTGAAGCATAATGACCAATATTACCACAATTGAAACATTTAAAGGGCAACATACCTTTATACTTTCTGGTACCTTTCTTCAACTTCCTAGTGAAGTTCACTTCCAACTCATCAGAACCATCACTCTCCGGATCAACTTCAATCTTCATTTCCTTAAATGTTATCTCTGTCTTTTCTTCTTTCTTGTCTTCTTTCCTGAACTTTCTCATCTCAAATGCTTGCAAGTTACCGAATAAATATTCTTTAGTATACTTCATAGGATCATACATCTCTTCAATAACTGAGATCTTATCAGTATAGCAATCTGGTAGGGTGATCAAGATCTTCTCAATAATATCTTCATTGGTCAGCTTTCCGCCTTGATTCTTAACTTTATTTGTTGTCATCTCAACCCTCTAGAAATAGCTTGTAAACTCTTTACCTTCTTCCATTTTCAAATTCTTAAATTTTCGCTTTGTCGCCAGCTTCTTTGTCAATTTTACTCTTTCATTTCCTTCATAC
Organism: Sequoia sempervirens; assembly: GCA_007258455.2. Classification (NCBI taxonomy): domain Eukaryota; kingdom Viridiplantae; phylum Streptophyta; class Pinopsida; order Cupressales; family Cupressaceae; genus Sequoia; species Sequoia sempervirens. The sequence continues at coordinate 436,939,386 of VDFB02000017.1, read as the reverse complement.
AGTTCTTCCAACTTCTTCCAGACATCATAAGTAGTATCTAAAGAAATAACCTTAGTTCTCTCAGTTTTAGATAAAGTACTGTAAATAACATACCTCACTTTCTCATTCTCCTCATAAGTAGAAACCTCATCTTCAGAAGTAGGACCATTCGCTGGAGGAGTATACTTCATCTCAATAGCCTTCTAGGTCTTGTAACTAAGAGAAACAATATATCCTCTCATCTGCACTTTCCAATCATTGTAATTAGATCCATCGAACATAGGGATCACCAACTTATGTGCCATCAAATCTTCCTTAAGTGGTTAAGCTCTACACCAAGGAACCAAAGCTTTGATATCAATTGTTAAATGATGTAGGACAACTAAGAGGGGGAGTTAATAAGTTGTCACACAAATTCAAATTTAAAAATTCAACACTTATCAATTCCACAATCACACTATTATGTTATTAAGTATGAGCATGAAACACAAATAACATAAAGTAAATCAACACAATGAACACCAGATTTTTACATGGAAAACCCAATGAGGGAAAAGCCAGGGTGAGGATTAACTCACAATATAATTAGATTATAAAACTAAATACAAAGGTTCACTACCAAGGGCTCACTACCCAAAAGAGGACTCATTGTCCAAATACAAAGGCTCACTGCCTATAGAAAGGAATTACTTTCCAACAGGGAGGCTCACTACCTACAGATACAAAAGAGAACAAAAGATCCACCACAACAATTAACACACATTCACAACCTTGATCAGAAGGTTGTAGAAACCTTCAACTCACTACCTTTAGGAATCTAACACAATAAAGCGTTGTTGCGTTCACTCATGCACACTTCTACTTTTATGATTTGTGGCTCACTTCGTCACTTTGCATCACACCTTGTAACTTCTTCATAATTCGACTTGCATATATACCATCTTCAACCTTATAAACTTTCTCCAAGGTCGACAACATAAAATTTATTTCATAAATTCAAATTAGGTCAACAACTCAACATTCCCGTGGTGGAAAGGAATGAGAGTGGACCAAAAAACACTTAACCAAGACTAAAAAAAAAATGTCTCGGATCAACCACACGCTTCCTTAATTAAATTTTATTCTTCAAATGAAGTGTAAACACCAATTCAGCCAAACCTAATGAAAACACAAATGAACATTGATGTACACGCTTCCCAACAAGAAGATGACATGCAGATGATGCAACACACTTCATTATGCATGAGAACACATCTCAGATTACTTTAGATACGTCTGCAACAACTAAAACAATCTTAAAACACCAAACTTTTTCTGTCAGTCCATTCATATTGTGCAACAACTCAGAAACATGACTTCTAGATCACCAAACCACACATCTTTTCCAGAACCAAGATATCACCATTATAAAATATATGCCAGATCCACAAGATCTAAAATAGAACAACGGAGGACTACAAAGTAGAAACATTTCTCCCAGTCCATAGAAGACCAACTCTTCCATAATAGTTCACACACTGGTGAACATAACTTTCACGTACCATCACACTAGAAGCTAAAACTCAGGATATATCACCACAAGATCACCATTAGCAACCCTTTAGATCCACACAAGCATAGGATTAACATAGGAGAAACACAAAGTACATACCATAGCACATTTTGAACACATTCATCACTCTGACTTCTCTTCTTTATTAATTTTCTCAAAAGCACTTGGAAACTCAAACCAACACAACTGCAACACCATAAAGATAGCTCCATGTACTCACAACATCTCAGCAACATCTCAACTATACATATACAATCTGCAACATACAAAATTGTGTTGACATTAATAAAAACACCACCAAAACATGCTCATACTTGCAACATTAAATTCTTACTCCAGACCATATTCCAATTAAAGTCCCCCTTTTGAATCAGCTAGTTTTCCAACACTTCATACATAGATTTGACATAGACTCTCTTGGAAGGATATTTAGTCCATATCCATTCATCATCCCTTATAAAAAGATCAAAATCTCCTAACTGTTACATAAGGAAATCCAAATCAACATCCCAATTGTGTTGTTTACCCACCCTAAGATCAACATTGTTGATATGGTTTTTGAAATTTATCCATTTTGGCCTCAGACATCCCAATTAATATAATTAGTGACCTTTTCTCCAATAGTTCTTTTCATTCTAATTTTAATTTGTTGAAGATTGTTGTTTGAGGACAAAGGTGCACAACTTTCCCAAGCATCATGCCAAAAATTTGTTCTTTGTCCATTCCCAATTCTTCGTTTCACACCTTGTTTTAAAGTACCTCTAACCTTGATGAAGTTTTTCCAAAAGATTGAACCATATGGGAGATCCTATTTCCTTAAAAAAAAAACTTTTTTCTTTGTTTCCCAGATATTTGGCTCTAAGAATATGAACCCATTCTTTACTTCCTTCCAAAAAATACCAACCCATTTTTGCCACCAAAGCTTTATTGAATAGTTTTATTCTTCATATGCCCAAACCACCATCTCTTTTCAGGAAACTAACTTTATCCCAACCCACAAGAGCCAATTTTTTCCTTTCCTCCACACCCGACCATAAAAATCTCCTTTGAATCATTTCAATTTTCTTAGCAACAAAGGCATGAATGTTAAAGAGGGAAAGATAATAAATAGGGATATTTTGTAAAGAAGCTTTCAAAAGTTGTAACTTCCCAGCATAGCTTAACAACTTTCCTTTCCACCCAGCCAGTTTCAATAATATGATTCTAATAATTACTATGAGGTTTTTTAGAAATTAGAGGAAGACCTAGGTAGGTAGCTAGCGAATTAGCTTCGTGGCAGCTAATAATGATTATAACTCTCTCTTTTATTTCCTGAGTAGTATTGAAGAAATAGATCTTGCTTTTTTGATAGTTGATATATTGGCCCGACACTCTAGTATATTTGTCCAAGTTCTAAGTCCACTGTCTAGCTTCCAAAACTGAAGCCTCCCCTAAAAGGATAGTATTGTCCATAAATTGTTGGTGAGAGGCCAGAGGAATAAAGGAACCAACTTTGAACCCTTTCAAATTATTGTTTAAAAGTTATTTTTGAATATTTTGTCCCAAAGCTTATGCCATAATAACAAAAAGGTAAGGGGATAGAGGACCACCCTATCTTAAGCCTCTACCACAAGACAATAAGCCTTTAGGCACCCCATTAACTAGGGTTGAGTACTTAGAAGTAGTAACACAAGATATGATTAAGTTAAGAAATTTTCCCTTGAAGCTAAATTTTTTTAACACCTGAATTAAGAAAGGCCACGAGACATGATCATAAGCCTTGGAAATATCAAGTTTCAGAACCATACCTTGCTTCTTAATTAATTCCATAGAATGCAACACCTCATGAGTGTAAATCACAACATCCAAGATATGTCTTCCTTGAACAAACCCCTTCTAATTGACTGCTATTATTTTATTCAAAACAAGCTTTAATCTATTGACCATTATCTTGGAGAATATCTTATAAGTAGTGTTGCACAAATTGATTGGTCTAAAATCATTCATGGAAGAGGCTTCTTATAACTTAGGGATAAGCACTATAAAGGTAGCATTTAGCTAATTTAAAATTCTACCAAACCTGAAGAAATCTCTAGCAACATTAAAAGGTTGGTTGAAACAATATCCCAAAAATCCTGGAAGAAACTAGGACGAAAGCCATTAGACCTCGGGGCCTTATAAGCATCAAAGGAAAAAACCACCTCTTTAACTTCTTAGAGAGATTTTTTTTTTTCATCTCTCAAATCCTACTCCAAAATGACTTGTGGAATCACTTGCAGAACATCTTCCAACTCCTCTTTATCAATTTCAATCAGTTGTTGGAAATTTGAAAAGAAAGACACCACCTCATTAGCAATTTCATCCTTCCCATATAGAATTAGCTCATTACTTGAAATTAGATATCTAATTCTGTTTTTGTACCTATATTTCAAGGTGGATTGATGGAAAAAAAATTTATTTCTATCACCTTCAATCAACCATTGTATCCTTGATTTATGTTTCCAAAACACCTCTTTTTTTTTTTTGAACCATTGAGGCCTTAAGTCCCTTTCTTGATTACATATATTTTCATCAAAATTACCTAGCTACATCAGATCTTGGATCTCCTTAATTTTTGAAATTAGCTTTTTTTTATTGTGAATATGTTTCCAAATGAGTATTTGTTTCATCCCTTAACACAATCTTTGAATTTCTTTAATTTTTGAGCTAAACAGAACATTGGAGTACCACTACAAGGAGCATTCCACCAACCTTCAACAAGGGTTCTAAAGTCCAGATGGTGAGACCACATTATTTCATACCTAAATGGAAAAGGTCCTTTCACCACTTTATCATCCCACTTAAGAAGGAGAGCACTACGATCCAAGCTAGTTCTTGGAAGAGCAGTGAGGGAGAGGTCTTGTAAAATATTCCAATTTGTTGAGATAAGGAAACAATCAATTTTCACTTGGATTAGATGATCACCCTGTCTTCTATTAGACTAGGTGAAAAGCGACCCATTCAAAGGGATATCCAAGAGACCCACAAAATTGATGAAACCCGCCAAATCCACCATACTATCCGAGAAGTCCATAAGTCCTCCACACTTTTTTCAAGGAAATAAGGGAGAGTTAAAATCTCCACCCAGAAGCCAAAACTCCTCCTTTCTAATGTTTATTATTCCTTCAAGCATATTCCAAATATTTAGTCTATCCAAACGAGAATTAGGGCCAGGGTAAACCCACAAAAATGGTTTACAATTCCAGTGAGGAAGGAAAAGTTACAAAAAATGAACCCATGCAAAAAAAATTGGTTTTGGGGGGTCTAAACGCACTTTGTTCGAGCTTAACCCATTAAAATGTTGGTCTCACATTTCAACAAAATGTAAGCAAAGAAAATGAGTTAGGAAAGGGTTTGCTCTCGAACCCCTCGGTTTGCTCAACCCCTCTAGCACCCGCCAAAAACTCCAAAATTTTTTCCCTTCGAAGCTTGGCTTGGGGATAAAAATGGAGGAGACTTCACATACCCAACTGGATGATGGTAGTCCTTGCAACAAGCTATCCAACAAATATAATTTTAATATGTTTTTGTTTTATTATGTATTTGTTTTTTTAGTTTGATTAAACATAGGTTTTTCACCGAAAATCAAGCTCTCTATTCTACACATGTGGACAAATAATAGATTATCAAAAAACAATTTGAAAAATATGAGTGCACTTATATTAAAGTCCTTGATCCAACAAAAAAATAATTTCATACATACAAAAAGTTATATTACAATGTACCCACCTATGTCCTAATTGTAATTGGTTGGACTTCAAAACTTGATTAAGGAAAATATTCAATAAAACACTATGAAACTAATTGGAAGCACTACATATCATAGTTACAAATATAAATTCGAAAAAAAAAGAATTTTATTCTTCATGGAAAAAAAATTATGTTGTATACGGTGAGCGCCACTCCTTAAAAATGGTGTTTACTGAAAAAACTAGTTTCTTGAAGGAGATGGAAAAATAAGTGCAATCTAATTCCAATTTTTGAAAAAAATATATTTAGAATCTATAGACAAATGTCATAAATCACTAGTTTGCATCATCTTCAAATTCCTCATGATTTAGCCGCTATAGGTGCTCGAAAGTGAAGATTTAGTTAGAAAAAAATTAGCTCAATGTCCAGTTTGGCCAAAAATTATAAACTAGTATTGTGGGACCACCCACCATAAATATTAACTAGATTCCATTTAATAGAAGTTCTGACATCTTCTAGAGAAACCAACAATTTGTTTCTGCTACTAAAGCCCAACACACCAGATAATCTAGTCGGATTCCAACATGTCGCTATTCCCCCAAAAGCTCCCTCATCATCCCTAACCTAAAAGTTAGCACTGGGCCAAAGCCATTTAATCACTTTTTTGAAATTCTCTTTTTTCATTTTTGTTTCTTGGACTAGAAGAACATCTGATTTCGCATCTACTAAGCAGGCTTTTAACAAATGTTTTTTAAAGGGGCTATTAAGTCCCCTTATATTCCAAGATATTATAAGCATTGGAAAAAAAGGGGGAAGCAGTATCACCTTGATACTACTAAAACAAGGGAGCAACCCCACTACTTTTTTCTGCATTTGTTTCCTGCAAGGGAGTCAAGAGTTCTCTGTTTTCCAAAAGCGACATCCCTCACAATATCTTTGTTTCTTGTTTCTTCTAACAATGGTCTACCCACTTTGTTACATCCTCCCACACTCAACTTCTTCTTCTTTCTTGATTTTTTGTTTGCTTGGTTCTAACCATCATCCTCCACACCATCTTTTTGGGAGGGAGGGGTTATCTTTAGACTCTTTTTAGCTTCAATAATTTTATCCTTTTCTTGTTTAGCATCTGGCATATGAGCCATCTCACAACCAATTAGCGGCTACTCAAGGGAAGACACCAAATCCCAACCCTTCTAAGTATCAATCTCTCCTTCCTCTAGGTTTTCCATATTTTCTTTTTGGAGTACTAAATCCTCTCCATCCACTTCTCGTGTCAAGGTTTACATACTATTTAATACATAATTATTGTCAAGTATTTCTATAACACATTGAGGATTCAAATCTATCACCACAGAAGGGACCTTCACCCACTGCAGATTCAAGACATTGATTCAACTCTTTGTTGGATGCCATTTAATTGCAATCCTAAACATATTTCCCCATGTATCTCCTAAAGCCTGGAAAGCTGCCTCCCCAACACTAGGATTAGAAAGAGATTAAACTTGAATGAAATGAACATGCAAATTGAAATTTGTAATTATTTCTAAATGATAGGAACATGTGGGGATGCCCAAGAAGAGCTCCTACAAAATAGGAGCACATAGGGTGCCCACATGGAAGGTGGAACCCACCTTGAGTTCAGTTAACTGTTTGGAGAAAAGATAACTCTTCAATAATGCATGTAAAGATCCTAGAAGTTAGGGATTGACATTTACATGAGTGGAGTTCAGTTCAGTTCAATTCAGTTATGGTTATGGTTCAGTTATCTTCAATTACATGTAGTTAGTTTGAGTTGCATGTTAGTTGACTTCAGTTGACTTGAGTTGCATGCTAATGACTTGAGTTGCATGATAGATAAATAGGCTGACACATTCAATTATGGGATGATCAATCATGCCTAATGTTTGCATGAACTGATGGAGAGATATGTTTTAGTTAACAAAGATTGACTTGGACCCACCTTTGGGCCTGGGTTATGATCTTGGAGTTAACACCTTGCATGAGAAGACATTTACAAGGCCGAGTTAAGTGGGCCCATTCTTGGGCACCAACTTGGAGGAGAAGCTTGGAAGATATTTTCTTGACCAATGATCAGCTAGGAGTTCAGTTTGGGGTGCCTAAATTGAGGAGATATTGGATTTGACTTCTTGTTACACATTGAAACTCTACTTTCAAAGAATAAGCACATGTTTTTGAGAGGAAGCCTTGTGCTTTGTAATTGACAACTCTTTGGAATTTTCAAGGCTCATTATTGTCTATTAATTGCAACAAGTTGAAGAGAGTTTGATCAGAGTTTATTGCAGGCTGTGAAGAAGAATTGTTGAAGGAAAAAGAAGCATATAAAGCAAAGGATTGATATAGTTTTATTGTAATCTTATTCCAATGTTAAATAATACAAGCACTATTTATTCTAGTGGTGGATTTTTTTTCCAAAAGGGTTTCTCCATGTATATGTTGTGCCACTTCTATCTTCTTCTCATTCTTCTACAATCTTCTGTCTACTTTCTACAATTGGTAAAATGAATCTAAACAGATAATCATACACAAAACACTTGTACCAGCAACACCTCTAATTTTAGATCTTTACAATCTCATAGTTTTACTGTTGTAAAGCTGATAATTACCTCCATTTCCAACATTTGGTATTAGAGCTAATCTAAGTTGGGTATTTGGGATCACTTTCTCTTAAAATTTTGAAGGTATTTTTACTATAGTGGAGCTTTTACTATTGTGTTATTGATTTTTTTTAAAAGAAGTGTGTTACAATGAGTTCTACTTCTCATCTAGATATTGAAAGATTTAATGGATCTAGTTAGGAGACATGAAAACTAAAAATGGAGGATCTCCTTGAAGAGAGTAGATTAGTGGTTAGCTACTTCTTGATGAGACAAAGCCACCTGGCACAACGATGAAGAGGATTTCGGGCAAAGCTTGATAAGAAGGAAAAGAGGCCATAAGATTATGTCTCTATTGATGTTGTTCTCTTTGAATGTTTCAGATGAAACTACTATATATAAACCATGGAAGAGGATAGGTGATATCTATCAAACCAAAAGTCTTACTAATAAGTTGTATCTGAAAAGACAGTTGTATTCTTTAAAGATGAAAGATGGTGATTTTTTTGCACATCATTTAAATGCTTTTAATTTGATTCTAAGTCAGTTAGCATATGTAGATGTAAAGCTAGAAGATGAAGATAAATGAATTTTGTTACTTTGTTCTTTACCAGAGTCTTGGGAAAATCTAATTATTGCTATCAGTGGTGGTGGTGTAGATCCTAAGATGGATAATATAATTCCTACTCTCCTATCAGAGGAGATGAGGAGGAAGTCTAAAACAGGATCCCAAGATGCCTTGTTTGTAAGAGGTAGGCCTAAGGAAAGGGAACCTAAGGGAGACAAGAAAGGAAAGGGTAAGTCCAAAGGACGGTCTAAAACCCCTGGTAAGAGTAAGGTAAAGTGTTGGAATTGTGGGAAACCTAGACATGTAAAGAAGGATTTTAAGAACAAGAAAAAGAGTTATGATGCTTCTACAGAGAAATCCTTGGATGACAGTAATGATGCATTGGTCATTTCATCTAATATTGTTTGTGATAACTCTTGGCTTATTAAGGTTTCTCCTATCATATGACTCCTAACAAGGAGTGGTTCACTAAGTATACTGCATATGATGGAGGGAATGTATTTTTTGGAGATAATAGCACAAAAAAGGTTCTTGGAAAAGGAGAGGTAAAGTTGTGTTTCAATGATGGTAGGTTTAAGACCCTTAATGATGTTTTACATATTCCAGGACTTGCTAGAAATCTACTTTCTATATCTAAGTTCAATGACTTTGGAATGCATGTGACAACAAAGGTGGTTATAGATTGGTGAAAGGGAATATGGTGGTTACTAAATGATCTTGGATTGGGACTTTGTTTAAGCTTAATACCTCCTATTTGAATAAATCAACCAATGTGACTAAAGCTGAAAATATCTATGTTGTGGAATCATAGATTGGGCCACATTGGTGAAAAAGGTCTTAGGACCATTCTTAATAAGAAATTGGTTGACAGTATTCCTAATTATAATATTGGAAAAATGATTTTTGTGAGCATTGTGTGTTTGGAAAGCAATCTAGATCTTCATTTCCTAGTGGAACAAATAAAGCTAAAAGATTATTCATTTAGATGTAATGGGTTTGTGGATATTGACTCTATTGGAAAATCTAGATATTATGTCACATTTATTGATGATGTCTCAAGATACACTTGTATCTATTTTATGCATAACAAATATGATGTGTTTAATAAGTTTAAAGAATTTAAGGCTTTGGTTGAGAAACAATCAGATCATAAGATAAAAGTGTTGAGATCAGATAATGGTGGTGAATATTGTTCTAGGGAATTTGATGATTATTGTAAGCATGCAAGAATTGTGAGACAAAAAACTACTCCATATACACCTCAACAAAATGGAGTAGTAGAAAGGATGAACCGAACCTTAATTGAAAGAGCTAGGAGTATGTTAAGTAGTGCTAAGCTAGATTGGTGCCTTTGGGCCAAGGCTGTAAGTACTTCTTGTTATTTAATCAATAGATCCCCTAGTTCATCTATTGAAGATAAAACTCCTTATGAAATGTGGTTAGGTAGAAAACCTAGTGTTGCACATTTAAGGATCTTTGGTTGTGAGGCTTATGTTCATGTGCCTAATGAAAATCGATCTAAGTTGTATCTAAAAGCATAGAAATGCATATTCATAGGTTATGGTGAAAATGTAAAAGGTTAGAAGCTTTGGAATCCTCTAACCCAAAAAAATTATTTATCTAGAGATGTGATTTTCAGGGAATTTAGAACTTATTTAGGAGAAGAACAACCAAAGGAGAAAGATACTTCTCGAAAAGTGCATTTTGAGATAAATACTGAGAAGCAAGAAGATGCACATGTTGAAGAATAATTGAATGGATTGGATGAGGAGAGTTCACATAATTCTTCTGAGATACATGCTCATGATGAGCATATTGAGGAACAAGAAGAAACCCCTTTGAGAAGATCCACAAGACAACATAATCTCGTTGATAGGTATAGCCCACCTAATTTATGTTGTATATTTGCTTTGATGAGTGCTAATGATGAACCTAGATCTTACAAGGAAGCTGTGTCTTCAGATGAGAACAAGCTTTGGTCACAAGCTATGTATGAGGAAATGGAATCCTTGGATACTTGTGACACATGGGATCTTGAAAGTTTTCCTAAAGGAAGAAAGGCCATTGGTTGTAAATGGATCTTTAAAAAGAAAATTGGAGTAGATGATAATCTCAAAAGGTACAAGGCTAGATTAGTATCCAAGGGCTACTCCCAGAGAGAGGGAGTTGACTTTAATGAAATCTTCTCTCCTGTTGCTAAATTAACTTCTATTAGATTATTTTTATCTATTGCTATTGCTTATGATTTTTAGATAGAGCAAATAGATGTGAAAACTAATTTTTTGCATGGGGATCTTGATGAGGAGATTTATATGAGGCAACCTGATGGTTTTGTTGTAAAAGGAAAAGAAGAATTGGTCTGCAGGTTAAAGAGATATTTATATGGATTGAAATAGTCACCAAGAATGTGGTACCAGAAGTTTGATGCTTTTGCATTGAAAATTGGTTATGTTAGGAGTGAGGAAGATCATTGTGTTTACATAAAATTTATTGATGATCAAATTTTAATTATTATCTTGTATGTTGATGGCATGTTGTTTATTGGTAAGAACAAGGTAATGATCAAAGAATTGAAAGCACAACTCTCGAGCACATTTGAGATGAAAGATCTAGGGGCTGAAAAATATATCCTTGGTATGGAGATCAATAGAGATAGAGGTAAAAAAAAGCTTTGCTTAAGTCAAAGTAGTTATGTTGATACTATTTTGAAATGGTTTAACATGCAGGAGAGTAAACCAATTAATATTCCTTTACCAGTTGGCACGAAGTTAAGTTTAGCCATGAGTCTTAAATCTGATTTTGATTACGAGGAAATGTCTGAATTCCATATGCTAGTGTAGTTGGTAGTTTAATGTATGCAATGGTCTGTACAAGACTAGATATAGCCCAAGCAACGAGAGTTCTAAGTAGGTTTATGTCTAACCCTAGTAAAGAACATCAAAATTATGTTAAGAGGGTGTTTAGATATTTACGAGGTACTTCTGATTACTGTTTGGTTTATCATGGTGCTAATGATATTGATACTATGCATAGATCATTGGACATATAGGGTTTTGTTGATTTAGATTGGGTAGGAGACCTGGACAGTCGAAGGTTGACAAGTGGCTATGTGTTTACTTTGTTTGGATTTGTGGTTAGTTGGATGAGTAAGAGGCATCCCATAGTTGATTTTTCCACCATAGAAGCAGAGTACATGGCTGCTACACATGCCTCTAAAGAGGCAATTTGGTTACAAAGACTTGGGAAAGGTATCAATTTTAATAGCGAGCAAATTAAACTTGAATGTGATAGTCAAAGTGTTATTTGTTTAGCCAAAAATGCTATGTATCATGCTCGTACTAAGAATGTTGATGTTCAGTATCACTTTGTGTGAGAAATGGTTGAGAGTGGGAAGGTATTGATTGAGAAAGTTGACACTTTGATCAATGTTGCAGATTATCTTACGAAACCAGTTCCTACAGATAAGTTCTCATGGTGTAGGAAGGTCATTGGCCTTGAGTCCTGTACTTGATTTGTAATAATGATTCCTTGTTTATAATAATTGCAATGTGTAATGTCAAACGGGAGAATGTTGGGAATAGGATTCCATTTAATTGCAATCCTAAACATATTTCATGTATCTCCTAAGTCCTTTGAAAGTGTTCCCCAACAATAGGATTAGAAAGAGATTAAATTCAAATGAAATGAACATGTAAATTGAAAATTGTAATTATTTCTAAATGATAGGAATATGTGGGGATGCCCAAGAAGATCTCCTACAAAATAGGAGCACATGGGGCACCCACATGGAAGGTGGAACCCACCTTGAGTTCAATTAACTATTTGGAGAAAAGATAACACTTCAGTAATGCATGTAAAGATCCTAGAAGTTAGGGATTGGTATTTACACGAGTGAAGTTCAGTTCATTTCAGGATCAATTCAGTTCAGTTCAGTTATGGTTCAATTATCTTTAGTTGCATGTAGTTAGTTTGAATTGCATGTTAGTTGACTTCAGTTGACTTGAGTTGCATGCTAATGAATTGAGTTGCATGAAAAATAACAAGTGGACAAATTTAGTTAAGTGGGGATGATCAATCATGCATAATGTTTGCATGAATTGATGGAGAGATATGTTTCAGTTAACAAAGATTGACTTGGACCTACCTTGGGCACCCAAGTTGGCATCTGGAGTTAACACCTTTTGCATGAGAAGATATTTACAAGGCTGAGTTAATTGGTCCCATTCTTGGGTTCCAACTTTGAGGAGAAGCTTGGAAGATATTTTCTCTACCAATGATCAGTTAGGAGTTCAATTTGGGGCACCTAAACTTGTCTCATTCTTCTACAATCTTCTGCCTACTTTCTACAATTGGTAAAATGAATCTAAACAGATAATCATACACAAAGAATTTGTAACAAAGAACACTTAATTAGATCTACAATCTCATAGTTTTACAAGTTTTAAAGCTACATAATTATCTCCATTTTCAACAACTTTGTCATTAAGGGCATTCTCAACCAAGGCTAACACCTTGTCCTCGACAGAGACCTGGGAAGACACTATCTCCTTACCAGGAAATAGAAAATCAGAAGAGGAGCAAGGAGTGATAGGTTCCTTCAATAAAACCTTAGGATCAACATTTTTAGGAGAGTTAAGCAATGACTCTTGCTGGCTACTCTTCAGTTCCAAAAGAAGCTTTTTATAGTCATTTTGCAAGTGGCCAAACTTATTGCAGCCTTGACAATAAACCTTAGCATTTTCATATTCCAGTGGTTGAACCCATTTTCCATGTTGGTGTAATTAATATTTAGTTACACTTGCATAATTTTACTCAGGAATATTATTTAATTATTTTCTAGGTTGTATTTACTAGGCAATTAGTTATAATGGGGTCATCTCCCTTCACATGTACTTAGGAAATAAGATTCCTTCTAAAAGCCTTATCCAAGACTTCACATAATCATAGGTAGTTAGTTAGTTGTCACATGTTGTTAGATCATGACACATGACTACAACATATAGCATACTACATCTCACTCTTGCCAATATATACAAGGCATTTGTACATTTGTAAATCATTATAGATCAATCTCATAATAAAATCTCAATTTTCATGCCTAAGTTGCAACACTTTCTTTGTGGGTGATTTTCCTCTTGGAAAAGATCGTTTGAAGGCTGCAACTTATAGGGTGATTCAACATCCATAATTTCTACATGGTATTAGAGCTTGTCCATTGAAGATTCATCTCAAGATTAGAAAGTTGGGCTAGAGAGATTCATTGCAGGTTTGAAGGTTTTCATTACATGTTAGTTGGCTCCACCTGAGGACCAAGCTAATTTCTAGAGTAGATTGAGTCTAATCTGAGCTCCCCATTGTCTTCATAAGGCCTCATAACCCTAGGATTGCTTGTTCATTCATCAAAATCAGAGACATCTAACCGAGAGCCATTAGAGGTATTTTTCAGCTAGGGTTTTCTATTTGTACAATCCGTACGGTTTGCAAAAAAAATCATCCCTATCAATTGTGCTATGTGGCAAAAAAAAATTATGTGCAGGCCATTTTTCAAATATTTTTGGGCTCATTTCATATAGTTTGGAAAAAAATTGGAGTGAATATCATATTTTATAGGGTTTGGTTTTTTTAATTCATCGACATAAAATTATTGTTAGTCAATTTTTCGTGCCTTTTATTCTACATATATACATACATACATACATACATTCATACATACATACATACATACATACATACATACATACATACATACATACATACATACATACATACATACATACATACATACATACATACATACATATATAATCATTTGTAGAGGGAGGTACGTTTGTTGGCCACTTGGGGCCCATCCCGTCAACGTCACCACAATTGTCGGCCCTGTCCACTACTGGCTCGTTCACTGCTTCGTAGCTCCATTCAACACTACTAGCATCATTCTGATCAACTATCTCAACACTAGCACCCAACCGCTCCATCCGCCTTTGCCACCAATTCCATTGTGAACCACATGGACCACTACATCAAGCAACACCACCCTGCCTTGCTGCTTTCCCCAAACTCACTGCTCTGCTGCCACTCCCAGGAGGGGCGCATTTTTTTAAACTACCACTATAGCCCATGGTCACATCAAGGACCAAGGGTGGATTATTTTTGCCCATGTGCTAATTTTTTGTAGCCAGTTAGCTGCTAGGCCCTAATAGGGCATAAATCTTTTGAGGGGCATATCTTTTCACCATGATCTTGAAATTTGACAAACAAGATATCGTTGGAAAGGTATTTCAAAGAAATTTCTAGTGGTGCACCCTTTTTTCTAGAATTTTATTTCCAGAAAAATATATAGTCAACTAAAGTCAAAACCCTAATTTGGACTCAAAAGCTCATTTCTTCCAATCATATTGTCAAAAATTAGCGATTCCAACAGCATCAGGAAGGTATTTTAGTGACTTTTTATCAGTCCTTTCCTTTTGTTCAGTTTCAACTCCAGGTGCTTTACATTGGTTTTTTTTGCAACTTGGTGCATTTGTTCAATACTTGGACATTCTGAAGTTTGACGAAGGATTTTTTTGATTTGGGAGGCATCTCTTTAGTTGCATATAATTATTTGGAAATTTCTATTTGCTATTGAAGGTTAATATCTTTGTAATATTGGAGATTTTTCATAGTTTGTTATGGGGTTTTCAAGTCATCCTTCACTGATAATGTTGGGAATGAGAAACTATAGACAATGGAGAGATTGCATAATAAACCATCTTAAATCACTTCAATTGTTGTCACATTTTTATCGTTTAGTTCTCCCTCCTAATAATTGTATCCAAAAATTTGCTTGGAATTGTTGAAGGTATGATGTTCAAGGGGTTATTACAATGCATCTTGCTGATGATGTTTTGTAAGCTATTGATAATTGTGATTGTCCTCATACTCTTTAGACTACGAATTGGGAGCTATATGGAGATCCTAATACTCCACCATTCCTCGATGATCATGATTCAAAATGTCATGTGCTTCTTCATTCTTCAGACTGGAGACCCTATGATGATATTGTTGTGCAGGAGTTTGATTATTTGGAATAATTTGAATATTCTGAAGAGGTTAACAAGGTTTCTTCAGATGCTCCTTCTTCTCCATCAGAGACAATTGATATACTTTCACCTTCAATGATTCCTTTTCTAGATTCATTGATCGAGGCTTCCATCATTCCTATTCATCAAGACATATTCAAATTCTGAACTTGGAATCACAAGATGGCTTTGTTTCAGGTATTGCAGAGTTGGCTATTTCTACAAGTTTGGAGGACATTCTTGAGGGGATATCTCTCCTCTATGCAAATTCTATTTTGGAGGTTTTTCTTGAGTCTCCACATTTCTTTGGTTGTACCTTGATTGGAGATCTTGATCTTGGTGAGACTATCTTGGAGGCACTTCATTCCTCTTCAAAGATTTCATATATGAGGCTTCTTCCCTCTCATTTCATTATGAATTTGGAGTTTCTTCAGCATCTACCATTGGATTTTCTTCTTCCTAGCGGGAGACATGTGGTTTGGACACTCTTTTGGCTTCAAAATTCTTTCAATGGTTTTGAGGACACTTCATTCTGGGGGCAATCTAGTGTCCATCTATTCCTTGAATGGAGGGATTATTATATTGCAGTATTTGAATCTTGTTCACCATCAACTTTTGCATAGTCCTGCTTTGTCACTTTTTTCATTGATTGGGAAAGTGACTGATTTGATTGTGGCATCTTCATCTTCCTTGGGAAAGGAGACACGTGAGCAGTTTCAAAGACATCATCATAGGTAGTTAGTTAGTTGCCACATTTGTAAATCATTCTAGATCAATCTCATAATAGAATCTCAATTTGCATGCCTAAGTTGCAACACTTTCTTTGTGGGTGGTTCTCTTCTTGGAAAAGATCCTTTGAAGACTACAACTTCATAGGGTGATTCATCATCCATAATTTCTACATGCCAAACTTTGATTTAAGGGTCACTGTGGTAGGGAGTACTGTGTTGGCAACAACATTCACACAAATTCTAACATAGACCAGCTATGTTTTAAGTTAGGTAACTTTGTCCACAGTCAAAAGGGTACCAAAGGAATCAACAATTCCTTTAAAAAAAATTTGGTTCCAAAATTCCAAAGGAAAATCAAGGAGCTTAACCTAGGTTGGAGCTACCTTTCCAAGGTCAGCCGAGGCATCAAACCCTAGTTTCCACTTATACAAAGGAAAATTATTCTTAAATCCTCTATCAAATACCCATGAGCCTCTCATAAGAACTTTTATCATATCTTCTAAGATAACAAACCTAAACAAAAATAAAGGTTTAGGCATGGCACTAATAGAGAAACTACCCTTGAGATTCCAAGTATTGAAGGCCCACTTTCGTACCTGATCGATATTCGGGCGGGAAGCAAAGAATTTCCCAACCAAAGAAAACTTCAAGCCTTTGATAGCATCATCCAAGAGCACATTAGAGGCATCCACTTCATTTCCTTCCACAATATAGAAAGTAGACAAAGCTAGTGAAGCATTTTTCAAGATCCTATCTCCAACCAGCATAATCATGTAGGAAACTTGGTCCTCTCCAGTCAAAAAAGCATCTTTATTCAATGGATTTGGAACAAGAAATTTACCAGGTGTACTTTTAAAACCCCCCGTAGGTGAGGAAGAAGAGGCATATCCGCAGGAGTAGAATGCATAGGTGGGGGAGCCCCATTGGGGGCCCTACCATGCCAGCTCATTAGGAATCACAGACAACATAGAAATTTGAAAATTGCAGGCACGCACACAAAGCTCTACTTATTGGTCCTAAAATGTTTGACTTCCATGTTGAGGTGTTTCTAATACACAATCTATTGACCTTGAAACTTCATTTTCAAGATTCAATTGAATGTTTGCATCAGATGCATTGTTGTATTCTCTCACTTGATCGAGGATCAACTTGTTGTCTTTCTTCTCTTTGAGAATGAGAGATTTCTTCAAAATTTCATTGATGACTATTTCTAATCATATTTGTCTCCTCTCTATTTTGAAATTCTAATTCTTGTACTGTTACTTTTGCTCATAATCTAACATGTTTTCATCTTTCAACTTCATTTTGTCTTCTTCTTTGTTATTCTCTTTGAACATCTATCATTTGTTCCCATTGCCTTCTTCAATATTCTCTTTGATACTCTCTCAGATATTGCCTCCTTTTCTCATTTGATTCAAAATTCAATCTCAGGCGAACCATATTTATAAAATAAATTTATTTTTATAAATTAATTTATATATATTTTTAATCTTATAGTACGAAAAATGATTGGACTTTAAAAAAACAACTAAAATAATGAACCTACTTTTTTAATTTGTAGTGATTGCACTTTTGGTTGAAGAATAATGTAATAAGACAATTGGATTAAATCTAAAGTAGCATCTAAAACATAAATAAAATTATAATTTCTTATAATTTGAGTTTGAATGTTAAAACACTCTATAAATTTTTTTGGTGAACCCTTATTATGTAACACTTTTTGATCATCAAGATCCCTTGACGGGCAAGATGAGAGCATATAGTGTTATATAAAAGGTTAATGATTATTATGCTGACAATAAGACACACAACTAACCAAGATTGTTTATTTTAAATGTATTCATATGCACAATTGCAATTAGAATCATATGGCGACATTTCCTTCCAAATGAGAAAGGAACATTGAAAATTGGATTAAATCTAAAGTAGCATCTAAAACATAAATAAAATTATAATTCCCTATAATTTAAGTTTGAATGTTTAAATATATTCATATGCACAATTGCAATTAGAATTGAATCTGGTAGCATTTCCTTCCAGATGAGAAAGGGACATTGAAAATTGGATTAAATCTAAAGTAGCATCTAAAACATAAATAAAATTATAATTTCCTATAATTTAATCTTGAATGTTAAAACATTCTATAAAAAAATTGGCGAACCCTTATTATGTAACATTTTTTATCATCAAGATACCTCAAAGGGAAAGATGAGAGCATACAACATTATATAAAAGGTTAATGATTATTATGCTAACAAGACACACAACTTACAAAGATCATTTATAATTATATATATATATATATATACTAGTTTTAAATGTATTCATATGCGCAATTGCAATTAGATTCATCTAATGGCATTACCTTCCAGATGAGAAAGGAACATTGAAAATTATTTAATAAAAAAAATACTTAGTTTGAAATTAAAAAAAAGAGTGAATGCTTTGGTAGGTTAGACGTTTATTTGGATCTTCTTTGGTTGAGTAGTATCAAAATAAGGATTTAATTTACCTCTCTTTGTTAAATGATTGGCGGTGGCATTCAAAGTATTTCCCTGCTACCATATGTAATTTTCATCACTAATGGGAGGGAAAATTTGTTTTAAAATACAAAGAATTTCTAATTAGGGTTAAAATACAGAAAATAAAGATAATAAATAGTAGTTTCGCAATTTCTATTGCAGTCTGCAAATGGATCAAGGAGCATGTGAGGATGTTCCATATAGTCTATCTGGAAAGTGGAGTGTAGCAGGGAAGATTTAATTACTCCCGCTCATGCTACTAGGTAGGTTTTGATGCAAGTCAACATATTCGTGGAAGCCCACATTTGGTCCAAGATTTTATTATTATTTTTAATTTCTTATTTCTCGACACTTTTTACCTAAGGGAAATGTGGAGAGATGTGCAACTAAGAATTTGGAAATGAAGAAATATGTAGACCAAAAAAATCTCAAATTAAAAGATAGAGGCATTTCTAGGTCACACTATCATGTTTTTGATTTATTAAGAAGCATTTATAGGGTGTTGTACCCTTTACACAATGAGCCACAAGGGCCAAAAAGGATCAAGTCTATAGAATCAAAACATTAACCACCAAAAAGACAAAACAAAAAAACAACGAACGAACAACAAACAACCAACGACCCAACATACAAGACGCAACAACAACAGACTAACTAGTACGCTATTATGTTATTATAGATAGATTCCAATATTATTTTGATTCCAAATAGTAAGTTGCTTCTATTTTTCATTTGCAACTTATGTATTCATATAATTTTTTTTCTTCCATAAGGTTTTCTTACTTAGGACATCTATATTGTGTTGTGGAACTTGGAATTTAAATGGTGATAAACTCCACAGCCCAATCTCCATCATAGAATCTTAGCTTAGAATTCTCTTGCATATGATTATTGGCATCTAAGCTTCAATACTATTGTACTTGTTTATTGGTCTAAGTCTTGTTTTTGTTTGTACAATGCCTGGGTTAATGCTGTGAATATTCACAAAAATCGCAAGAATTTAAAATTGTAACTACTAAACAAAAACTTTTCTTAGCTAGAGACATGTGGTAAGATATCAGGGATTGTGACCAAGTTAATTCTTTTTTTTTTTAACAAAAGGGGTGAAAATTTTATTGAAAAAACCAGCAAAGTACAGAAAGCAAGGGCCACAGGCCCCAAAGGAAAAACAACCAGAACAGAAAGGAAACCCCAAAAGGGGCAAAACTAATCATCCATATCTTTCTTGACCAAGCTCTCAAGGTCTTGAGCACAATCCAGAGGCAGGTGAGCCCAGTCTCCTGCTCTCCATGATCTGAAGCCCACTTAGCCAGGAAATCTGCAGTCGCATTCCACTCACGAGGTACATAGCAGAAGGAGACTGCAGCAAAAGAAGTACTCAGCCTAAGAATTTGTCTACCCACCACAGCTAGATGCCAATCCACCTCCTCCATCTGTTGCAGATTCAACATATCCACCACCACCTGAGAGTCAGACTCACAAATAATCTTGCTCCACCCCAGAGCACATCCTCTTTCAAGAGCCAAGAGGACAGCAAGCGCCTCCATGTAATTATTGGTCTGAAGCCCCTTATATTCAGAGAAGAAGAAAATAACCTTACCAGAGCTATCCCTTCCAATTCCTCCAACCCCAGCATGCCCAGGATTTCCCCTGGAAGACCCATCCGTATTAATCTTGAGAGTCCCCAAAGGGGGGGGAGACCACTTCCCATCCCTACAAACCTTCTTTTTACTTCGGCGACTTCTAGTATGTTGTTTCGCACCAAGAGCATCCCTTGAACCAACATTCGAAATATGCAGATTTTGAACCACACGCACATCTCCAGGATCAATATCCTCAGAGAGGTCACACTTCACAGCAAGAGTCTCTTGAAGCATACTTATTACTTGTAACCAAACCTGGTGCACCCTCTTCCAGTTATCCTGGAAAATCCTGCGGTTCCTTTCCAACCACACCTGCCAGATAATAAATCCTGGACCAATATCCCAAGCTACCTCAAGAAAGGAAGTCTTAGAAGGGGGTCTACCAAGACTATTCCAAAATTCAACCAAAGAGTTAGCATGAATACAAGCACGCTCCCAAGCTTCCCACCACCAGTGCCAAATAACCCTAGTGAAAGAACAATGGAAAAAGAGGTGCGAACTATTTTCTTCACCTTGCTTGCATAAAGCACAGATAGAGGGACCATGAAAGCCCCTCTTCTGGAGATTCTCCCAGGTAAGACATCTATTCTGCACCACCAGCCATAAGAAAAAATTACACTTGGGCCAAGCAAATTTATTCCAAACCTGCTTCCACCAAGATATGTCCATCCTATCACAACTTTGTCTTTCCAACTCTTGATACCCAGAAGCAACTGAAAACTTTCCTTTCGGATTGGGTCCCCAAGCTAGGGTATCAGCTTCTCTTAAATAGTTACACGCTCTACCAGCAAGAATCCCAGCAAGAAGCTCCCTATCACCCTCAGAGCCCCCTGGAGGCCAGTCCCGAGGTTCTTTCCATCGAGCAACCTCACCATGACCCACCCTTAAAATCACCTTAAAATCCTCAACTTTACTCCAGCCTGCAGCAAGAAAGCTATCACCAAGAGGCTTCAGGTGGGGGTATTGGGACAAGATAGGAGGGAACCCATCCCAAGAATCCTCCCAAAATAGGGCATCTGAACCACTGTTACAAATCTAGAAGAGACCCATTTTAACTAAATGTGCCCCTTTCTTCAAGGTCTCCCAAATCATGGACCCCTTTCCTGTCAAATTATACCTCGGCACATCTTTCCCATTCACCCCACCAAGATACTTAACATTAAGAATTTTAGCCCATCCTTGATCCTGACTTATACACCATCTCCAAAATAGCTTAGCTGCGAGAACCCTACCATTCAAGCTTGTTTTCCGCAAACCAAGGCCTCCATCCTGCTTAGATCTACAAACACAGTCCCATTTGACTAGACTCCACTTTGAGGACAACAGATTACCAGTCCATAAAAATTGCCTAGAAAGGGCATCAAATTCCTTAATGAAGCCCGCAGGGGCAGACTGCACAAGACACCTGTAGATAGGAAGAGCTTGAACCACAGACTTTAGAAGAGTCATTCTACCAGCAGTTGAAAGCCACCTGTGGGTCCAATGACTAACCTTACTCCGAAGTTTGTCCAAAATCTCCTGCCACACAGCCCTAGGCAACCTTTGATCTGAAAGAGGGATTCCAAGATACACAAAAGGAAGAGTTCCAATTTGAAACCTCAGGATCTGAGCAATCCGAGCCTGGATAAGATCAGGGGTATTGAAGAAAAAAATATGAGACTTTTCTTCACTAATCTTTTGGCCAGAGGCTTTCACGTAAATATCCAGAGCTCTTCGGAAACTAGTCGCCTCCTGAATTCTTGCAACCCCCATCAAATCCGTATCATCCACAAATTGGAGGTGGGAAGAAGGATGGATTCCATGCCCCCACTTCCAACCTTGAATCAATCCCTGCCTAACCTGAGACTTGAGAAATATTCCAAGACCTTCCGCCATCAGAATGAAGAGGTAGGGGGAAAGAGGATCCCCTTGCCTAAGGCCTCTAGTCGCCTCAAATAAGTCAGTAGGCTCTCCATTGATCAGGACAGCAAAAGAGGGTGATGTAATGCAACTCATACCCAACTAACCCACTCCTTTCCAAAACCAAAGGCTTGAAGAACTTTTTGAAGAAAGCTCCATCTGACCCTATCATAAGCTTTGGCCATGTCCAACTTTATGAACATGGCTTTCTCCTTAGAGGTAGCCATCGAGTGCACAGCTTCTGCCGCTATGATAACCCCATCCAAAATCTGCCTTCCTGTAACAAAACCCCCTTGCTCCTCAGAGATCAAGTTCCTGAGCCATGGCTTTAACCGTTCGGCTATCACTTTTGTAATTATTTTATACATCACATTGCACAAAGCAATAGGTCTAAAAGAGTTAAGGGAGTCAGCTCCTTCCTTTTTTGGGATGAGTGCAAGGAAAGTTGCATTCAAAGCTTTAAGCATCTGCTTATTGCTAAAAGATTCCTGAACCACTTCAAAGATGTCCACCTTGACTATGTCCCAAAAAACTTGAAAGAACTCTACAGGAAAGCCATCCGGTCCCGGGGCTTTACCCTTTTCAATTTGAAACACCACTGCTTCTATCTCAGCTAGAGAAACAGGGTTAATGAGGGCCTCATTCATTTTAGGAGTGACAATGGGGGGGATGCAGTCCAGAACCAAATCCTCCTCAACCCTAGCAGGATCCGAGTCATCTGAGAATAAATCCCCAAAAAACCTAGTAACCTCCAAAGCAATCTCCCTATGAGAGAAGACCATCGACCATTCTGCCGTCCTGAGAGAATTGAGAACACTCCCATGTCTTCTATCCTTAACAGTGGTGTGGAAAAACTTAGTATTTTTGTCCCCTTCCTGGAGCCAATCAATCCTAGCTTTTTGTTTCCAAAAAATCTCCTCCCGTAGCTCCCATTCCTCCATGTCTTTTAGCGCCATAGCTTCTTCTCTAAAAAGCCTGTCAGACAAGCCCTGCTCTCGGATTTGACAAGTAATGTTATCCACCCTCATCTGAGCTTCACACTTTGCGACAAAGAGGTTTCCAAAGCACTCCATGTTCCACCTTTTCAACTTGAACTTAACATACTGCAATTGCTTGACAAAGGAGAACATAGCTGTGCCAAAAGCAGGTTTCCCTTCCCTCCACCAGGCAGACACATGATCCTGAAGAGAAGCATCCCTCAACCACATAAGTTGGAACTTGAAAGGAGGGTTCTTTGTCATTTGGAACTTAGAAGCAGTCAAAAGAATTGGCCAGTGATCTGATCCTCTCCAGTCTAGAACCTCTGATCTGGTATTCCAACAATCTGCCATCCAGAAGCAGGATACCAGAAATCTATCTAACCTTTCCGCTATTGCCTCCACCCCACATCTCCTATTATTCCAGGTGAACAAACCATTGGAAGGTGTAATATCCACCACCCTCAACCTTTCAATATTACTCCTCAAAAGGCCCGCAGAAGGGTCAAGCCTAGGATTACCTCCCCGTTTCTCTTCTAAGCTTAAAACTACATTAAAGTCTCCTGCCAGAATCCAGGGGAACAAAGGAGCAAGAGAGCGAACATATCCTATATGTGACCAAATCAAAGTCTTACCCACAAAATCAATTGGGGCATAAACATTAGTGAAAAGAAGAATCTCACCAGTTTCGCAACACGTGGCCACCAAGGAAATAGAAGATCTACTAGAAACCCACCAAAGTGGGACCAACTTGCGAGGATCCCATAAAAGAGCCAAGCCCCCAGAACATCCTTGCGCTCCAATGCATTGACACAGACATCTAGGCCAAATCTTAGCAGCCGTATACAACATCCTCTCAATAGATAACTTAGTTTCCTGAATAAAAACCACCACAGGCGAATGAGACTTAATCAATTCCCGAATAGCCTTTTGTCTAGGGATGCTATTCAACCCCCTTACATTCCATGAGAGAACAATCATTTTTGGGATAGAGGGAAATGAGAATCAATAGTCTTCACAGCGCCAGACTCCACCAAAGTCTCGCCCACTAACTTAACCTTCTCCTGGTCTTTCTTCCGTCCCACCTTAAGAGACTTCTCTGAAGCATCTTTCCTAATGGTCTTTTGATGAATGCCTAGAATAGAAGGGGAACCCCTTCCTTTACTCTCCTCCTGCTGCCGATCATTCCCAGTGCTAGACTTGAGACGGGGAGGAGAAGAAACCTCCTGCAAATCCTTATCTCCACTAGCTCCCAAGGCCTCCATAGGCCCTACTGGAGAATTTGTGTCCATCTGAATCCAAAGCACTCCCACCTGTGGACCATCCTGAGTTGTGTTCACCTCCCCATCAATGTCCCCTGCCTCCAAAATATCTTGGCCCGTAGGCATATTAGCAATGGTTCCATCAAACTGTTCCAGATCATCTAGCACATCAAACCTATTGAAAACCTCATCTGTTTGTCTATCCTTAAAAGTCCTCTTTTGACCCCGACCCTTATTACGGCCTTTAACAGGAATGAATCCCTCCTTGTCCTCCCTCATGGGGGATTTCCCTTTGTCTTGGTTAGGAGGTGCACTAGCTGACCCCCCTTTTGAATCCTCTGCAGACCTTGATTTGGGACACATCCTTTGCAAATGTCCATATTCATGACAAAATCGGCACCGAAATGGTAATGTTTCATAATCAAGTTGTTGAATCCATGAACTTGACCCCACTTGAATTTCAATAGAATCAGGCAAGGGCTTATTCAAGTCAATTTCTACACACACCCGAGCATAGGTAATTACCTTCTTCTCCATAGTCTGCCTTGAAGGACCAACTGGTTTTCCAAGCTGGCTTGTAACTAAGTTGAAGATGTCCTCTCTCCAGAATTCCAACGGAAGCCATGGTAACCGAACCCAAACCGGAACTCGTGATGGAAGTTCATCTATAGGGTTGAACCCCACATGCCACGGCTTAATGAAAAGACCCACTTGATTGTAGAAATAAGGTCCTCCTTCAAATACTTTGTTCCTGTCCGACATGCAAGAGAAAACTACTTGGAAATACCCATTAGCTGCCAGCATTACATCCATATCACCCTCTGGAGACCAAGTGCGTCGAGCCCACGATTCCAGAAAAGGCAGAGACACCCGAATCCCTAGAAACTTACATATCAAAGCGTGTTTTGATAGGTAGTTGATATCATCCACAACTGCTTCTGGCTGAATCTCTACAATCGGCCGACTGTCACTCTTGGCCAGACATCCATTCACCTTTGTAGGTCGGAAACCTCCAGACATATGTGAGGCTTCTCCCATTCCTGCTCCTGTCACACCATAAATTGGGTTCTCATGTAAAAGAACAGATGGACTGCATCCCACCACCGAATCCTTAAAGGACAAACCTGTCCCACCCAAAGAAATCCCTCCTGGAGCCATACCAGGTCCCACACCATAAAACCTCGAAGGGAAACCACAATCAGTCCGCAGCAGAGGGAAACCCCAACAAAGAAGAGAAAAACACCCACGTCCCAGCCAGGAGCACAGAACCCTGAACAAGCCGCGCCCAGACACCCCCAGGCACCCGCACCCCAATCCCTGCTACAGGCCGCGCGTCCAAAAACTCACCAAGTTAATTCTTTTAATTACAACCCTATTTTTTATTTTATTTAACATTTCCTTTGTGCTAGGCGATACAAAAGAACAACTTCAATATTGATGCTTTGGAGCTTTCAAACCTAAGCGACACCAATGTGAAAGATGGGTAGGGAGAAAGTTTCTTTTATTTTCTTCTATTCATGGGAAACGACTAGTTATTCTATTTGTGATTTGTATTTCCTTCTCTAAAAACACAAAATCCCATTCATTAATTAAAAATAAAAAAAATACTTTATATTATATTTTTAATTATGATCAGATGAGTATTATAATTTCTGGATAATACAGCCAAAAGACCCCACGTGGAACCCACTTCTTTAATGTGAAAGCCTCAATTTACAGTCTCCTTCATGTTTGTGTTTGATATGCATGTGAAAATATCGATTTGTATAGAAAGTTCATTCGAATGTTGTGGTTGAGGAAAAACTAGATTATGTGTGTAGTTATATTGCTATAAAACATGTAGTAATAGAGTGAAATATCCACACAATGTTTATCAAATAGGAAGAGCATGCTATAACATCAATGAACGTTTAAATTGTATATCTTGCTATCTAACATGGATATTGCAAGAGACAGATGGAATGATGCAGCAAGGATAAGAACAATGATGAATGATAGGGGTTTAAAAGACACCTGGATGCAGCTTGATTGAGGTAAATAACAAGTTTCATTCATTTCTAGTGGGAGATAGATCACACCTTGAATAGGAGAAAATTTATGTACTTTTGGAGACCTTGAATTGATAAATGAAGGAGGTAGGGTATGCACTTGACCCCAATTTTGTTCTGCATAACATGGAGGAGGGTCAAGGAACATAATCTTTATACCCAAAGGGAGAATCCTCCCATTGTTATAAAAACAAGTCCTGGCACCCATATACATATTCCAAAGAATATTTGTATGCTAATTGTCACGTTGCCACTAAGTTCATCTCCAAGATTGTTATATATATTATTTTTATAACTCATTTTTGAATCACTTATTTTATTGCATGCTTTAAATGCTCCATGCCCTAACAATCAGCTTTAGGTACAACAAATTTTCAAATCCTTGACTTGTAATAAGTACCATATGAAAAATTATAGGCAGTGGCAATGAAGCTAGACAACAAACAAATATGAATTGTGTGACTGCTTCCCATCCCATTTGGCAAGTTTCTTAAAAGTTAAAAGTTATTTTGTTTTATTTTGTATCTTTATCAAACACATTTGTGACCAATGGTATTACTAGAACTGTGATAGAACTATTTGGTAGTCTAGAAGAAATACAATAATCAATTGATTAAAGGATATTATTTAGATTCTTGTTATGAAAGAGTGCCTTGATTTCTCGTTGTCTATGATTCTAGAAAATGGGACATTGCAAATTTGTGTGTAGCTATATGTGAAATACTTTCTTAATCCAAACCAAAGAGTTTTTAATCCATCTCTTAAATTGGGTGGCTCTGAATAACATGAGAAATAATCAAGCATTGCTCTTGCTATATTTTTTATTAGATAAGCAGGGAAAGGGGCCTGATTCCATGGTTACAACCACACAAAAAAAGGAAAGGAAACAAGGTGAGAAACAACACCACCATCCAACATCAAAAAACAACATCTAGGGTGGCATGCAAGCCATAATTCATAACCATAACCATAGACCAACCATAATTAATCAAAACATGAAGCTACTGGAAGCTACTGCTATAGTACTTAAAGCTACACAAGCCATTAATCAAGTTCACCATATACCAAGTAGTCCTAAACCATAACAAAGCTATTATGAAATAGCAGTCTAGAATCTGGAAGCAAAAAGATAAAAAGAGGAGAGTAGTCATAAAACAACATCAAAAGAGAAATCCATTACTTGGATTTTCTCAATAGGTCCCCATATTCACCAATGAAGGAGATATACTCCCTCCAGTTAAGTCCCTCTAAATCATCCAACACCTTCAAATCATCAGACTTCCCAAGTTTTTCCAGCTTCTTGGTGATTTTTGTTTGTCCAGAAACTGCACCCATCTTCGCTCTTCGCATCAGCCTATTAGTCACCTTCATCAGAGTGACCAAGGCTTTCTCCATGTTGTCCATCTATACCTACAAATAAGTTAGTATTCTTTTCATAAAATACATGCTAGAATCATTAGTATTAATCACATTGCCAGTGTTCCCAACATTCAGAAAAGTTAGATTATCATTCTTTTGATCCTCCTCCATCTCAATTTTCTCCTCATAATCATCTTCCTTTTCTTCTTCTGAATCCTCTTCCCCCATATCATAGGCAGAATCCTCAAAATCCATACCATCAAAATCATCATCCACCTGGGCTTCAAATTCTTCAATATCCAAGTCTTCCTCTTCATACACAGTGATTTTTTGTTTTCCTTTCCTATCCTTAGAAGTAGCTTTAGCCAGGTGAGCTAACCTATGACCACCACCACCTCCGCTACCTTGCCCCTTCTTGTTCTCAGTCAAATCCTCTTTTTGCATGCCCTCTTCACTGATAGTAATGACTTCATTTTGAGGATTGAGATCTTTTTTAAACTTCTTAGACTTGAGTAATTCCAAGAGAAGAGGAGAGTGTTTTTTCTTCTCTGGAGTTGCTTTCACAAGCTCAGACTCAATGGAACCTTTACCAACAATTTTTTGAGTCACAGGGGTAGAAGGGTTCGAAACATTAGCAATAGGGGAAGGGCTATTAGAAGGAATTAACACCCTTCTAGCAGTAACAATGGGAGGCAAGCCAGGATTAGGTTCCTCAATAGGGTTTACATCAACGAGGGGGTTCCTCATTATCTCCATCATTGGGATTTTGATTGTAATTTCTAGTAACAAGAGAGTTACCATGATGGTTTAATGCAAGAACATGCTTATATAGAGCAAGCATCAATCCTTGATGCAGGGGAGGGATAACACCTTTCTCTATGCTAATTTGCAAGGAATACAATAAGTAGAAGGGAAAATTAATTATTTCACCATGCCTAATATGATTTGGCAAAGGGAAATGATACACATGTACAGACATGTATCTGCTTTCCAATGTAAAATACCTCATGACAAACAAACTTACCAGGGCGTAGGGAGGCGGAAGCTCTAACCTAGCATGCCCATTTTGGAAGTGTTTTAGGTTCTCCCTGTCATATAGAAACTTAAGAATAAACATCTGGTAGTCAGCCTCACTCTTCTTTTCCACCTTTATACCTTGATTATGTAATCCTGTAGCTTTCACGATAAACCTTGTCGTCACGTCAAACTTGATAGCACCAATAGCTATGTTTCCCTTCCTCCATGAATTTGTGAACTTGGTAGTAAGGCTCTCATTATAGCCCTTCATAGACCCAAAGAAAGGAACCATACCCGCATTATCAAATAATCTCCACAAGTCTGTATTTCGCTTGAACACCTGGCAATTAGGAGACTATGTGCGCTTCCTCGACCCACCCATCTTAGCACTCTACAAGTTTTTTGACTACTACGGGCTATTCCTCATAACCACCCACCTCTTTGGATCTCTACCCATCTTACAAATTTTTTTTTTACTCGAAGTTTCAAAATAAGCCCACAAAAAATGAGGAATCAAGAAATTTCTTTTAGGGGAAACCAACGACACAATTCCCAAAGCCATGATCTCATAATTATTATTGTAAGTAATTAACATCTCATTAATAATCTTACCTTGCAAATTTTCACAAATACGGGGAGAGCTGACATTAGGCATATTGGCACAATTAGATTTGACATCCCTTCGCAACTTGAAAATCTCCATGTGATCCTTGATCACCTCGAGAAGGAGATAATGATTAATTTTACCTCCAAGAAAGATAAACCAACTCAACACCGTACTACAATTATCATCATTAGATTGCATTTTTTTTAAAACACAAGGTCTCCCATACTTCCCACACCACTTCCACACTTCATCTTTGTAAATTATAATCATTCTCAAATTTTTCATTTAAAATAATGTCCCTTAAAGACCTTTATATCATTTGAGTGGATGCTTGACAACTTTTCAGCTTGATGTAAAGTGTGCATGTAGCCAAATGTTAATCAAAATAAACATTGAAAGTTGCTCTCACACTTGGTTAGCGTAAAAAAAAAAGTTATACCTTGCATGGCTCACAAATAAATAGGGATCAGGATGGTGAGTTGAGAGCTCATAAATGGCCCATAAATAGGGATAGTGAGCACAATTGAAATCATTTGTAGAAGGATTTACTATTGAGTGCAATGTTTTAAATTTTGAGAAGGGTTTTCATTTTACAAGTTTAATAAGGAATAAGATGATGTGGTATTATTAGGGATACTCTAAATTCTCCTGCCACCAGTTATGTAGTCATAGAGTAAAAGACCAATTTCCTTCAAGTTCATAATGGGTGGAATTGGAATGAAGTTGATCTGATTTACCTGGCTTTTGAGACAAGTTTTTATTCAGGATGAGGAGCTCTGATGGAGATAAGTGCTTTCACAGAGTGTGTTCCCACATAATTATTATAATATTGTTTTCTTTCAAAGCCATCGACTTCTCATACTCCATTTTGACAGAGGCCCTTAAAGAGGAATTGTGGACTTTTAGATTCATTTTGAGCTATTTTGGTGCCTTGGAGTTTCCCGAAGAGAGTGGGAGCAGATTTACTACCCCTTATCTTTTACTTAATTCTAATTAGTAACCAACATAGGTAAATTTTCTATATTCACAACTCCCATTTCCCCAACATGGTAGGCAAGCCCTATGGATTCTCAAAGTCATTTGTTTGATTATATGGTCTGGATCCCATAGCTGCTACTACTAGCTTGGAATCAATTGTGTCATTTTGGGTTGTTCTGGTGCATTAGATTGAGCATATTATGCAATATATTTTGTATTAAATATTTTAACTATTGACTCATGCTTCACCATAGTGAGATGCAAAACCCAGGTACAAAATTTTCTATAAATGCAAAACCATAGTGGTGGCTTGGAGCTATCATTTGAGATCCCAAGATCCCAAGCATGGTCAAAAAGCCCTGTGGTTTGAGAATATGGTATGTATCCCATAGCCACCACTACCACCTTGGAATCAATTATGTTTGATGTAAAGTGGCATGTGTCATTTATACAAAACAAGAGCTCACATGCTCTACTTATCTTTAAAAATCTATGTAATAATGTAACATTGTAATTTAGTTGTAATAAAATAAATGGTTGTGTTATTCTTTGTTATTCATTTACAATAAAGAATTATTTTGTGTGTTCAGTGTCTATTCAAATTATACAAGTATATAGCAATAGCATTAATATTTCTAGCAGTAACACTTGCAAATAAACTTTAAAGGAGGTTTAATGATTACACTGATAGAAAAATCTATGTATGTTAATATATTATAGAGTATATCTTTGTGCATGCATAGGCTGCAAGTTGAAAGTTATAGTTGCATGTGGCTGGATTAAACAATTAATAATAAGTGCTAAATTTAAATTATTATGGAATGAAATAAACTTAGAAAAATCTAGATTTTTCCTTCAAGAAATTAAGTATTATCTATCTGTGAAATATTTGGGTGTAGATTTCTACAAATTTGGGGGTCCTGTTTCCGGGAGTTTTTCCAAAGTTCCATGTGCCAAGTGAGGTAGTCAAGTACTATCCATTCATCCCAGACCTAAAAGGCATGGCGCTAGCGAGCATCAATAGATTGCATTGGTGGGGGTGGATTGTTTACAAAGAAAGTTCAATCTAAATATTTCCTTTGGTGCACGCTAGGTTCTAGAATTCAAATCCTTCTCCCTCGCGACTGGATTTCTTAGTGAGGTTGGTCCAGTGTGATGGTTGGATTGGGGGGCTATAAGCTTTCCTTTTTGTTTTCAATTGATAATGGGTTATGGTGGATGTCTGAAGATAATTAGTGATTTTTGGTGGGTTTGTAGTGGTTGCCTCATTTTGGGTCAATGTGAGGCCGTGGTTTAGACGGGTAGTCACATATAGTGTCTAGTTGTTTATGTCACAGTAGTAGCTTTGTTTTGACGAGGGTTGGTTTTGGAAGATTAAGTCTGCATTTTCATTCTTTCCTGGTAGACGTAATGTAAATTTTTTAATATCAATATACAAAGTCTTATTACATATCATATATATATATATATATATGGGTGCAAATTTAAAACATAAAGCAATACAAATAAAAAAAGAAAGTTGCCATCAAATTGACAAAAAACACTAAAAATGGAAATAGAATGTTGTCAAATCAATATTTATCTAACTTTTATGTGATAAGTGAGGTTTTGGAGGCTTTAGCCTTTTATCTAATATTTTGGAGGCTTTTACCATTAAATGACAACAAGTTTACCAAAAAACAAGTGCTAAATAATGGAATGGAATAAAATTAGATAAATTTAGGTTTGACAAAATGTTGCCACTCTTGCTAGGGTTTGTTGAAATGTTATTTCTAATTTTTCATTGACCTACTCCCCTGGTTCCCAGTGTCATTAGTCATTTTATTAAGTCTTTTGCAACGTTAAGTTACTGACCCCTTGATAATATCTTAGAACTCACTTAAGAAGAAGATTTCACATGTGCTTAATTAAATGGATTAAGTGAACCTACAATTTATGGTTCTATGAGTCCACAGATAGTTTTATAAAGGTTAAATTAATTGTCAGGAAACTGTGGAAAGGGGATAGGTTTCAATCAATGTCACGGGTGTCAATCAATTTCTTGCTTTTAAAGGGATTTTTTGAGTCCGTAGGATGCTTCAAGTAGATCTATGTGTGACTTGTGGAATGGACACGTGGACTCATATCAATGTCTCCAATGAATTTTCTATCAAAGAAAAATCTCACGAGGATTGTGTATCCCAGCACACTAAAGTTTAAAATAACTTTAAAATATGTGTTTATTGTTTATATCATAAATTACTCGATCGTACAATGAATGTTTGATGGATGGTTGTAGTTGCATTCCATAATGAAATGCACAGAGTGCTAGGCTTGTGAACTCAAACCTCCAAAATCACCGTATAACCATTAGGTTTACAAAGATCAACAATTAAGAATTTGTTTGAGATAAAAAATTTGAATGATATTAACGACACCTCTCACCGAAAGTGATCAATTAATAAAAGGTACATCAATGCAGGACAACTATTCAATTTATTTCTAAGTGTCTATATCTAGAAATATAATGTACTACTTGTGTAGTTCGAAGGAAATACGTTGACGTTTCATTCACTTTAATATTAAAAAAAAAGTAAACTTTCTATTGCTAAGTGATTTTATTTTTAAGTGAGAGAGTCAACACACAGGGAGATTTCAAATTGCTCATTGTAGTGCACTAGGGAGATACTGGGTTCCAACAAATCCATTCCACACCTGCCAGTATTAATCTTTTCAAGAATCAAAATTTGATAAGTGAAAGAATTCCTATGTTTCATTGTTTCTTAAAATCTTATTTTGTCAAACTTTGGGTTTAGGGTTGAGAAATTGAGAGACTTAAGAAAAATTAAGGACAAAAGAAAATTCACAATGTACAAGCATGTCTACCACCACTAGCAGACCAGATAAATTTGTTGGGAAAGGCAAAAAATAATTAGATAAAAAAATAGATTATGCTGGAATGCTTAAAACCCCAGGTTTCACTGATGAATACCATGATATTTATGATCCTAGAATCTATGGTAGGCTTACCTCAAAACTTAGATTTTTTAATGTGAGAATAAGGTTGCAAACCAAATTCAAAATAGTCAAAGAATGCTAGTTAATAGTATCAATGCACTGTGGGTAACTACATTAGGGCGCATGATGTTACACAAGGTTTTCCCTTGCTCAAAATTTATCATGGTTTGTGTCCACAATTATGATAATAACAAAAGAGTAATTGTTAATAAAGACAGAAAAGAAGAAATGTTATCCATTTTTTTAGAAGAATTTGGAAATGTGATGGGGTTTACAATCGAAGAATTTGGAAATGTCCACATTGACCTAGAGAAGCTTGCTAGTGATTATGAAGCAGTAGATGAAATGGATAAATTACTTTTCTAAATAAAATTGTTTAGGATTGTCATAGAAACTTATTGAAAAGTAATCATAAGTCTCTTTATGATTTTGTAATTTTTAGACCATGGGTTTAGGATACTATTTACATGCTAGATTTTTTCCTCAAACTAGATAGCAATTAGGAAGTGGGTGCAAGCCTCCTTGAAATGGTATTTAATATCCATTATGCTGAAGGATTTTTCAAATATAATTTTCATGAGCACATTGTAGAATCCATTCATAATTTTTTTTTAATGATTAAAGGAGGTTCCACTAAAACATTTAGGTTCACAACCTACTTGTGCTATTTTTTCTATTTAAACTCAGTGGAATGTTTCAAACCAACAAGCTTCAGATTTAGCCCTATACGAATTCTAAAGAAAAGAAAATGGCTCCAGTATATGATTGGAACACTAAGATAAGGATGCATTATTCTTGAAGGAACTGCAATAATTTTGTAGACTACTTTTTGGTTCCATTGTATCAAGAAATTATAAATACTCCAATGCCTAGATTGCCTATGTCTTCTAGAAATTGCATTCAACTAGGAAAATAAATATAATTGGTACTTAATGGAAGAATATACTGTGCTAAGATTTTATGGATCAAGAGTAGATCCATACAAACTTCCAATACATGCGACAAAAATGGTTTTTGCATTGGAATATGTAAGGTAGATGGAGAGTACTAATGAAATATACTTTTTTAGTCAGCAAAAGAAGACCTTATTACCTTGTTTACCTTTTTCATGTGGAGGGTTCACATTCAAGAGAAAATCATTTAGTGTGGTACATGATCTTTTGAAATTTTTTTAATTTGGTGATGTCTATTGTAACATGCCAATTGTTCACACAAATAAATTTCCTAGGTTTTTACCTGAAGTAAATAAACTATGTTTCATTCCCATTGTAGTAAAAAAATATTTTTTCAAAAAGAGAATATTTGACATAACATAATTCCAAGTATTGATTTCATTCTTGCTATAATATATCACTTTTACAATTACACAAAGATTGTATACAAAGATACATACATTTATCAACTAAGCTTCATGGGAAATAGATACAAATGGTCTAGGGAATTTTCTTTCAAATCTCGGTCGCCAACTGATGAGGAGAAGCGTCACTCAAGCACTTTTCCACCAACCACGGAATTTAATGTGGCCCCTTGCACATCTATCACATATGTTAAGATGGCCCTACCCTTTGATTAATGGATTATTAAGGTAACCTCATAACTATAACCTTCCTGAGCTCAGTGTTGTGTCCTACATAACTAGAACTTGTATACCCACTACAATCTTGAACTAGTATGTATAAATGGAACACAATGAATTGATAGTGCAACCAATGGAAAATTACACTACTTTGGCCAAAGTATTCTTCACTCAGTACTTTGAGTGAAATTCATCCTATTCACATACACTACCCTAGTTCAATTTGATTTAAGACCATTTAAATACTATGCATAGGTAATTCCCTTCAATAGGTAATCTTTAACCTCAAAAACAACTCATTCCCTTTTCCAAACATAATGGTATTTCTACTAAGTATTCACATACACAAGCTATCCCCTTCATTGGACAATCTAATCCATGGAATGACCTATGAGCTTTCTAAGATTACACAATTATTTCAATATATATATAACCTTATAAGCTACTTAAGCTTCACCATATCCTAGTACATAGTACTATAGATCACATCGACTCCTTAATATGGAGTATGTAGAAACATTTATAAGGAAATCACAACAACAATATTCTTTCCCTTTCCCTATCTTTTCTTTATTCTAGCAATATAATGCATTTCTCCAAACAATACAAACTGTAGACACTTTAAATGTCCTGAATGATATCATGCACTCGAATTTGATATACTAACACTGTTTTATCCTAAAACCCATCCTCTTTTCGCTTAATTGATTAAATTAGCCTAGCTATTTAATTAATTGCATCGTTTTCATCTATTAATCTAATTGGCCTAATTAGATTAATTCACCCCTTTTATGCTAACCTTCGTCTTGTTAGATTGGATAAATCAAAGCATTTAATTTAACACCCTAAATCCTCTCATTTAAATTAAATAATCCTAATTATTTAATTAAATGTCATTTTGACCCCTTTTCATTAAATAAGTTAATTATTTAATGAATATCGTAAATTCCCCTAATTTGCATAATTGAAACTTGGTTTTAATTATCAAATTACTAATTAATCTAATCCTACCACTTGCAAGGGAATATTCCTTGAGAATATTCCTCATTTTGTGCATTCCTCCAAAAGGGAATATTCTCATGGAATATTCTTTCCCTTTTGCACATTAAATTTGGTTTTAATTAACTAAATGCTAATTTTCCTCCAAAAGGGAATATTCTTTCCCTCTTCATTCATTTGAAAAAAGGAATATTCTTCCTTGTAACAAACTTTCAACAAACTTCTTATGCAAGTTTTGAAAGTGTGTTTGTTTGGATGATTGTGAGCCCTTGATTAAATATATTCAACTTGCATTCTCAACCCTTGATGGGAATCCATGATCCATGTCTCAGTTTTCCTTCCATCCTGACCATTGATTGGTTCTTTCAATCTTGACCATCGGTTTCTTTTTTGTCTATTCTATATATAAACCGTACATCTATTGAATATGAATCCACCTTTTTAGAGAAAACTTATGTTGTTGAAAATCACATCCATTTACACTCACATTTTATGTTTTAAAATTATTTTAGGTTATTTTACATGCATTTTTAGCTTAGCTTCCATTAATGACTTCCATGGTAACTTAGGTGCATCCATTTAGCATATTTTGAAATTTGGGTTTTAATCTTTCAAATCTTGCATACATTTAGAATGGCTTTTCATACACTCAAATTGATCATCATAGCATTTATAATCTTAAAATAGCTTTCATCATGTTTTACAACACATCTTTCATCAGTTTCATCAGTTTTCCTTAATAAAAATGATTGAAACAAGCTCATTATCCAAGGGATTAGGAAAAGGTCACCATTCGACATCAATGTGACACCACTCCCTCAATAGAATAAGTTTCAATGTATTAGAGTGGATGTTTATCAAGCTTTCGTGCTTTAGAATGATAGTTTTAAATGGCTTCTTCATCTTTGTTTACATTGAATGATCTTATTGGATTGATGCTTAGTGGCTTAAATATGCTTCAAATCTTTATGGATCAAGTGTAGTTAACCTATACTATGCTATCAATCACATTTTGGTGCTAGGAGGGAATGAACTAATCAATCTGACAAATTTCTCTCTAGATTTCCATTTTCCTTGTGTTTGTAGGTTCAATGATGCACTTTGAGCAAAATTAGCAACACACCTTGGATGTGTCGCTATACAACAACACACCTGATCTTGAAAACAATGTGGCATGTTTAATTTGGTGACACCTTATTAAATTTCATCATCACTTAATTAAAATAGTGACACTAGATTCATTTTTAATTGCAACATGAATTTTAATTTAGCGACGCTATTGACGTCACTATTTATTGCAGAGCGACACATTTGATTTTTCAATACAACGATGCACTTTTGATATAGCGATGCATTTGATGAAAATAAAATGATGCAATTGATTTCAGTGTCACTATTTACTGGTAAACAAAACTGGACTTGAATTTTGACATGTGTTTTAATTTTTTGATTTCATTTGATTGCTAACATGTCACTACTCATTTTTGTTTTTGAGGCTAATTGGTTTTGTAGGTTTGGGCAACAAAATTTGAAGTGAAGGAGCATATTTTCATTTGATTATAATTATAAACAAGTGTTTCGACACTTATGGGGCAATTATAACCCATTTATGATGCTTTATTTAATGTTTTAGGACCAACAAGATTTACTTTGGGTTTAAAATGAATGTTCAAATTGGTTAAAATTGAACCCTCATATCCTCATTTTGCAATGTTGGTTTAAAATTGAACAAAACAATCTAAACAATTCATTTGGTGCTTAAAATGAATTCTTTATGCTTTTCAAGGTTAAAATGAACATGTGTCTAATTTTCCTGTGTATGCTTGTTATGCGTATCCTCCCCCCTTGCACTTCGTGCGATCTTGGGTGAAGAAAAACATGAGTATACATTTTCTTCTTAGAAGTGCTTATCCTCTTCCCTTGCACCTTTTGGAAATCTTGGGTGATGAAAAGCATTTTAAGCTTCAAACATGTGTTACCTTTAGAAAGTCTGACTTCCAACTTGTGAGAGGGAACAACCCAAGCGGTGCTTTCATTTCGGTTTGCTATATAGATAATTTTTTGTGACTAAAGTCATTAACCAGCTAGTGTTTTTGTCCTATACCAAAGAATGTCTCCCTTAGTATCCTTGTAATGCATTAAAACCCTTAGATATTTCTAAGGGTTGGGAGCCCTCTTAATTGAGTGAATTGCCACATGTATAGCACTAGTTTATCCCAAAACTAGTCCAGATTAAGAACCTTGTTAGTAGTGGCTCACCATTTCCTCTAAAGTGTATTTTGAAGTAGTGCATGGGAGGTGCACCACTCCTAGAAGCTACTTACCATGTTCATTTTTTGGTTGAGGCAATAAAGTAAATGGGGAAGGGACTCCTTTGCTTGGTGTGTCAAGACTGTACATTTCCTTGACATAGCCTATTTTTCCATTCCATCTTCACGGATTAATCATCTCTTAGTGGATGATGGTAAGCCTACTAAGAAATACACACCTGAACTATGATTTTTCATGCTTGTGATTTAGTTTGATACTTGCTTGGTTCCAAAACATTGCAAACAAACATCAACGATTTTTCTCAAAATTCCAAACCCTTTGGTCTAAGTATGGATACCCTTTGAAAGAACCTTAATATTGATGCTTGTCCTAAGGATTTCTATCCTTAGAGACTTCTAAATATTTTGGTTTATATCTCAATCCATACTTCCCAAAGTTAACATAGGTAACTATGGCTCTAACTTCATGACTTTCACATAATGGACCTT
Organism: Sequoia sempervirens; assembly: GCA_007258455.2. Taxonomy (NCBI): domain Eukaryota; kingdom Viridiplantae; phylum Streptophyta; class Pinopsida; order Cupressales; family Cupressaceae; genus Sequoia; species Sequoia sempervirens. Next base: position 436,900,532 of record VDFB02000017.1, on the reverse strand, counting down.
GTGAAATAAATGGTGTTTTTGACATAGACATTTAGTTTGAAACTTAAGAAAGACAAGTGTTTGTGGTAAAAAGAAACTAATTTAAGCAAGATAAATTGACAAATTGAACCCCACATGACCATTTGGCGTCTGATCACTCCAGTTGAACAACCAAACCTTACGCCTACTATCATACAACCAAAATTTGAACTAATTGAAGGAGAACAAATAGATATAATTAGTAGTTTGAGGAGCTTCACTTTTGAAACAAAGGAAACTCCAAGCCAATGGAGAATGCAACAAACATCTTAGAAAAACAAGAGGAAAATGTTGATATTTTGGTCAGAAGGCCCATATTACCACTTCTTGTGTGGCAATAAATATCCTCTTTTTTGTAATCTTGTGCTTCTCTAAATGATCTCTTGCAAAATCAAAATCCCCAAGAGAAGTTCTACATTTTGCTATTTCAAAATTAGAAATCATAATGCAAATTATATTTGGAGACGTATCTTAAGGAATCACCGCAACTGAGATAGATCAATAAGGAGACATTTTCTATGTGCTTTCATAGACGAACCAAATCTACACATGTCACAAGCGCTTCTCATTTAAATTATTAAGTTCATAGGGTTTGATCACTTTCGAGGTATAACATGTTTTGCACTACCTTGGTCTTGCAAAAAACCAAAGGTTCACTCTAGGTCAACATTGGGTCAAACATTTCATCCACCCCTTATCAAATTTAATCCTTCACTTCACCAAACTTTGCAAACTTTTAAACACACTAACACTTTCTAACTTAGACATCTATCAACCCAAACCCTAACTTAGCTACTTTGTATGTGTAATGAATCCTTTTTCATGCATTTAGTTAAGTTATTTATCATCTTTGAACTAGTTTATCTTGAAGGTCACAAGTCTACCTTAAAGATTCACATGTTCATTAACATCCTTTATCCAAACACCAAACATAAAACTTATAGTAAAAAGTGTTGTCCCAAAACATTTGCAAATATTACTTCCCATATCATTCATCCTTCCATCTCCCACTCACATCATTTCTCCAAAATGACTTAGAATGTCTCTTTCACCTAAATTTGAGTCAAATAGAGAGTTTAAACATTGCAAATCCCAACTAAACTCTCCCATAGGTGACCCATAATTTATGGTAACAACAAGATCACAACACAAGAGAATCATGGAGAAAACCAAAGTCCCATCCACCATCAGTGAACCAACCCTCAAGAATTTGATCCACAAGGTCATTCTACCCCCTTACAAAAACAACAAAATCAAGAAGACCATATGAGGTAGAAGATGTTACAAACAATCCCTTCAAGCTTACTAAAGAAGAAATACTTGAGTATAGGAAATAACGTAAAGCAACAAAGAAGGTAACTTCAATCACCCCATCATTTTCAACACAAGGCTTGACTTCATCCACGCTTCCATCAACTCTATCACTAGGGATAACTCAAACACATACTCCTAATCTTGCAACTAGTCTTGCTAAGGACTTTGGTCCTACTCCATCTTTGGAAAGCAACACACTTGTGGGTACCCTCAACACCAATCCACCCCAAAACACCACTTGGACACCTACCTTTGGTGCTCCTACCATTCTCGAACACCCCCTACATCAACATAAACCACTTATACTTCATGAATCCATGACAACCTCAACATATCGAGGCCACCCATCCTAATCCATCCCTACAAGTACCACAAGTGTTTCAAATGTCACACAAGGTAGTATAGGTAAAGTGTCTCAAATGGACCAACAAGGGAATGTCAATACCCTCACACAAAATCAACCCTTAATATAAATAGGGAAATCTTATCCAACCACCCTATTGGTTCATCCATACCATTGGTTTCACAAAACACATCCATCCCATCCATCATCAACCCAAATCAAAACAACACATTGGTTACAAATCCCATCAACCAAGGTAATACCTTGGTCACACCTCAAATATAGAAAGGGAACTCCCTACCCATTGGTCAAGGGAACCCTTTCAATCAATTGCAAAGTTTGAATGTGCCATTACCATTGCAATACCAAATGGCACCATCATCATCTTTCCCATTGGTCCCCCACGTCATGTAAAATCAAACGGGACCTCAATCTTATATTCCTCCATACCAATCCACCATCTTGCAAGGAATGTTAAACAAAGGCAACCCTTAACCGCTCATCAACAACCCACAGCCCACTCAAAGCATCAACACCCATAACCCATCGCAAATGTCCCAAAAACCAACCAATCCTACATTATAATCACATGCCTTAGCTCTACAAAAAGCATAATAGGCTTATCAACATGTCGTCCAACAACAACAACAAGAAGTAGCCCTAGTAGCACAAAAATAAGAGAAACAACAAGCAGCCCTAGCAGCACAACAACAATAGCAACAACAACAAGTAGCCTTAGCAGCACAACAAGCAACACTAGAAACACAAAAACAACAACAAGTAGCCTTAGTAGCACAATAAAAATAACAAGCACAACAACAACAACAAGCACAACAACAAAAACAAGCCCTCACATTCCAAACAACAACATCAACCAGCCTTAGCAGCCTAACAACAACATCAAGTAGCCTTAACAACCCAACAACAACAACAACAAGCGCAAAAAGTAGCCCTAGTGGCCAAACAACAACAAAAAGCCCAACATCAAGCCTTGTTAGCCCAAAAGTTTTCCCCAACAAAAAGTACTCACACAACAACAACAGGGTTTATACTATAACCCTCAACAAAACATTGTCAATACGAACATGTTAGGGACATATATGCCTCCACCAAAATCACCTTCACAATATCCTACACCACCATACACACCATATAAAACCTCATCATATCAAAATCCCATGTACAATCCATATACCATCCCATAATACACAACTTATGTTCCTCCACCAAACCCATAAGATGATGTAGCATCACAACTTAAGGCATTAACATAAGAAATGTAGGATATCCAGATGGGAAAAATAAAGAAGCCCCATACACAACAAAACCTATGCCCATATCCATTCAACCAAAACATCACAATGGTATTGTTCCCTCCTAGTTTTGAAGTCCGTAAATTTGATAAATACAAAGGGAGAGGAATTCCTATGGATCACATCAAAGAGTTTAATGTCATGTGTATGGAGGTTGCCTACAACGAGTCCTATTTGATGCACCTCTTTCCATGAAGCTTGACAAGCCTAGCCATGAATTGGTTTTCTCAATTGCCCCAAGGTATCAAATTTTTCTAAGAAATCACTGATAAATTCATATATCACTTCTCCTTTAATCTTGACATGGATGTGAGCCTAGAAGAGTTGTACACTCTAAAACAAAACAAAGGAGAATCTTTTGCCAATTTCTTACAACAATGGAGGCAAAGGGATAGTAAGATCAAGTGGCTAATTCTCGATGAACAAGTGAGAATTATCATAGCGAATGTTGATACAAATCTATCCTTCCACTTGAAGATGCAATGCATTACCTCTTATGATGAGATTTTCCCTAGATCACTTCACATCGAGAGATCTCTAATCTGACATGGAAATACCCAAGCCTACAAAGACAACCACCCATCAGCCAGTTCAATTACAAGCCTCGAGTCTGGGCTAAGAATAAAAATGTGACCAATGATGACATAGTAAATTCAAAGGTGGTCCTAAGTGCTCCTAGGCCAAACAACAAACAATCAGCTAATGCTCAACCAACCATACAACAAGCTACACCATCACAAAAAAATCAGGTCAATAACATCGAAATGCAACAACGACAAACCTCCAACATAAACAATTATTTGAAACATAAATACACATAGTTTTTGGAACTTATTGAAACCATCATGAATAAATTGGTAGAGTCAAACTTGATAACGCTTCCCAATTTTGAAAACTACCAAGAACCACAAGATAAACCACCCTGGTACAATGAAAAAGATCTTTGTGACTTTCATAAAATCAAAGGACACAAAACATCAGACTATATGAGGCTCAAAAATTTCATCCAAGGCCTTATTGAGAATGGAGACATATCTATTGAGGTACCATATGGAAATCATGATCTTAAGATATACAAGAACCCTATGCCAAATTATAACAAAGGAAACAACAATGGAAAAGGTAAGGATTACACAAACGTGCAACATTTCTATTCCAATGTAGTCACTTCTTGTGATAGTGTCATCACCATTGTCACCATCAAAGGGCCTAGTAAGGAGTGTGGAGTCACCACACGATGTGGAAAAGTCACCATACAAGGAGTTCCATATCAACCTAGGGAACAACCTACTTTTCCAACATCAAGCCCTAGCAAGTACAATCTTCTAGATTAGTTTAAGAAAATCCCCGCACAGATCTCGATCTTGAAACTATTGAGGCTATCCCTCACACATTGGGAAATCCTAGAGAAAGATTTATCTTCATCACCCATCCCTAAGGATATGGATATAGAACAATTTCAAGCTATGTTAGCGCATATCACTATCCCTCATCTTCTCACCTTCTTGGAACAAGACCTACCATCACAACCATCTCATAACTGTGCTTTACACCTTGAGGTCATTATTCATAAGAACAAGGTTAAAAGAGTCTTAGTAGATGGAGGTGTGGGTCTGAACATTTGCACCCTTTAGTTGATCAAGAACTCAGGTTATTCAGAAGATGATATTGAGAAAGCAAAGAGTACAACTATCAGAGCATATGATGATGAAGAGCGGGTGTCACAAGACATCATCGTGCTACCCATCCAAGTAGGACTTTTCATTGTAGAGACTACATGCCAAGTGTTATACCTTGATCTCCCTACAACATCTTGCTTGGTCAACCATGGATCCATGCCCTAAAATTTGTAGCTTCAACCTACCACCAATGTGTAAAGTTTCCTTTTGAGGACAGAGAAGTAACCATCCACGGAGATCCTGAGCCCTTTTACTACTGCAAGAACCTTAAGGCCAAGTTTTACAATATACCCCAAATCCCTAAAAATGATGAAGGGCCTACACCATCCTCCTCATTTTTTGACCCATTATCCCTTGCATCTACCTCAAAAACAAAAACATCCATTGTGCAGAACATTCCTGCCATCAAAGTAATGATCCAGGATGATGGTTGTGGAAACTATAAACTAACGAAGGATACTTTTGTGTTGGGGGAGCTACCTCTTTCTCCAAAATCTCATGGGAAACACACACCTATCAACAAAGTGGAAGAAATAATAAAGATGGCAGTTACTACCTTCACCAAGTGGGGGGATTTGAACAAAGAAGATGTCAAGGAGGAGGATGTCTCTAAAATACTCTATTAGGATGATCGACCCATCCTTGTTCTTCCCATGAAAGATGACAATAAAGGATTGCAGCTAATGAAGGGATGGGGATATAACAAGAATGAGAAACTGGGAAAAAATGGCAATGGTTTGATAGAACCCATCATTACTGAGAAACGTCCAAAGAATCTTGGCCTAGGATACTACTGCAAAGGTTACCCTTATTGGCAAAGGTACTCCGCTAAACGGGTTGAGGCTTCCTCTTGGTTACCAACATTGCGAGATACTAGACGACTTCCCCCTCGATGTTGTAGACCTATTTGAGAATAACTCTCTTCATGATATCCACAACATATTTCACCCCAAATGACCAAACCATTGAAATAAGCCAAGTTTACCCCCAACTCATTGACTGGGATCAACGAGGACCGCCAATTCTATATTTATTCAAAAATAATGAAGCAATCTTAGAATTCATGGGACTCCACCACAACTTACCATGGGAAGATCACAAAGCTATTTTTGATATGGAGTGAGACACAGAGGCGTACTATGGGGAGACGATTGAATCCTTTAGTCAGAAAATGGACAACATGCATATCTTTGAGCGAAAATCACACTCTAGAACTCTTTGATCCTAAAATAGTAAAAATAAAGGATGCATCTGAGGGTGAAAACCTCTTTGAGGCACCCAAGGATGAGGGATTCAATCTCCCCCTTAGTGCAATGCATCCAAAAAAGTTAGCAGTGCTAGTAGAAAAGGCTACTCCAGTCAATGTGGGAACAGATGAAGCACACAAGATAAATTTCTATGTTGAATCCTTGTTGGATGAAGAACAAAAAAACCTAGCAAAATTCTTGAAAGAGAAAAGATCTAACTTTGCATGGTCATACACAGATATGCCAGGGCTTGATCCAGAAGTGGTTGTGCATCACTTAGCAGTCTATCCTTAAGCCAAACTAGTGAAGCAAAAATTGAGAAAGATGCACCCTCAAATAACACTCTTGGTGAAACTTGAGTTACAAAAGCTTCTTGACTTTGGATTCATCCAATCGATAGATTATCCTGAGTGGGTTTCAAACCTGGCACTAGTCTCCAAACCCACTGGGGGCATCATAATATGCATAGATTTTAAAGATTTAAACAAAGCGTTCCTAAAGGATGATTTCCCTCTTCCTAACACCGAAATCATTGTGGATTTAATAGTTGGACATGAAATGCTATCACTCATGGATGATTTTTCAGGCTATAATCAAATCATGATCACCAAGGAGGATCAACATAAAACTGAATTCACTTATCCGTGGGGAACATATTGTTGGAACATGATACCATTTGGGTTTACGAATGTAGGAGCAACCTATCAAAGAGCAATGAACCTCATCTTTCATGATATCATCCAAAAAATAGTCAAAGATTATGTGGATGATATTTTGGCCAAGTCAAAGAAAAGGAGTGAGCACATAGAGGTATTAGGACCCATCTTCGAAAGGCTCAAAGAGAATAAGATATGACTAAACCCAAAAAAGTGTCTTTTGGGTTACATCAGGGAAGCTTCTTGGCTACATCATCTCATAAAGAGGGATAGAAATTGATCCAAAAAAATTCAAAGCCATCCTAGACATGGAACCGCCACAAAAATTGAAGCAGATGAGAGGGTTACAAGGAAGGTTATAGTCCATTAGAAGGTTCATAGCACAGTTATAAAAAAAAATTCACCCTTTCTCACATCTTCTCCATAAAGGAATAACTTATAAGTGGGACAATAAGTGCGATAAAGCTTTCCAACAAATCAAGGACTACCTATTGACACCTCAAGTGCTCATGTCACCGATACCGAACAAGCCATTAATCCACAGGTATATATCAACAACAGTAGAAGCACTAGGTGCTCTTCTAGCACAACATGATGAAAACAGAAAGGAAAGAGCCATCTATTACATCAGTAGGACCTTGGTAGGATATGAAATGAACTACTCATCCATTGAGAAAACATGCTTGGTGGTGGTTTTTTCTTCATAGAAGTTCAGACATTACATGTTGTTGCATCAAATCAAGCTTATTGCAAAGATCAACCCATTGAAATACCTGTTATCCAAAGAAACTCTCACTGGGTGAATGGACAAATGGGTAATGATCTTGACTAAATTTGACATAGAATATGTGGAGTGTAAGGAAATCAAAGGACAAGTGATCATGGACCAACTGGCAGAGGCACCTATCTATGTAGAGAACTCGTTGATATCTGAATTTCTTGATGAATTAGTGTTCCTTGTCAAATTAACAGATCAGTGGAAAATGTAATTTGATGGATCATTTACCCAACATGAATTAGGGGCGGGTATTATTTTTATCACCCCTTAAGGTGATTACATCCAAAATTCATACAAGTTATCATTTCCATGTACTAACAACATTTTAGAGTATGAAGCCCTAATCATAGGTCTGAGGATAATAGTGCAATGGCTGATACAAGAGTTAAAAGTCTATGGAGACTCACAGTTGGTTTTCAACCAAGTCAATGACAACTACCAAACCAAGGATGATAATCTTACTCCTTACAAGAAGATGGTAGAAAGTCTCAAGGACTTTTTCATTGATATAACTTTTGAGCAGATTCCTTGCATGAACAACCGAGCAACAAATGTTATGGAAACAACTGGATCATTGTTAGATATGCCACACAACATCCTTCAATGTGAATTCTTGGTAGAACAAATTCTCATGCTAGCTTTCAAAATCTCAAAATATGAATTTTTGTGTGTAATCGTTGGTCATGGTTCCCCGTAGTATCATGATATATTCACTTACCTCAACAAAGGAACCCTCCCATCTGATATCACCTCCAACCTTAAAAAGACCTTTGTTAATAAGGCATCCCGATTCATTATCATAGGCGATACCCTTTGCCAAAGAAGCATCAAAGGTACATTACTACAATGTCTCAACCAAGAGGAAGCCTTGACCGCCTTAACAAAAGTACATGATGGCATATGTGGTTCCCATTCTAGTGGTATGAATTTAGCTAAGAAATTGTTAAGGATGGGGTATTACTGGCCAACCATGGAAAGAGAATCCCATCAGTACATGCAAAAGTGTGTCCAATGTCAACTACATGGAGATCTTATTCATGCTCTAGCTCAAGAGTTACAACCCATGGTCACACCTTGGAATTTCTCATAGTGGGGGCTTGACCTCATAGGAAATATTACTCCAACCTCATAAAATTGCCACAAGTTCATCATAACGACCATTGAGTACTTTAGCAAGCTGGGTAGAAGTCATTCCTATGACCTACATAACCGGGAAGAAAATTGCCAAATTTATCCTAAATTACCTTATCTGCCATTATGGTGTTCTATAAGCCCTTATTTCTAATAATAGAACACCCTTCAAGAATTAGGGTGTGAAAGATCTATGCTAAAAATTTAACATCCAACATTGGTTCTCTACACCTTATTACCCACAAGGCAATAGTCAAGTTGAGGCTACAAATAAGACCATTCTAAAAATCCTAAAGAAAATGGTTAATGAAGCTAGCTGTGACTAGCATCTATAGTTAAATCTTGCCCTATGGGCCTATTGAACCAGTATCCACACACCTACAGGTGTAACCCCTTTCTCCTTGGTCTATGGATCAAACCATCCTTCTTATCGAGGTCAATCTTCCCTCACTGCGAGTGTCATTGCAAAATCTGATCACTGATGAAGAATACAAAGCATCTCGGCTAAATGAGCTAGAATTATTGGATAAGTGTTGTCTTGATGCCCTTAATCACTTGAAAGTGTATCAAAAGTGACTAAAAAGGAGCTATAGCAAGAAGATCAAGAGTCGATCTTTCTAGGTAGGGGATCTTTTCCTAAAGCAAAACCCAAAAAACCTTTCCAGATCAGGACAGTAAAGGAAAGTTTGAACCTAACTAGTTAGGTCCATTTATCATCACAACAAGCTATGGATCAAGAGTGTACCAATTATCAACACCTGAAGGTGAACCCTTGCAGGAATCAACCAATAGCCTGCATCTTAAAAAAAATTATGCCTAGGCTTCAATCAAGTGTGTAAATTTGAAAAATAAAAAAATAAAAAAAATCCAAAAAATAAAGAAAAAGGATTGAAAACAATAGAGAAAAAAATCATCCTCTAGTAAAAACCACTTCAGTGACACTTTGGAAAAGTACCTTGGTGAAAACCTGGCAAAGAGGCGCCTTGAGTAAATAAAGCACCTACTATCGTTGGCTCTTTATCCTATCATTCTTGGCATCACATCCATCATTCATCCTATTTATTCTATTAGCCATCTGTGTTCGTATCATAGCTTGATATTGTGAAGTGTCATATCCCCTTTAGTACTACTTGGCATATTTCTAAGGTTAGCTTGTCTTGCCTATACCAAGGTAGTCTATTGCATCACACTAGGGGCAATTCATTCTAGATCAGATCCAATTCTTGTATATCTTAAGGTTATTCAAAATCTAATTAAAAATCCCAAAAATATGCATAAAATGTTCGTCAAAATCAAAACACTTGCAAAAAATTAGAAAATCCAAAAAATTCCAAATATTATATAGTAGAAAATCCAAAAACATTCAAAAAGTTGTAAAGTCAAAACCCAAAACATCCAAATCACATCAAAAACCCTCAAAAGGTCAAACATCAAAAATCCAAAAATAATACCATGTTGAACTACGAGTCTCTGAGCTTGAACGTACACAAGGCTATCATTGATGTGCCCCTGAGACACCCTAGGTTGGTCCTTTATGAGTCCATCATAATAAACTGACATTTCATCAACTATTCATATCTCATCACTAATAAGTCAAGTTAGTCAAACTACGTGGTCTCTACGTGTATAATGTAGGCAAGGCCACCATTGATGTGCCCCTAAGGCCCCTAGGATAGTCTTTTAGGTTAGGTTCTTGGTCAAATCTTGCAAAACCCCTAAACATTCGAAAACTTAGAAAACCACAAAAACATTTGAAATCTTAGAAAACTCCTAAACATTAAAAAACTTAGAAAACCACAAAAACATTTGAAAATTGAAAACCCCTAAAATTTTGAAAACTTAGAAAACTCTAAATAGCCTCAAATAATCAAAAACAAAAACATTAACACAAAATCTCAAAAAGATAAAAAAAATAACTTCAAAATATTTCAAACACACCAAAAACATTGAATTATTTCAAAAAGACCAAAACCATCCATCTCATCGTGCTTTTGACTGCAATAAACCTTCACCCATAATAAATCATTTGTCATCTTCAACCTTTGGAAAAACAAATAGAAAGCAAGTATCACAAGTCATAAAGTGAGAACATAAGCGATAAAGTTTAAAGTCTGGATCATAGGTAAATGAGTCAGTGAAGTTTATATCATCGACCTGTCACACACCTAACCCTAATCAAATCATCTGATAAACTATCCTAGGATGTATCCTTCCGAACATGGGCATCAACATCAAAAATCACCTAAGTTAAACTGGCAAGAGGATAACACTGGTTGTTTGTCTCTGATCTTTTCTTCTAATTTATCTCAATGACCCATTGCAAGGACCTCTCGATGATGTCTATCAAAATGATCTAAAGAGAAAGGAATGGGGCATCAATCATTATCTTTCGTTTGCTATGCTTGTGGGTATTCTTGTAAAATAATATTGGTGCATACTTGCTTAGTTGTGTGTAGGGAGGTTGTTTGGAGTATATTGTTGACTATTGTGTATGTTTTGACCCGATATATTTTGGACTTCTAAACTACATTCTGATGAGGTTTCCATGTGTCAAGGTGTGAACAAGAACTATCTTATCTATTTGTAGAGTCAAATTCCATTACACTGGATACAACACTGTCTTGGTTATCAATACCATGATGCATCGTGTCTATGTGTTATATCAAACATAAGGAATGGCAAAAAATCCCAATCCCAATATATGAGCAAATCATCACTCTCATCACCATATCTAATAAAGTCTCGGTGGATCATGGACTTGGAATTTTGAATCAATCTTCAAAATCAATGGTCAAGTCATTCATTTCATTCTTCTATCTTCTTTCCATGCTAACCTGGTATCATGACAGTCAACAAAAACATCATCCTGCATCCATCCCATATCCACAAAATCATTAACATACATACATCTCACATCTTCATAGCATATCATAATAATAAAAAACATAATCCATTGTATCATCATTATCATTTAAGTTGTTTCAGATAACATAGATTTGTTATTCTAAGTATCTTAATCCATATCACATATCATACACATAAGCATATGTATTGCATTATCATATCATAAGAAAGAACATCTACATCATCCATATATACATCCACATACATGCATCATCATGACATTATAAATTGCATGGGAAAAGTACACAAAAAGAAATGCATCCACCTATACATCCTGCATATCACAACATGACATAACATCCATCCCATAACATATCATACAAAGATACTGAAAAAGAAGGTAACACATCCATTGCATTGCTTTCATCTCATAACATCACATATCATATACATCACATCATAGATCATCATCACATATCACATATCACATAAATAAAAGAAGTGCATCCATAACATTGAATCCATACATAATTGTAACACATAAACATAACATCACATCATATCATATGCATCCATACATTCATAAAGCATGAAATAAAGGACATCACATCATGGATCTGAATCATATATATATATAAATGACTGTCATGATATAATATCTGAATCAGTGTATGAATATCAATCAAAAGTACAATATCCACGAGGCTATAAAAATGAGCCCATTAATGTATATTTGTATAAATAATCAAGAAAATAATCAAAAAGTGTCTACACAACAACTTGCCCTGGTGGCTGCTCGAGTCCCCTCTAACTGATGGTTGATCCTCAGTCCTAGGAGGTGCTCCACTCCTCTGAGAAAATTCCAGCTGCCTCATCTCTCGGGGGACATCTCTATGATAATTCATCCTATAGTATGCAACCTTTGTGACGACCTCTCCATACATCCGCACATAAATTATTTATTTCTAAGAAGCTGCTATCATCGCCTCGAGTTGTTGCCTCTACCCAATCTCCTGGGCTAGCTATAAGTCTAGTTGTTACCGCAACTAAACCTCATGATCTCTCTATGCATTCATATCCTATAGTTGTTGCTACAGTTGATCCCTCTCTACCTGCAACTGATCTCTCTCAGTTGTGAAAACCTATATCTGAGCCTGTAACTGTGCATCTGGCTGTAGGAGTGGAGGAGGTGGTGGTGCCCCCGAAACCTATCCATTCTAGTGCCCTAGGTCTTGGTGACCCTGATCCTACTGCCACTATTGATGCCCATCCTTTGGCACATGTACCCTATCTTGATCTTGCTACTACTGCCCTCAGCCTCGACCCCCACCCCGACCACCATCTCAACCTCTAAACCTCTAGAAGAAAAGCGATGAAACCTAGTCCAAGCATCCCCAACCAATCCACCTCTAGGTCGTCAAAGTCTCTAGTTGCTGCCAAAATATCGAAATGGTGCTCTTGTGACATCAATGACATGGATCCTCCTACACACATTGCACACATAACGCCAATTTGCCAAAAAGTCAGAAAACTAATCCAAATATGAGATTTTGCATCCAAAAACATCAATTGCATCGCTGAAATCAATAGTGTCGCTATTTTAAGGGTGTGTCGCTATATAAATTTAAGTGGCGTGTCGCCAATTTAGCGACGTGAGTTGCGTTACTCAATAGAAAATCAACATTTGCATGTGTCGCTATAGCTAAAAAATTGGGTGTGTCACCATTTGCTATGTGTGTCACCCACTGATTTTGAGCATCACTCAACCTAAAAAATCCTATGCGTCGCTATATTAAACTTGTGACTCCCAAATCAAAAGCATCACCAAAGAAAAAAATGATGGTGTGCCACTAAACAGAAGTTGCATTGCTATAAAATCAATAGCGATGCTTCCAATTCCTTTTGCATGTTGCTATATAGCGACACTCCTAAAAACCTAGTTTTGACACGCTATTAAATGCACATAAATGAGAAAATGAAGGCAAGTTTTGAATAACATACCTAGGGTGTTGCGTCTGCTCGATGCTAGTACTCTTGAACCCACTCAAAAAGGTGAAGAGGAAGCACATGGTGAGCCATCTTGCCAAGGTGTCAGAGCTCTAAATGCACAAAATCTCTAAAGGCTGAATGCACAAATGAATTGGAAGTGTAACCCTTCAATGAATTGGAAGTGTAACCCTTCTCACATATTTAAGCCTAAAAATTAGGGGTTTTTTCCCTAATTTGAGCCAGAAGCTAGGGTTTTGACTTGTTTTAACTATTTTTGCACTTCACAACCTATTTTGAGCCATTTTTGGCATCCTGGGGCCTATTTTAGCACCTGAACATATATTTTACCTTTATCGAGAGATCAACCCAAATTCAAAATTTTTGCCCGATCTCTCGAGGGGGCAGGGAACCAACTTATTCCTTTTGTTGGGGCAATAGTGGGGCATCCAAAAAATCAGATTTTTTTTTAATTTTTTGATCTGAGCAATAGTTTTAATCCGAAAAGCGTCAATCTTTGAGCCAACGTAACAGTCACCTCGCTTCAAAGAGGGGAAAAATGTAAACACTTAAAAAATTGTCCTGAATGATATCATGCACTCAAATTTGATATACTAACATTGTTTCATCCTAAAACCCACCATCTTTTCACTTAATTGATTAAATTAGCCTAACTATTTAATTAATTGCATCATTTTTATCTATTAATCTAATTGACCTAATTAGTTTAATTCACCCCTTTCATGCTAGTCTTTTGTCATGTTAAATTGGATAAATCAAAACATTTAATTTAACACCCTAAATCCTCTCATTTAAATTAAATAATCCTAATTATTTAATTAATTGTCATTTTGACCCCTTTTCATTAAATAAGTTATTTATTTAATGAATGTCCTAAATTCCCCTAATTTGCATAATTGAAACTTGGTTTTAATTATCAAATTACTAATTAATCTAATCCTACCACTTGCAAGGGAATATTCTTTGAGAATATTCCTCCTTTTTTGCATTCCTCCAAAAGGGAATATTCTCATGGAATATTCTTTCCCCTTTGCACATTAAATTTGGTTTTAATTAACTAAATGCTAATTTTCCTCCAAAAGGGAATATTCCCATGGAATATTCTTTCCCTCTTCACTCATTTGAAAAAAGGAATATTCTTCCTTGTAACAAACTTTCAACAAACTTCTTGTGCAAGTTTTGAAATTGTGTTTGTTTGGATGATTGTGAGCCCTTGATTAAATATATTCAACTTGCATTCTCAACCCTTGATGGGAATCCATGATCCATGTCTCAATTTTATTTCCATCCCGACCGTTGATTGGTTCTTTCAATCTTGACCATCAGTTTCTTTTTGTCTATTCTATAAATAAATCTTGCATCTATTGAATATGGATCCACCTTTTCAGAGAAAACTTATGTTGTTGAAAATAACATCCATTTGCACTCACATTTTTTGTTTTAAAAGCATTTGAGGTTATTTTACATGCATTTTTAGCTGAGCTTCCATTAATGACTTCCATGGTAACTTAGGTGCATCAATTTAACATATTTTGAAATTAGGGTTTTAATCTTTCAAATCTTGCATACATTTAGAATAGCTTTGCATACACTCAAATAGATCATCATAGCATTTATCATGTTAAAATAACTTTCATCATGTTTTACAACACATCTTTCATCAGTTTCATCAATTTTCCTTAATAAAACTAATTGAAACAAGCTCATTATCTAAGGGATTAGGAAAAGGTTGTCATTCCACGTCAATGCGACACCACTCCCTCAATAGAATAAGTTTTAATGTATTAGAGTAGATGTTTATCAAGCTTTCATGCTTTAGAATGATAGTTTTAAATGGATTCTTCATCTTTGTTTATATTGAATGATCTTATTGCATTGATGCTTAGTGGCTTAAATATGATTTGAATCCTTATGGATCAAGTATAGTTAACCTATACTATGTTATCGGTCACACAAACACAACATTAAATCTTTCCAAAATTAGATCAAACATAAATGAGTAGAATCACATGCTTGATATAAGCTATAATCCAATTGACAAACTGGTTCCTTAGCTAAATCCACTCTAAGATTCAGCTTTGCAACTCTTTCCACTTCTCAATTCCTCTTCACAAAATTTCCTCACAATAACTCTCACTCTATTTTCCTCACAACTTCACTCAACTCAAAAAGCAAGAATAACTTCAAATATAAATAGCAGAATGCAAGTGAATGCATATTCAAATGGGGAAATCCTCTCCTCTATTTATACAAAAATATGAGCGTTTGTTGCCTACAACCAAGCTACTCAAAATGACACATCTCAACTCATTAGCTCGACTCAACAACTTAAACAAAGAAGGTGACAACATAAATCAATGCTCATCAAACACATATACGGCCATGAGAATGAGTCACCTCATTCCTCAAGACAACAAGAAAGAAGTTAAGAAATACAAGGTAATGGTCGCCTATAGGTCGACCTATCTGGCCAGCTGCTTAGTTGACCAATTCATATTTTCATATTGTTTCACATGCTTGAATTCAGTGCAGGTTCAAGACTTCTATTTGATTTAAAACACTCTTACTTTGGCACCACCAAAACACGATTTCCCTATTCTTTTTGTTTGTTGTTTAAAAGACTAAGTCATTGTTTATTTCCTGCGCTTTAGTTAAGTTTGACTTTTTCTTTCTTAAACACTCAACACATAACATTGGCTTAGCTTTACCAAGCATTTTTAGCGTTGTAATTACTTCACACAACATGTTAAAATGTTTTCCCATGGCCTTAGCATTACATGTGACCTTTATTTGTTATGCTTTATTCACTATAAATATGTTGTGCACATATTACCACTATCAATGCACTTTAATATGTAGCACTGTGTATTCTTTATATCAAGCATACAATATATACATATATAATATATATATATAATATATATATATATACATATATAATATATATATATATATATATATATATACATATATAATATATATAAATACATACATATATAATATATATATATACATATATAATATATATATATATATATACATATATAATATATATATATATGTATATACATATTTCAACATAGCATAAAATGCTTTTATGTATATATATAATTATTAACAAACAAGTTCATTAATAAACCATTCGATATTTGAATGCATATCCATGTTATCTTTTATAAACATTATCATATGTATATATTTATATACACTTATATACATATATTGATGTACTTGTATGGACGTTCCATTATGTTGACATATTTGTGTATATATATGTATATATGCATATATCGCATATATAACTTTACTTATACAATCAATCACATATATTTTCTAACTTATCGACATACATATATGCGTACGATGTATATATATATGTCTCCTTTTCCAATTGATATTCCCATGCCCATGCCAATCTGTCCATGAGCATGCGTAGGTACGTCTATCTACGTATACTTATGTACACATTTACTCATGTATGGCATATCATTGACATGTACATGTATACTTATACATACATTTCATGAATATATATCTCATTGATTAAATATAGTCACACAAGGAAGATCTCATATGCACCAAGCACTTATCTCAAACCAAGAATGCTCTCAATCGAAATCATGATCCTTTCTAATTCAAACACAAACATGACTAAAGATGACTTACCCATTTCTTGAAACTATGACTTTACTGAACCATTCTATAAGTGTGTGTGTGAAAGCTCAGTTAGGTCTCACTTAAAGGTTACCCGACCAAGTCCTTCTCCTGAGTGATACTTCCCCTCTCTTCTGAAGGCTTGATCCTGTATTTGCATTCAAATCAACACATTTTCAACTGTAGTCAGTCGTTCATCAAAACAATCATTTGCATTATAAATTTCATAGTCAGAATATCAAATTCAATCAACATTCAATCCTCATATTCATCTTATTATAAATATCAAATCCAACATTAACATTCATTCACCATTTTCTCAATGATACAGATAAACAAAGCATAAACACATGTATTTCAATTAGAGTTACAAATACATTCCCATATTCAGTATTTTAACCAATCATAGTAATAGTAAATAGATAAAAACACAACAAGGTGTAACATAATCCCCCCTTGTGAATCATCATCCTTGATAATTTTATGTAGAAAATATAGAATGATCTAAAAATAAACACACCATTTTTTTTCAAGCACTTTCAAAAGCATGTAAGACATGAGGAAACTTTTGCTCTATTTCAACATAGTCTTCCCAAGTGGTAGAATATTTTGCATACTGGTCCCATTGGACTTTGCATTGCATAACCTCCCTATTATGCAAGCAAAGCTTATGTGTTATGAGCACCTTTATAGGCTCGATTGTTACCACTCCAAGGTCCTATACCTGTAAAAAATTCCAATCAATTACATGATTATCACCTGGTATATACTTCTTTAGGTAAGAGACATGAAAGACGTTATGCATCTGGGAAAGAGCTAGTGGCAACACAATTTGGTAAGCAACAAAATTTACTTCCTCAAGAACCTTGAAAGGTCATACATAGCACGGAACTAGTTTGGATGAATTTCCAAACTTGATAGAACTCTTATGAGGCTTAACTTTTAGCAGCACCGTTTCACCTACTACAAAATTCCTGGGTACCCATTTAGAATCTGCATAGATTTTTTGCCTATCATTGGATTCTGCTAGCCTTCGGTTAATAGTTCTAACCTGTTCCTCCATTTCATACAACATTTTTGGTCCAAGACTTACCCCAGCTTATAGGGGTTCAACACTTCTGACCATACAATGCTTCAAAAGGAGCCATCTTAATTGCATAATGATAGAGATTGTTATATACAAATTCCACTAAAGGAAAGTAACCTTTCCACTTGTATTGCTAGTCCATGCAATACATTCTTAATAAGTCTTCTAATACTTGGTTCACCCTTTCAGTTTGTCCATCCATTTTTGGATGATAGGCTGAACTTATATTTAAGTGAGTCCCAAGTGCAGAGAATAAGGTTTTCCTATACCTAGAGGTCTCACGAGCATCCCTATCTGAGATAATTTTCTAAGGAATATCATGCAAATTAAACACCTCTTGAATGAATTTTTGAGCTATGACAGGAGCTCCATCAGTTAAATTTCTAGGTATAAAATGTGCTACCTTAGTAAGCTTGTATACTACCACTAAAATGGCATTGTGATTATTCCTTGACATGGGTAATCCTTGCACAAAATCCATACTAATGACTTTCCAATTACTTTATGGAATATCATGTGGATATAATAGGCTTGCGGGGTGATGATGTTCAACTTTCGCCCTTTAACATTCTAAGCATCTAGCCACAAATCTAATAGCATCCCCTTCCAAAAATATAATGGCTTCACATTGGCCAACATTTTTGTCACACTAGGATGTCCAGAGTATGGTGCTTCATGAACTTCCTTCCACACAAGATTCCTTAACTCCTTAGAGTTATGCGCATATATTCTTCCTTTAAACCTTAACAATCCATTAGGTTCAAAGTGAAATCCCTCATACCTTGCATCTTGTAGATTTTTCACAAGTGCTTTCTTAACTTGATCGTAGTACTCATCCTCGTATTTTTGCAACACTTGGACTTTAAAGTCAATTTGGATTGTCACCATTGAGGCAATATGCCACCTACAACTTAAGGCATTGATAATCTGATTCTCCTTTCCTTAGATGTAGTTGATATTAAATTCATAATCAAATATCAACTCCAACCATCTTCTTTTCTGTGCATTTAGATTGGGTTGGGTGAACAGATTTTTCAAACCATTATTATCAGTCTTCAACTCAAAAGGATTTCCCAACAAGTAGTTCCTCCACATCAACAATGCATGGACCATTGTTGCTAACTCTAAGTCATGGGACACATAATTTTATTCATAGGGCTTCATTTTTCTTGATTCATAAGTTATAACTTGCCCTTCTTGCATCAAGACTCCACCTAAACCTTCCCCTAACACATTTGTGATGACAATGAAGTCACCATCAAGATCTGGTATCTTCAAAATCGATGTAGTAGTTAACTTCTCCTTGAGTAGATCAAATTCTACCTTAAATTTTTTTGTCCACTCAAAATTTTTCCCTTTCCTCTGTAATGAAGTCATAGGAAAGGCTATCCTAGAAAATTTTGCAACAAACTTCTGATAGTAGCCTACCAAACCCATAAAAATTCTGACCTCAGGTACATTCTTAGGCACTGCCCACTCTAATACTGCCTTTATTTTGGCTAGATCAACTGAAATCCCTTTAGCTAAAATTATGTGCCCTAGGTACTATACTTTCTTTTGAAATAAGGTACACTTAAAGAGTTTCCCATATAAAATTTGTTCTCTTAACTGTTGGAGAACTATCTCCAAATGTTTGCAATGATCCTCCTCATTCTTGGAATAAATTAGGATGCCATCCAAGAAAACTAAAACAAAATTATCTAGGCAATCCCTAAACACGTTGTTCATTAGGTTTATAAATGTTGCCAACACATTTGTAAGTCTGAATGGTAGGACTATAAAATCATAATGCTCGTATCTAGTTTTGAAGGCAGTCTTAAAAATGTCTTCATCTTTGATCCTTAGTTGGTGATATCCTGATCTTAAATCCATTTTTGAAAACATAGCCGCCCCTCACATTTGATCGAAAATATCATCAATACGTGGCAACAGGTATTTATTCTTTATCATAGCTTTATTAAGCATCTGATAATTTATACACAAGCGTAGTGTACCATCCTTCTTCTTCACAAAGATCATTGGCACTCTCCAGGTTGAAACACTAGGTCTTATCAAACCCTTGGACAACTCTTCTAGCTATGCCTTGAGCTCCATTAACTCTGTAGTTGTCATCCTGTAAGGAACTTTGGAAACAAGTTATGATTTTGGCACTATATCAACGAAGAAATCAAATACCCTCTTAGGTGGTAATCTAGGTAGCTATTTTAGAAATACATCCACAAAATTTCATAAGATGGGATATTTCTCCATATCCGTCTCTCTAGTTTCCATTTTTTCCCCTTCCTCAACCTCTAAAGAATCTTGTGGTTCACAATCCATGACATTATCTTGAGGAGTTACTTCCTTGAGTTCATTTATTTTGATGGAAAATAGTTGGCAATCTTTCTTTTTCATCCTAAGCATTTGCATGGCATCAATCTAGCAACTTAATCTCTCTTGGTGTTCCTTGCAACGTCACCCAATATCCTAGATAATCAAGACACTCTACTACCTTAGAATGACAATCCAATTTTGCTCTATGTTTCCATATCCAATTCATTCCTAAAATAACATTATAAGATCCTAGGGGTGCTATGCACAAGTTTACTTATGTTGAGAAACTAGGAAGTTCTACCCTGGCTTTGAACAAGCATTGCTTCACCGTTGCTCTTGTCTGGTTTGCATACTCAACAACCCAAGATTTTTCCATAAATCCAACTTTTCTAGATCTTTGATTAGCTACTTTAGGTGAAACAATTTTTTTTGTTGCTCTAGTATCAATAAGTATAGAAATAGGCATACCAAATAAAATACATAGAGTTTCCACTGGAGTGATCTAATACTCCACTTGTCGATTGTTTAGGGTGGCATGGATCTTTTGTTAGAATTATGTTTGCTAGGATGGAAGAGGATTTCTATGTGGTCGTGACCCAAAAGGTTTGTTGGGATAGTTTACAACATAATGGTTTCCACCACATGTGAAGCATCCCACTGTTGGTCCTTTCTTCCTTGCGGACATCAGGTCTACTAGCATTTCCTCCAACATTGTTGAAATTGTTGTTATTGAAATTATTCTTCATGCATTCCCTCCTTGATTCATTTCCAACATTTTGGGGTCCCTTATCCCCTTTCTTTTGAGAATATTGCACTCCATTAAACTTCCTTGGAGTCTGAATAACTTGGTCCCTTTGGACTTCTTTCGGTTTCTATTCTCTTAGTAGATTGAGATGGCTTTAAGCTTTTGTTCTTGCTTGAAAACCTTTTCATAGACTAGGTCCATAGTGGCTGGACCATGCACATATACTTCTCCACCTATTTGGTGTTGGAAAATGTGCCTCAATCTCACAGGCTGAATCCTCTGAGAAAGCATGGTCGCTGTGACATTCATGGTGTCTGGCTGACTGATAGTTCAGTAATCTTGTGTTTTGATCATGTCATTGTGACTTTGCTTTTGTTTAGCCAAATGGACCTATCGCTATGACTTGGTGCATTCGCTGTAACCCTTTGCAGAGTGGAAATGTCTCAGCGACAGAAGGGTTTGTTATCGGGTGCCTAGTGTATGTCGGTGTGACCTATGGCGACTGGAGTCATCGGTGTAACCTGTTTGCTTTGATATGAAGTCTTAGCGATGGAGGGTTGTCTCACCGATATGTTTTCTCCTAGAGTCGTCGAGGTAACTCAAGTGTGTCGGTATGTGGTCCTAGCGATAGGGAGATGTCTCACCGAGTGTAGTCATCGGGGTGACTTGAACATTTGGGAAGATCTCTTGGTGACTGGGAGATGTCTGGCCGACTGTATACACTCAGAGTAGCTTAAGGGTCTCAATATGAAGTCTCAGTGATGAAGGATTGTCTTGGCGACAATGTAACCTTCGGAGATATCGGGAAGACCCTTGGCTGAAAGGCTTGTTTCGATATGATGTCTCATCAAATATCGGAAGTCTCGCCGACAACTTGTGGGGTCATCGGTTAGGTGTGACTCTCGGTGAGAAGTGGTTTCGGGATATCATGGAAACCTCGGTAAGATGTATTTTCGAAGGTTGATTCTCTCGCCGATAGTGGAACACATTGGTATGACCTGAAGGCTTCGCTATGAAGTCTTAGTGATGGGAATTTGTCTCACCAACGGTGTGGGATGCGTTCGGCGTGACTCTTGGCGAAAGGTGAGCTCGGGGTAACCTGGAGACTTCAGCGTGAAGTCTTGGCGACAGGTGTTGGTCTCACCGACGGGGATGCAACTGAAGTCATCGGTGTAGCTCTCGGCACCTGGTCAAAGGTCTTGGTAAAGTCAAATGTCTTGCCGACTTGGCAAGACATGGGTGCTCGGTATGTGGTCTCAGTGAAAGACATAAGTCTTGCCGACTGGTGAATGCAGCGCTCGGGGTGACTTAAGACCTCGGTATAAGGTCTTGGCGAAGACGATAAGTCTCACCGACTCTTGAATGCGTTTGGTATGACTCCTGAGCTCGGTATGAAGTCTTAGCGAAGATGGAATGTCTAGCCGATGGGAGACTTCAGAGTAACATGGAGGCATCAGTATTATCTCTTGGCGAAGAGCGATTGTCTTGTCGATGGGAAACCTGATATCGGTATGACTCTTGGTGACTATTTGGGTTTCGGTATGACTTGAAGACTCGATGTGAACTCCTGGCGATAGAGATAGTTTCACCGATGTGCTTGCTAAGGTTGATGTAACTTGTAAGCTCGATGGAACCTCTTGTCAATGGAGAGGACTCTTGGCGACAACGTGTAATCAGGTCTTGTGGCATTGGGGAGACACTTCTAGTGTCTCACCGACATGCGACACAAGTTGATCATTGTTGACCGAGTGAAGACTGTCTGACGTGGTGCACGTGGACCAATCAAAGGAAGCAAAATTCAAACAGTTGGCGGTTGGATTTTCTGAACGGTCTGAAAGGAAAAATCTGCACAGGAGTGGAAACATCTACGATGATAGGGATGCCGAGTTGGTAGATTGCTGAAGTGTGATCTTGAACCGA
Source organism: Sequoia sempervirens (assembly GCA_007258455.2). Lineage (NCBI taxonomy): Eukaryota > Viridiplantae > Streptophyta > Pinopsida > Cupressales > Cupressaceae > Sequoia > Sequoia sempervirens. Next base: position 436,877,483 of record VDFB02000017.1, on the reverse strand, counting down.
TTCACAGAGATCCTGTCGAGAACGAATGCATATATGTATGCATTGGAAGTTCTATAGAAAGAGGTTGATCAGGCTGACAAGCCAAGAAGATGAAGAGTTGAGAGCCAAAGAGAGATCGATAGAGAAAGGCCGAGTGGCTGGCTAAAAGGCCGAAGCCATGAGGTCAAGGCAGATAGTGAGAGAGGCAGGGTTATGCTGGAATCTCTCCTGAACATGAATGCTATGGTTGATCTCTCTGGGGGTGTTTGCTACCAGTTGTATCCAGATGAACAAGATGTAATCTCTGAAAAGGCTAAGAGCCTGAAATTGTATTGTAACCGATTTGTTGCTGAATAATACAATGGCTGGATCTTTGGAGTGTGGGGTTTTTTTATCCGAAAGGATTTTCCCCATGTAAATCTTTGTGTTCTGGTTTTCTATTTTATCTTTCATCTGTGTTGTTGATTGCTGTTGAATTCACATATGTTTTTATCATAAGGATCAATGTGGGAAATAAATGTGTCTGTTTCCGCTTTAGGACATAGTTGAACGTGTCTTTGAGGTAACCTAATTGAAATGAAAGTTACCGAAGGCACTACTGTATGGAGTTTTCACTAGATGCGCTCCCAAATTGCATATCAAGTGGTATCAGAGCCTTCTTTTGGTTGTTGGTTCTGGATATTTCTCCTGTGAAGATTTCTTAGCTTGATGGGCTAGAAGAAATATGGAGGAATGGATTGATGGATTGATCCCTTTGATGAGTGGAAGCCTTGTGGTATTCTGAGACAACATACAACTTGAAGGGTGGTCAAGATGGAAAAAGGAGTTGATCATGTTGTGATCTATGTCTCCTGGCTGGTAGAGGTTTAACCTTGAAGTATGAGGTGGATTTTTTTAGAGTGCTTATGCTAGGTGGTGGTTCCTGGTGTTGGAAGGCATTGTTTCCTGTTAACCTCGAATGCTTGAAGGCTATGAAGTTAATCATTAGATGATTTGCAAGCTTTTGAAATAGCCTTTCTCTCTTTCTCGGATGCATGTACATGTTGATGGTTTAGAGTTGGCCTAAAAGGGGTCTGGATTCTCTTGAACTGTTGTTTCCTTTCTAAGGATGTTTTGTACTTGCATGACTCTGTGGTTTTGCAGGTTTTACATGGTTAAGCAAAAACTTGTGATCATGTGGAGTTGTTGTTAAGCTATTGTCTAGGTATTGGCCTTTTGGGGTGTTCCTGGATGAGATGGTTGCAGGTCTGCATGCATGCTTGGTGCATGGTTTGAGGAGGTATGTCTTCTCTGCATGGGATTGTTGGTAAGTGATTTGTCACTCAACATTCTTGCGGTGGTGTTCCTTGATTATGGTGCTCGTTGTGGACATGTTTGGCAAGTCAGATCTGGTGTGATCTGGTGTTTGAGTCATGTTGTCTACGTGGTTATTCTCTTTGATATCTCAGTGATGCAGTTTCCCATGCAATGATGGGTTTGCACGTTTTTGTTGAATGGATCTATGGGTTGTGCAATGTTGTGGGCTATCTTTACCTACATGTTTGCTATGAGAACTCGGATTTGGACTATCTATATCCACGAGGTTGATTCATTGTTGGTACAAACTTGTTAGCTGGCCTTGTCTATGGTCACTTGTGCATTGGTGTGATTACTTTGAGATGAGAGGATGGATACTATTGAGTACCTGAATAGTTGGTTAAGGGAACCTGTAGCAGGTGGTCATGATGCTTGGAGAGCTCAAATGTCACGTTTCAGTGGGAGCTCTAGTAGTGACTGTGGGTTCATCACACGGTGGTGAATGGTCTTCTTTAGTGTTGCAGAAGGGTTCTTGCGCTTTTGCATGGACATTATTTGAAGATGTGCAACATCTTGGAACCATGGAAGATGCTTGGAGTCTTTGGCTAAGGTGCTGGTGGTGCTTGACAGGCGATGTTGTTTTTGAGTCTATTTGCTTATGTCATGGTATACTCTTACTTGTACACTGGATTTTTGGCATTGTGCATTGTACTTGAGACAATGGAAAAGTCACCTGAAGCGTGGGATCTCCTATGGGGATGTGTAGATCATGATGTCATGATAAGTTCCTGATTCAGCTGATTGGAACTTTGACAGTGGTCTAGTAATTCTTTGTGTATTGAGTGCTTTGATTACTTGCTTGATACTTCGTGTTAGTGCAGTAATGCAGTTGAAGTTTAGCATGAGATGATCAGTTGCTAGTACTCATGGATACATGAAGAATAAGGTGAGGTTGTTTTTCTCTTATGAGAGATGTGTTGCTGCTTATTACTCTTGTTAAAGTTGTTCAGCAGAAAGTCCGAGAAGCCTTCACCTTGGTTGAATGTAAGTTCAATAAGAGACCTATGAGGAGATTGCTCTTGGATTAGTCATGATGACTTGTATATCTTGAAGGAGTATTCTCGTTCCCACTCTTGGTCTTCTCGGCAGTTTATCTGAAAGGTATGTGGCCCATTATATTTTTCAGATGTGTTTTATTAAGTTTACTTTCATGATATGGATCTTGAATTACCATTTAATGATTCTGGAAGATTCATAGTGGAAGTTGTACAGTTTCTTTTATCTCCTTGTTACTAATGAGAATTGGTAGGAGATGATGTATGGGCTGATTTCCTAAAATGGGAAATGAACAAGCTTGATCTTCTTTGAGATGCTTACATCCATGTTGGTTTTAAAGATAGTTTGATCTTTGTAATTGAATGGATGGATGTTGTTAAGGCTTTCTTTTGGGATATGAAGAAGATCATCCTTGACACAGCTAGCTATTAGAAGTGTATGTAGGAGGATATTCTACAGGAAGATGATGTGTAGTGTTTCTCTCTGTGGCCGTGAAGGTTTGTGGTGAGAGTTCTTGTGGCAGGTTGTTGCAGGTTGTGCATATCATTGTGGATATTTCCTTGGTACTACATGGTTACATTTTCTATGTGCTGAAATTGGTAGACTTGTTGTGCTTTTTCATCTTTAAGATCTGAATTACTCTAACAGTGGGAGTTCCTGTATGTGTCTTGTCTTCTTTGACTGGTTGACACTGGAACTTGTATTTGTTGTTAATGGATTGGCAGAAGTTTACTAATGTTGATACCTATTGAGGTATGTAATATTGGATGGTATAGCATGAGCTGTGGGTGTTATTTTTAGTCGCGTGGGTTTATCAGTTGGATGGGAGCAATCAGTCTAATTTTTGTTCTAACTGATGTTTTGTATCTTGTTTCTGGATAATGACTTCACTGTTGTGTTGAAGCTTTGAAGTTAATATTGCTTCTATATAGCGTTTTGAACATAGTGAAGTGGTAGTAGTATCTTGTTGGTGAGATTGCTGGGATCTTTTGCTTGTGTTCGTTGGAATGGTACTTATACACCTTGGCTTTGTATTCTTCTTCCACAGGTGGCATGTTGGAAGATGACATGATTATTGCCTGAAGGTGAACATCTTGGATGTTGGAGCTGATTTCTTGATGTAATGCCAAGAAAATGCACAAAGACAAAGATTAAGAGAAAACATGCAATACGAATCCAAATGCAAATCTAATGCTAAGCAACAAAGAACAAAGGAAAGTCAAAAACGTAAACAAAACTAGAAAAATCTCACCAAATTTGTATGTATTTCCATGATTCATCTCGATTTCCCTTCTCCATTTTGTTGTTGTAGTATAATTGCCCTCAGATTTTTCATAAGTTTATGCAAGTATAGCCTAAGATAGTGATTTAGCAAAACATTGAAGTTTCAAGATAAGTGCTCTCCAAAGTCATAAGATTTCGCGAGTTTTCGAGAGAGCTTGGAATGATGAAGACTAGATCAATTTATAGAAAATTGATTATTCGAACGATAAGCCAGAATTGAAAGATCAACGAACAATTGAGATTGAATGATTAGACATGCATTATGATAACTGTTAGTAATGACATGAGTGACACAAATTAGAAATAGAATTAAAGATTAAATAAATGATTTAATCTTCAAGTTCGGTATTCGAAAATAGAAGAATTATCTTTGCATGAAAAAGATAAAGATGGATCAAAGCAACTCTTGTTCGAATGCACACACAAGGTTTAATTAATTAAATAAGAATATTTAATTAATATGCATGCACATGCAATTGAGTTAGCACTGGACGATTGAATGCTTTGACGAAGAGATTACTCGAGAACGCCACTCAGACATTAAATCAAGAGTTAACTGAGCGATTAAAATAGATCTTTGAGTCGAGTAAAAGTGAATACTTAGATAACTCACATAATTATCTAAATATAGAGGAATGCGTTAAAATAGAATTCATGAATTAAATAATTCATTTAATTCAAGATTTGATATTTGAAGAATAATTAAATAAATAAGATTTATTTAATTAAGTTATGAAAGGATTTAATTGAATAATTAAATAAATAAAGAATTTATTTAATTATAGTTGAAGTATGATAAAGAGTAAATTAAATAAGCATTTATTTAATTTGACAAGAAGGATAAGGTTAATTAGTAACATAATTAAATAAAAAGCGTTTATTTAATTAATTAGATAGAATAAAGAAAAGTGTGAATTAATTAAATAATTAAGATTATTTAATTAATAGAAAAAATGAAGACTATAGAGAATAATTAAATAATTGGCATTATTTAATCATGACCATGAAGAATACGAATTATAAAGAATATTGAAGTCGCAGGCTTAAACCAGATTTCGGTGTCTACATTTGCCCCTCTTTGATACAATGTTATTTCGGCGTTGTGTCAAAGAAAATCGATAACAAATATGCCCTAGTAATGCCTCGGTGTAAAACAGGTGAAGGTATGCCCCCTCGGGAGGACAGGCGGGTTCAAAGAACATGAGTGTGCTCTCAAAATTGATGAGAGAACTAGAAGATGAAAGAAAGAAAAAAAGGATAGAGGAAAATAAATAATGGTGGTGAAGATGTAGAAAAGAAGAAATGTTAGTGCGAAAAGAAAGATTGAGAAATAATAAAAGAAATGAGATGTATTTTAGTATTAGCAATCTTCGATGTTTCATCGTATCACAAAAGGTGTTGCACTTTATCATCATTGGGCAGGACTAATACAAATGGAGAAAAACACCATGATATGACATAGATCAAGGTGTGCAAGATCATCCACTTGCTAATAACAGACAGTCGCAGAAAAGGAGTGTCGTTAACTCATACTAAGGGCACAAGTTGCCCCAGTCTTTTTGTCAAGACAAACCACAAACAACAAACAAACAAAAAAATGGGTCATGAGACGTCATCGCTCCTCTAAATCCTTCATGGGACATCCTTGAGGAAACTAGTAACATGACTCAAAAATCAAAGTTAAAAGATAGTCGACAGACAACAGTCAAAGAAAATAGAATTTTGATACATCGTTGCTTCTCTAAATCCTTCATGGGACATCCTTGAGAAAGCTAGTAACAGGATTCCGAGTCATCAAGTCAAATAAAATGATAAGATAAATAAGCCATAAAGTCAAAAAGCCAATAAAATATTTTCCAAAACTTGATCTTGTTTGTTTGATTTGTTTTGATTGATAAAAGGATTGATTTGATAGAGCCTAATGTTAGGAAAGACACATACCGGATAAGACTGTAAGCCTGGTTTTGATGTTATGACTATCTGTATAAGGCATGACAAAGCCTGGTTTCAGAAAGACATGTATCGTGTAAGACGTTGAGTCAGATGTCGTTGATATGATAACTTGTGTAAGGCTAAGTTTGATTGTTTGATAATGTCGATTATGCAGGAAGGACTCATCCTGTATAAGACATAGATTGTTTTACTGATATCAGTATTCAGGAAGGACTCATCTTGAATAAGATACCAGATGGCTGCCGTGATCATGTCTGTTTCTAGGAAGGACACATCTTGTAGTAGACATTTGTTGATTTGTTTTGATTGTTTTGTTTGGCAAGTTGTTTGATTTGAATCAGAGACATCGCTAACTTGTTCATTAGATTAATGTGTGACTTGATATGACATGTTGACTTTTGACTGTGTGTGACGACAAACCCTAAAGGACTGACCTAGTGCGGCCTCGGGGGCTCATCGATTGATGGCCTTGCCTACGTTATACATGCAGAGACCTCGTAGTTCGACTTGACTTTGACTGACAAGACTGACTACAAAATAGAAGATGTGTGTGAAAGTGAATGTGACGAACCCTAATGGACTGACCTAGTGCGGCCTCGGGGGCTCAGCGATTGATGGCCTTGCCTACGTTATACATGCAGAGACCTTGTAGTTTGACACGACCAATGACCTTGTCATATAGACATATGAATCGAAGCATGATTTTATACAGACAAACCTAAACGGACTAACCTAAGGCCCCAGGGGCACATCGGCAGATGGCCTTGCCTATGTCCAGTTGCAAAGGCAACATAGTTCGACAACGACAAAGACTGACAAGTGCGACTGACTCTGACTCTATTTTTGGATTTTTGAAATGTTTTGATTTTTTTTTTTTGGAAAATGTTTTCTGATGTTTTTGTGTTTTCTCAGGTCATTTTACGATGTTTGTGGATTTTTCTATGGTTTTACTTCATCAACACAGCCAATGGAAGAACCAATATGACACATGTTAAGTGTTTGCCCCCAGTTGAGTATAAGACCAATTGATTATGAATAGAATAAAATGGGGGATATGAAATGCACTTGATTGTTCCAGGTTATGGGAAAAACTACCACTTATTATGAATGGTATATACAAGCGATGAATATGAAAGATAAGGGATATGTATAGGGATAGGTAGTATGTACAAGGATAAGGACTATGTACAGGAAAGTGGACTATGTACAGGGATAAGAAGTGGACTATGTTCAGAGTAGTGGACTATGTACAGGGTAGTGATGCCTATAAGCAAGCGAGAAAGCATGCATAATAATCCAAGGACAACCATGATCTTGCCCCTAGTCAAGTTGAAAACCAATTGACAGGTGATGAGGATGGTGACGATGTTGTTTAACGTGGGAAGGACACATCCTAAAACAACATGAGGATGACGATAATGTGACTAAAGGATCAAGGTTTGCAGCTAGGCTAGAAACAAAGCCAATGAATGTTTTGAATGATGCACTAGGATGCATAGAAAGATTGTATGGATTGGGCTTGTTGCATTTGGAATGAATTTTCAAGATTAGATGGTATGATGGAAGATCCTTAGACCATTGACAAGGGAAAAACCAAGGCATGTGATAGGTATTTCGTATAAGAATAACTCATTTGGAAAAATGCTATGAAGGCTATGACATGATATTTCATGGATAGTGTATGACCAAAGGATAGACATGTCAAGATTTTTTTTCAAAGCATTATTTATGTTTGTACCCCAGTCCTTATCAAGATCAAAGTAGGTGGGAAAATGGACATGAGTGGTAGGGTTAAGATGGATGGATGGAAATGTCATAATAAATGTCATACAAAGGGTATGGGAGATGAGACAACTTGCCCCCAAGTGTAATAGTCCACATAGATAATTTCTTACACATGACGCCTGTTTGCCAAGTTTTCATCATTGTACTTATCCAAAGCGCCATAAGAATGGTTGTCACTATTGGACGAAATTTTTCTCTTGACTTTTTTTTGGTGTCACCAAGATGCCTGTTTGCCAGGTTTTCATCAAAGTGATTTTTTTCTTTTTTCTTTTTCTAGATGGCCTTGATGCTTTAGATGATCACTGATTGTGTCGAATCCATTGATGGTGTTGATGTAGAGACTAGTGCCATGATATGCCAATAATGACCTTGATGAAGTAGTTTCCTTGTCAGGATCATAGCACTTGCATACAATTGATTGATGTCATTGTAATCCTTGTTGACACTAGAGTTGGCCTTATCAAAATATGCACATCGTGATATAGTGCCATGGGAGTCCTTACAATAAAGAGTTGCTGCCAAGATGCGATGGATTTGTGATGTAGGATTTTTAGACTTTAGACAAGATGTAGGATTATGATGTATGATGGTAGACACGTTTGGAAATTTAGATGTAGGAATTTTTATTTGCCAAAATTGGGGTGATGGATGATGGAGACTAGTTTTCAGATTGGGATAATTTTTGGAACCATGACTTTTATATGCCTTGTATGATGACCATTTTGAAGGAGGTGGACATTTATTATATGTGGGAGTCCTCTTTTCTTGTGGCTCCACATTTTGATTGACTTTTACTTTTGAACTATTTTCTTTGCTTGATCCATTTTTCTTTGGGATCCATTTTAACTTTATTTGTCCACTTGGATTTTTGATTGATTCAATGGCCTTTGATATTTGATTTTGAACTTTGAATTTGTAAGACTTGTTTTTGTTGGTTCCAAATGGAAGGTTTATTCATGTTGGAATGACAATTTATGGTATGGATGGAAGGAGTGTTGGCAACAACCTTATTGTAAGAACTACTCATAGCCTCCATTTTGATGTTTGTATCAGATAAAGTTTCCCCCAATATCGAGGAGGTACCATTAACATCATTAGATTTGCTGACTGAAGGATAACCAAGACCTTGATGTCTAGGATTTTCTTGAAACTGTATTGGTTCTAGAATTCCTTGCTCGTGTATGCCTAGTCCTTTTCCTTGATATTGCATGCTCTGACAAATTCTGTTTGCAATGGGGTATTTTTCATTTTGGAAGCAAGATGCAAACCCATCATTGTGTTTGTGCAAACTGTTACTTGGAATCTCCTCCTCTTCAAGAAAGTCTGATTTGATAGAAGTGGATGATCCTAGTTGATAGGATGTCGTATCTTCATTGACATGTTGGATATCGTTATTGTTATTTTGTGACATATCAAACTTAGATGATTCTACTGGTGCTTCCAAGTTGATGTTGAAACCATCTTTATGGTCATTTTCATAGAGTCCAATGAACTTAGCTATAGCTTGATCATTTGCAAATATATCTAGAGTAGGAGACTCTCGTTCTAGAGGAATATCATCTATGTGTCCAAAGGAGGCAAGTGTCTCATTTTGGGAAATGGATGTGTTTGGTACTTGGATAGGGTTGTCTTCAAGTGTTTGATCATGAATGGCATAAAGGTCAAGGAATGGATCATTTTGGACTTCTTGCTCACTAGAAGTGTCTTGATCAAAGATAGGTTTGTCTTGAATAATATGGTTGGGAATGGAATCTTGATCAAGGATAGGTATATTTTGGATGTCATGATTATCTAGAAGGACTTCTTGGATGGACTTAAAGATAGGGTCGTGGGATAGACTACTTTGATCTTGACATGAAGGTGAAGCCATGAAGTCATGCTTTGGACTTTCCATTTGACGTGTATCCTCAAGTTTAGTAGATGGGATGTGACTTTGGAGACCATGAATAGATGTATTTTCATGACTATATGTAGATTGAGATGGAGTGGCTTGGAAGGGATTAGTGGATGAAGGAATATGATAGGACATGGAGGATTGGAAGGGATTAGTGGATGAAGGACTAGGATAAGACGTAGAGACTTGGAAGGGATTAGTGGAAGGTTGGTTTCCCTTGTTAAGGTTAGGATAGGTATGACTAATAGATGTTTGTTGTGGATTAATGGCATGGATTATGCTAAGGGACTCTTGATAATGAGGGTAGATGGATGGTGGACTAGGACTTATGTATTGTTGGTAGGAAGGGTATGTGGGTAGTTGTCCATGGGTTGACGTTGATTGGCATTTGGATTGGATAAATTGTCTTTTGAAGTCTATCACTTGTTGGTATTGACCATTACAGAGTAATTGGTATTCAACTTGACTAGAAAGCATATCAAGGTAAATTGCAGACATGATGGTGAGGTTATGACAAAAAATGGAGTGTGACTAAGGTATGTGATATGAGGTCTAACGTATGACAATGCAAAGAGTAACTTAAGTCTAAGGTATGCAACCTAAGCTATGGTTTTGGGATTTTTTTGAATGCAAAATAAGGAATGTTCTAAGATGACGCTAGTCTAAAATGACAATATCTAAAAATGCAAAGTCTAAGCAAGATTCTAAGGTAATCAATTTTGTAAACCCAAAATGGAGGGACCAACTACCTAAAGTCTAACCAAGGCATCAATTTAGTTAATTCAAGGAACCAATGTAGGATGAGGATCAAAGACAAGTTGAGTTTCCTAACTAGACTAACGAGCTAGGAGAACTCTCTGTAGGACAAAAGATAAAATGATAAGACTAGGTTCAATGACATATTCTGTTGACGCTATGATTTTTCTAGAGTGTAGATGATGGACCTATCCTAAAGTTTGTAAAAATGACCTTCCTAGAAGTTTACTCCAAAGGAAAAATGTATTCTAAGATGAGACCAAACTCTGAATTAGGACTACTATGGTAATGACTATATGAACCTAAAGGATGCAAAATTGAGAAAAATCGTTTCCTGTTTATGTTCAAAGTCTGTTTGTGGGATTCCAACTGAAAGAATGGTATAACCGTGTTGACTGGACAGTGATCATGAATTCTGGTTTTATAATCAGGAAAATGTGTCGCAGGATTTCACATATGCGGTTAAGTTTACTAGTTGCGGTTAAATTTCATAGTTGCATTTCTCTGGTAAAGTTCAATGTGTGACTCTGACAGATGCGGTTTAAAACCTTCTAACAGATGCGACTCGTAATGACAATTGTGACTCGGAATATAACGCATGTGGTTTTTTCACAAAGCAATTGCGAGCTAAACTAGCAGATGCGACTCTACGCTAGATAGATGCAACTGATACCGACAGATGTGACTCAAAGCTAAATAGATGCAACTCTAAATGACATATGCGACCCGAAGTTAAATAGATGCAACTCTAAATAATAGATGCGACCCTAAATAACAGATGCGACTCGAAAAATCAATTGCGACCTTCTGGTGAACAGTTGCGACTCTCTGTGTATTTTCAATGATGAGATTTTAAAACCAACTTTGTTTTCCGTGATCAAATTTTGGAAAACAAGAACAATCATAAGACAAAGTGTTTTCAGTTTGATTTGGACTCAAGGAATGTTTAAATTGACAACAGACAAGTACATCCTAATAGGCCAAAAGGCCTAGGGTTTGTATACTTAGTATAGCCCACCGAAATACCCCGAATCGGTGATTAACACCTTTCCTTCTCGAGAACAGATAGCTTAGAAATTTGGTGGCATTGGCTCCCCTCCACGGCTCATTAACGTCTTTCGAGCACACCAATTTTGAATTCTTGGGCAATGACCTCCCAAGAACTGCTATCTCTACTCAAGGGGATCAGTAGTGAGTGTCTTCAGGCATGATACTGTACCCTGCACTATACCAAGCAATGACCAATAGAACGGTTTGGACACTAAAACAAAAGGTGTTTAATACGGGCATTCCGTTCGTGGGGCATGATCCATGTGGCAAGAGTCCCCTTTCAGATCCATCTCGTCAGAACCACACTTGTGATTCTTGGGTTTTCCCCAAGAACCCACTTTTATATACCAGCTGGAAGTCCCTCGGGTTTAGGGTGCTACCGGTCTGAGTCGTCCTGGGGTGAGTACTTTTTCCCACCAGAACAGGCCCAAGTTCTAGAGTTGGTAACCGTTTCTCTTACACCCAGGATCGCACGGATGCGCAAGGGGAGAGGATACTTCGATGTACCAAATCGTGAGGGTAATTACACAGATGTGCTTTCACACCAAACATAGTAAACACTTGTTAATTTTTAAACCAAACGAAAGATTTGCTATACTACCAAACAATTTGTTTCAAAAATTTAACTAAGGTCTTTGACATGCGTTCTACAGAAAGATTTGTGAGTAGTTTCAAGTATTGTCTTCGTCAATCGTCCTACAAAAACTCATTAACTCCAAAAAAAAAAATCCCACACGCTGAAAAATCCGATATTAGTAACACACAAATCAATTGAAAACTTTAGATTTTCGAAACCAAAAAACAAAAAGTTACTAGTCAGATGCGTTGATTTTCTTTGCAATTGCGTCTCAGTATTTACCAGTTAGTTGCGGTTTAGGATGTTGCAGATGCATCGTGGTTTTTCAGATGCGTTGTTTCTTGTTTCAAATGCGGTTCAGGAAATCAATTGCGTCGCTTCGTCAAACTGATGCGTCGATAAATTTCAATTGCAGCGTTTCGTCAAGTTGATGCGTCGTTCCATACGAAAAACCTGCAAAAATAAAAAATAAAAGTCTACGGATACGTGAAGATGGTGTCTTCATGTCTGGTTCACCAAATGTAATGCCAAGAAAGTGCAGAAAGATAAGATTAAGAGCAAACATGTAATGCGAATCTAAATGCAATCTAATGCTAAGCAACAAAGAACAAAGGAAGTCAAAAACGTAAACAAAACTTGAAACAATCTCACCAAATTTGTATGTATTTCCATGATTCATCTCGATTGCCCTTCTCCATTTTGCTTGTGTAGTATAATTTCCCTCAGATTTTTTGTAAGTTCATGCAAGTATAGCCTAAGATACTGATTTAGCAAAACATCGAAGATTCAAGATAAGTGCTCTCAAAAGTCATAAGATTTCGCGAGTTTTCGAGAGAGTTTTTGAGAGAGATTGGAATGATGAAGACTAGATCAATTTATAGAAAATTGATTATTCGAACGATAGGCCAGATTGAAAGATCAACAGACGGTTGAGATTGACTGATTAGACATGCATTATGATAACTGTTAGTAATGACATGAGTGACACAAATTAGAAATAGAATTAAAGATTAATTAAATGATTTAATATTCAAGTTTGGTATTTGAAAACAGAAGAATTATCTTTGCATGACAAAGATAAAGATGGATTAAAGCAACTCTTGTTCGAATGCACGCACAAGGTTTAATTAATTAAATAAGAATATTTAATTAATATGCATGTCCATGCAATTGAGTTAGCACTGGATGATTGAATGCTTTGATGAAGAGATTACTCGAGAACACCACTCAAACATTAAATCAAGAGTTAACTGAGCGATTAAAATAGATCTTTGAGTCGAGTAAAAGTGAATACTTAGATAACTCACATAATTATCTAAATATAGAGGAATGCGTTAAAATAGAATTCATGAATTAAATAATTCATTTAATTCAAGATTTGATATTTGAAGAATAATTAAATAAATAAGATTTATTTAATTAAGTGATGAAAGGATTTAATTGAATAATTAAATAAATAAAGAATTTATTTAATTATAGTTGAAGTATGATAAAGAGTAAATTAAATAAGAATTTATTTAATTTAACAAGAAGGATAAGGTTAATTAGTAACATAATTAAATAAAAAGCGTTTATTTAATTAATCAGATAGAATAAAGAAAAGTGTGAATTAATTAAATAATTAAGATTATTTAATTAATAGAAGAAATGAAGACTATAGAGAATAATTAAATAATTGGCATTATTTAATCATGACCATGAAGAATACAAATTGTGAAGAATATTGAAGTCGCAGGCTTAAACCAGATTTCGGTGTCTACACTTGATAGAGCATGAGAGCATGTTGAGGTCTATGTGGTTTCCTGGATGGCTGTGATCTATTGCTTTATTGGTCAGTGAGTTGCAGTTGGATGCCTGGTCTTTGTTGCAGATTGTCTTGTGGACTGTTATCTGTTGAATCATGTTGATTGGGTGTCTTGAGTATTGCGGGGTTTTGAACTGGTGGAGCTAGTGTGATCTTAGTTCCTGGTTGCTTTGGAGGTGCCTGTGTGTCTTCGTCAAGTGGGAGATTGTTGGAAAATGTGCCTCAATCTCACAGGCTGAATCCTCTGAGAAAGCATGGTCGTTGTGACATTCATGATGTTTGGCCAACTAACAGTTCAGTAATCTTGTGTTTTGCTCATGTCGCTGTGACTTTGCTTCTGTCTTGCCGAATGGACCTATCGCTATGACTTGGTGCATTTGCTGTAACCCTTTGCAGAGTGGAAATGTCTCGGCGATAGAAGGGTTTGTTATCGGGTGCCTAGCATATGTCGGTGTGACCTATGGCAACTAGAGTCATCGATGTAACCTATTTGCTTCGATATGAAGTCTTAGCGATGGAGGGTTGTCTCACCGATATGTTTTCTCCTGGAGTCGTCAGGGTAACTCAAGTGTGTCGGTATGTGGTCCTAGCGACAGGGAGATGTATTGCCAATTGTAGTCATCGGGGTGACTTGAATATTCGGGAAGATCTCTTGGTGATTGGGAGATTTCTGGCCGACTGTATACACTCGGAGTAGCTTAAGGGTCTGGATATAAAGTCTCAGCGATGAAGGATTGTCTTGGCGACAATGTAACCTTCAGAGATATCGGGAAGACCCTTGGCCGAAAGGCTTGTTTTGATATGATGTTTCATCGAATATCGGAAGTCTTGCCGACAGCTTGTGGGGTCATCAGTTCGTTGTGACTCTTGGCAAGAAGTGGTTTTGGGATATCATGGAAACCTCGGTAAGATGTCTTGCTGAAGGTTGATTCTCTCGCCGATAGTGGAACACATTGGTATGACCTGAAGGCTTTGCTATGAAGTCTTGGCGACGGGCATTTGTCTCACCGACGGTGTGGGATGCATTCGGTGTGACTCTTGGTGAAAGGTGAGCTCGAGGTAACCTGGAGAATTCGGTGTGAAGTCTTGGCGACAGGTGTTGGTCTCGCCGACGGGGATGCAACTGAAGTCATCGGTGTAGCTCTCGGTGCCCGGTGAAAGGTCTTGGCGAAGTCAAATGTCTTGCCAACTTGGCAAGACACGGGTGCTCGGTATGTGGTCTCGGTGAAAGACATAAGTCTTGCCCACTGGTGAATGCAGTGCTCGGGGTGACTTAAGACCTCGGTATAAGGTCTTGGTGAAGATGATAAGTCTCGCCGACTCTTGAATGTGTTCGGTATGACTCCTGAGCTCGGTATGAAGTCTTAGCAAAGATGGAATGTCTGGTCGATGGGAGACTTCGGAGTAACATGGAGGCATCAGTATTATCTCTTGGCGAAGAGCGATTGTCTTGCCGATGGGAAACCTGATATCGGTATGACTCTTGGCGACTATTTGGGTTTCGGTATGACTTGAAGACTTGATGTGAACTCCTGGTGATAGCGATAGTTTCACCAATGTGCTTGCTGAGGTCGATGTAACTTGTAAGCTCGGTGGAACCTCTTGTCAATGGAGAGGACTCTTGGCGACAACATGTAATCAGGTCTTGTGGCATCGGGGAGACACTTCTAGTGTCTCACCGACATGCGACACAAGTTGATCGTTGTTGACTGAGTGAAGACTGTCTGATGTGGTGCACGTGGACCAATTAGAGGAAGCAAAATTCAAACAGTTGGCAGTTGGATTTTCTGAACGGTTTGAAAGGAAAAATCTACACAGGAGTGGAAACATCTACAATAATAGGGATGCCGAGTTGGTAGATTGCAGAAGTGTGATCTTGAACCGATTCACAGAGATCCTGTCGAGAACGAATGCATATATGTATGCATTGGAAATTCTGTAGAAAGAGGTTAATCAGGCTGACAAGCCGAGAAGCTGAAGAGCTGAAAGCCAAAGAGAGATCGATAGAGAAAGGCCGAGTGGCTGGCTGAAAGGCCGGAGCCATGAGGTCAAGGTAGATAGTGAGAGAGGCAGGGTTATGCTGGAATCTCTCCTGAACATGAATGCTATGGTTGATCTCTCTGGGGGTGTTTGCTACCAGTTGTATCCAGATGAACAAGATGTAATCTCTGAAAAGGCTAAGAGCATGAAATTGTATTGTAACTGATTTATTGCTGAATAATACAATGGCTCAATCTTTGGAGTGTGGGGTTTTTTTATCCAAAAGGATTTTCCCCACGTAAATCTTTGTGTTCTGGTTTTCTATTTTATCTTTCATCTATGTTGTTGATTGTTGTTGAATTCTCATATGTTTTTCTCAGAAGGATCAATGTGGGAAATAACTATGTCTGTTTCCACTTTAGGACATAGTTGAACGTGTCTTTGAGGTAACCTAATTGAAATGAAAGTTACCGAAGGCACTACATGTATGGAGTTTTCACTAGATGCGCTCCCAAATTGCATATCATTTGGCTATTAAGCCCCATAATGAATTTCTTGATACAAAATCGTTCATCCTTCTGACACATTGGTACTTATAGTAAGAGATAGGTGAAATTTTCCCAATAGTCATTTACTGTCATATCTCCTTGTCTAAGATTCTAAAAATTAGTGAGTTTCTAGTCATAAAAGAGTTGGGGTAGCCACCTGTTTTTGGAATATTTCCACAAATTCATTCCATGTAAGCTTCAAGGAACTAAGTCCGAGTTCCATTTTCTTGTTCATCCACTAGTTAGAAGCTTCTCCTGCTAACGAGTAGGCTCCCCAAATAGTTTTGGTAATTTTAGAATAGTTTCTAATCTCAAAATATTTTTCCATTTGTATTAACCAAGCCTCAACCTCTTCCCTGCTGGTGCTTCCTTTGAATTCGGGCGGGGTAATTTTTCTCATATCCCTAGAAATTTCGGTTGCCAACTGCTTCCTTCAGATTGAGAGTGTGAATTTTCATTCTCATGTTTGTGGGTCTGAATAGGATTGTGAGAATTCTCTCCCTCTTCTTCATTGTTGGGAACTTCATCTTATTCATTAATTGGGACCTCTTTTTCTACTCTATCTTTTTCCCTCACTTCTTGCTCAAGATTACCCAACCTTGCATTGGTTTCGTGTCTGATAACCAAAATTTGATCTAATTTTCCTTCAATTCCATCCATACTTTGTCTAACTTCTTGGCTCCCCCCAGGATTAATCCTTGTTCTCACCATCCTTTGCAAGAAAAGGGTTATACTTGAAGGTTCATCTTTATTATATTTTATCATGTTTTATCTTAACACTTTGAAAACATTTAAATGAGCATTCATTCGCACATAAAAGAAATTTCACATAGGATTTGTGCACAAGTTTTGATAAAAACATGTTACACCCCAATTGTGTAATTACTATTTACTATTACTACATAGGGTAAATATGGATGTA
Source organism: Sequoia sempervirens (assembly GCA_007258455.2). Classification (NCBI taxonomy): domain Eukaryota; kingdom Viridiplantae; phylum Streptophyta; class Pinopsida; order Cupressales; family Cupressaceae; genus Sequoia; species Sequoia sempervirens. The sequence continues at coordinate 436,860,599 of VDFB02000017.1, read as the reverse complement.
ATGTGAATTCTAGAGATGAATAAATTATGCTTGTACCTTGTTATCAATATGAATGTTATCTCATTTGATGTTGTCTCATTTGATGTTACCTCAATTGATGTTAATCATGGTGAAATACTACATATATGTGAATAGATGGTTCTAACTTTAGAAATGTTTATGTATATTGCATATGTTGTGAACAATAGACTATCCTGTGCATGTGCTAGTGGTTAAAGGTAAATGTTCATTTCTCCAGGGGGAGGGGAAGTATCATACGGGAGAAGATCTTGGTCGGGTAATCGGTAAAAGTAACTATTTGAGCATATACACACATCACATTAGGAAAATTGAGTTGAGTCAATTTGTGGGTAATAGGTAAGTCATCCTTGGCTAGTATGTTTGCATTAGGAGTCTTGTTTGTTTCTTCATGCATTTGAGGGTGATGTTTATCTATTTGAGTTTCAATATCTTTCTTGTGTTATTACGATCATATGGGTAAGTGGGATGTAGGTGGAAGTATGTTTATATGTATGCACATATGTTTCAATGGAATCTAACGACACATATATGCATATATATAGATATACCACACAAACACACTTATCAATATGATGGTAACGTGAATGTTTGTAAGTGAATTGGATGTGAACATATATATATATATATATATGTATAGTATATACATGTATCCATATGTATATGAATATCAATACAAGCGTACGTTTAGCAAATGGACTTGCTCTTACGGATGCAACAATATGATATGCCTATATATACATGTACATAGAGGCGTATACATTTATACATATATATATATCGGATGTATGCTGACACGATTGGCTTACGATATATATATCTATTTATATATATATATTATGTAAATAAATATTAAACAATGATATATATATTTAGTTATATAGATATACATACATACATACATATATATATATATTAATACTTAAAGGTATTTAAATATGTATATATATATACAATACATATAATAATAATATATATTTAGCACATTAATTATGTAATTAGAATTTGACTAATTCTTATTTAATAAGAAGTCAATTTTTAATAGACTACTTTTGACGTTTAATGACCATGGCAATGGAAGTTGATTATAGTCGTCAACGAGTATGAAGATGGAAGACGATTTGGAAATGTCCACGGCTGTGTAAGTTAGGCCACATATATCTCGCCATGTCACATATTTGAAAACGCAGGAAAACTTTAAGTCTGGACTTAGTCGACTCAGTAAATGGGAATAATGTGGACTTAGTCCAATATATTAATTGGCTTAGTTGACTCATCCTTTATTTCAGTCAAAGCTTGCTAAGTGTTGGAAAAATAAGATTGACTATTTCACTTCCTCTGAAACCACGCCAACTTGGTTTTGGAAAAGAGGCTTTGGCACCACCTCTTATAGCATTTTCTTGTAGATGTCATTGTTGGATAAGAAGTTGAATTATCCATGTGCTATTTGAAATGGTCTTTGAATTGATTTCAATGAGGTAAGTCGATCTGTTGATGGTTTTGCTGAGTCTGAGGTTTATTCATTGCCACCTTTATGCAAAATTGCTTTGCATGAAACTAGTCACTCAACATGCCTAAACAGTAGGATTTTTGATGTTGGGTTGCTCTATAAATAGTCATTCAATTTCAATTGAAACACATTCTCTTCTATTTTATTTTGAGAGGCATTATTATTACCATTCACTTGTGAGAGACTCATTCTTTCCCCAAGAGATTATACATCTTTTGCAGTTCATTATTTCTGAGTTATTACTAGCCATACTTTGCTTTGCATTAAGAGAGAAAGAAAGTAAGTTTTACTCACTTTGTGAGGGAGATATATTTGAGAGCAGTAAGCTATCAACTTGAGAGAGAGAGAGAGAGAGAGTTCAATTGTGACATTCTTGAGAAGTTGAATTTTCAAGCTAATTATTGTTGGGAGAGGGTTGCACTGCTGTCTTTAGTTGGAAAGCGATAACATGCATGATGATTTCTTCTACTTTGATATTTTACTTTTGAATGATGAGTCTTGCATGCATGGTTGAGATGTATTTCCCAGTACATGCATTAGAGAAATTAGAAAAGGAAATTGAAGCTATTATGTTGTTTTCATAATGTGTTTTTAAGTACTCCATGATAGGAGAGATTGCTTGACATAAGTATTTAAATATACTAGATATGTTGACAACATAGGTATTTAATTATACTAGATATGTTTGAACATGGGTTACTCATAGCTAGTTATTTAATTATAGATAACTAGTGGGTTAGAGTTGCTACTTGAATTATGACAATACACACTCAAATACAAAGATATTGTATTGACAAGAGTAGGCTCATAGTGTAAACCCTTTTTAGTCAAAGAGGTGATATTTTTGAATGGAGTTCTCTTTTATTATGATAATTCTTCAATTGAGACCATGCAATGTGTTTGTATTTTAATCCATAGTAGGAGATGGGTGTTTATTATAGGTATTATATACTAGGCTTGATTGAACACAAAAGGCACATATGGTACACTTAGCTAAGTTGTTGAATTAACTAGGAAAGCTTGTGTTTACTCCTAGGATAGATAATCTAGTATGGGAAGGAGTTTGTGCACTTGTGTGTAAGTATATTGTTTTGAAGATAGGTTATCTGGGATGATGGACTATCCATTTAAGGATATACTAGCTTGTGTACTTTCTAGTTAAGTAGGTTTATTCCAAGTAGATTGTTTTGAAGATAGGTTATCTGGGATGATGAACTATCCATTGAAGGATATACCTAGCTTGTGTACTTGCTAGTTAATTAGGTTTATTCCAAGTAGATTATATGGTGATAGGTTATCTGGGGTAAAGGACTATCCATTGAAGGATATACCTATGTGTAGCTTAAGATAGCCTTAAGTCAAATCGGCCCAGAGTAGTGTATGTGATAGATGACTTCATTTGAAGTATTGAATGAGAATTCTTTGATCAAAGTAGTGTGAATGTACGAGACTCCACTTAGTTGTGTGAGTATCAAGACTACACTGTTAATTCATCGTGATCCAGTATTACATGCTAGACCAAGATTGTAGGGTTACAAGTTCTAGTTATGTAGGACATAACACTATGCTCAGTTGGTTGTCGTTATCGATTACTCTACCAATCTCTTCGTTGAAGGGAAGGGCCATCTATCAAATGTTAGATGTGTGAGGGACCGCATTATGAGTGTGTGGTTGATGAAAAAGTGCCTGAGTGATGCTTCTTGTCCACAACAGGCGACAAAAGAACCAAGATTTGAAAGGAAGGATCCTGGACCGTCTTACAACTATTTGTTCTAAAGCTCATTGGAGCTATGTAAATGTATGTATTCTTGTATTGTTGTAACTTGTAAATTTATTGTAATGAGATGGAATTTTTATTGTAAGTTGATATGGAATGTTGTTCATATATTATCAATAAAAGAAAGAAAACTTTTATTGCAATGGTTGGTTACATAATTTATTTACTCGCAAGGCGTAAATTTAGAAATTTTTACTATATTGAAGGGTCAACATGCTACATGTGGTAGCAGAGCTAGGTTCAAGCACTTAAACCTATGAGCTCATTACAAAAAAATGCATAAACCTTATTAGAAGATAATGGTTGAAAATTTATTGTGCCACAATGGCAAGAGAAAAGAACATAGGGAAGTGAAAAGGAAGATGAGAATTACTGAAAATTTGTGTAAATTTGGGACTAGTGAAGATTCATCCCTAGAGTAAGAACTCCTAAACCAGCAATTTATGATGTTACTTGGGATTGCGGAAGATTATGCAATCGGGTTATGTAGGAAGGTTAGGAAGAATAACCAATATATACCTTTATCCTACAAAATAGTTATGACTCTAAGGAAATGAGAAGAAATGAGATAACCCCTTAATTGTAGCAACCTACAATTGTAAAAAGTCAAGAATTATTGGATTTAGTGAAAACACCTATGAATCTATGTGTATGCAATGTCAACATAAATTAGATCAAAGTAGAAAGTCAATGAAGGAGGTGTCCACAAGGGTTGGAGAACTCTTGACATAAATCCAATTCTGGTAAAAGGATAAGATCTTGCAACAAAAGAGTTAGTACCTTAGGAGTAAGGGAAAAAGACCAAAATGGTTAGAAAGAAGTAATCAATGACGTGGCATGATTCCACCAACCAAAATTGATGAGATTATTGAAGTTTTGATTAGAATGAGAAGAAGAGACCAAAAAACCTTGGGATCTCTAAAGATTATGAGAGAATAAGTTACCAAGAGTTGAAATAAAGTCACTTGAAAAGGTGAATATAGGAAAGAAACTTGTAAAGGTAAAACAGGTTAGCCTGACAAAGGTTTGGATAGTAAATAGTTAGGTTGGAGTTATAAGTTGAACTCACCAACATGTTTGTGAAAATCAACATTTGTTTAGAGGTGCCAAAAGAAAATGGAATGTGATATGGCACTATGTGTCAAAACAATAGAAGTTGCAAGGGAAACAACACTCTAAGTAGAATGGTACATCAACCAACGAGGCTTTGTAAGTACATATATTCCTCCAAAAAAAGGATAATTGGAAGAGAATTGGAATAATAGTGTACCTCTTAACTTCTAAATTGTTGATTATTCAATAGATCTCCTATTGGATGATCCAAAATATTGAATCTACGGAATAGAAATCAATGATGAATCTAACTTGGGAAAAGTATATTCAAAGTATACCATTGAGGCAAGAAAAAGGAAATGGGAATCCAATAACAAGGAATGAAAAATCTTTTCAAAGAAGCAAGTGTTTGTTAGGAGTTCAACTTGAGTAGATCAAAAGTTGTGAAAACACTAAGGGGGAAGAAAGAGAGAGAATTGACTTGGATTAAGTACCCCACCTAATGAAAAATGTAGATATGTTTTCAATTTGGAAGAATAATGACTTCTTCACAAGTCATGATGTCAATTTAATCATACATTTTATGACCACAAGGAAAAAGGTATTGGGATTTTGGAGAAAGATAAATGGAAAGGTCAAGGATTATGACCTATTATCATCCCATACCTTATATTTATTTGATTGGAAGATCAAACGATATTATCATTGATGCCTTGGATAGGCAGATAATTTGATCATGATAGGGAAAGATCATTGCCTATGGGATTGGCAAGGGAAGATCTAGATTACTTGTGATTGGAAGAAAGTGTCTCTTCACTCCTATATACCTTATGTGGGGGAATTTAGATAACAATGTTATTTCTATACATAGGCAGTAATACTACATATTATGAAATATATCCATGTCGTGAAAGTGACTTGACACTGTAGCTTACTAAGAGACATAGGAATGATAAGGTTTAGCTATTAAGCCATAGCGAAGGTACAAAAGATAAGGTAGGATGTGATGTTATGTGAACCACATCAAAAATATCTTAATGAGAATGATTATTGATCATACTTTATACTCGAATGAAACCCTAGGTTTAGAATAACCTAATTGGAATGAGAAGTTCATTTGATTAAAGAAAGAAACCTTAGGATAAGTTTTTACCTATTGAGTTGGGTTATGTACTAGACTACTTATTAACACTTTTAAGTTGGGAATAAATTACTTGGTTGAGTTGTACATTTGGTCTTGATTAGGACATATAGGGGTAGAGAAACATATAACATTAGACTAGTCATCGATTGAGGACTCTATCCTAAGAATTGGAAGGGAATATCAAGAGTGATATTCACCCATGTGAATGTGTAAAACACTTGAGCTTATGAAATTATATATGATTGGAAACATAGGTGGGATACCTAGTGAGTTAAAGTAGCTACTTGGTTAAATACTTTACACTCTTGAAATGAAGTCATATTGTTGACAAGACTCTACTTTGAGTGGCTCTTATATTAACGAATACACTCTCAAAGGGAAACATCTATTGTTATGTCGTGACCTCATAGAATTTTCACTTAGCATGAAATGTTGGAATAGAAAACCGAGGTTGTTACTTGTGCTCAACTAGGATATATCAAAGTTGGAACTCTCCTATATGATTAAGAGAATTCATGGAGATAATGAGGAACGTTCACGCTTGGTAATTAGGTATGCAATTAAATTTTATATCTTCTAGGTATGCAATTAAATTTGATATCTTATAGGGACCAAAATTAGATTGAGTTAAAAGATGGATTGCATCTTAGAAAATAATCCAAGGAAAAAATAAATCCAAGTTGTGGATGTCCTAAAATAAAGGAGATTGTCTGCAAAACTCCTAACCAATATTACATGGGAATTAAAGATGGCGTGAGATTGTAAAATAGGTTTTCACTTAGTCAAAGAATAGACTATTATTGGATATAAAAGAACCTATGTACCCAAAATTTTGGAAGATTTAGGAATGAAATGAGGAAATTAATGTCAGAGTTAGGACATTGGAATGACAAAGGGAATTGTCGGATGAGAAACCACTATAACCTGAAAAGATAGAGTAAGAGGTTGCATGGAAAGTGGCAAGATAATGTCTAGTATGCTAGGAAATGAAGATAGGATGTCATCATCAGTAGGACATGCATACTCTCTTGAGATTCTAGAGGGAAAGTGGTAGAACACAAGATAGGTCAATCTATCTATGATGGTAAAGCTAACATAATACATTCTAGTGGACAAACACATCAAAGTAACCAACGCTATTTGGAAACTTGATTTATAGGATTTTGGTCCTAAATAATATATTGTGGGAAGTAGTTGCTTAGTATTACTGAGAAGGTTATTTCAGTTTTGAACAAGCAAATAATGATAGGGTTGTGTAAATCATGATCATTCTATGAAAGATTCAGTTGAGCGAATGTTCAATATATTATTATAGTCAAATAAGCAAAAATGGTAGACTAAATCTTTTATGATTTATAAACTTCTAATATTGAGGTTTGGAACATTATATGGAAGAAAAGGTTGGAAACTCTATTAAGCTGAAATAGGCTTAGAAATAGGGTAAAACCATCGACTTAATAGAATGTCAAAAAGGAGTAATAGATCAAAGAGATCGATGAAACTTTGTCGATGCAAAGCTTAAGTATGAAGCAGTATCAGAATTTGATAGGTCTCCAAGAGCAATGTTGTGCTCAAGATGGACAAGTAATCAAGAACAAGTACTTTATGGTAAGGAAAATGGATGTGTAAGTGACAGACATACTCAGTTTATGAATTGTATAAAAGTGTAAATACAAAAGGGGAAGGTTAGGACCCACGATGTAGTGTGCAATACATCGTTATTCCTTTTCTATTTGGATTATAATAAGGATAAATTCATGGACCATTGATTTCCAGTCACTATGTTTTAGGTGTTATGAATAGTTACTATTGTACCTAGGATGTATATACGAAGTAATATGATAATGTAATAAAGCTCTTTGGGAGAGTAAGTATGTGTGAGGCATACAAGATTTCCCTATGCGATGGTGAGGGAACTCAAAGCAAAGTCCAAGGAGGACAAGGATGCTACATAGGATGAATGTTTTATAAATCTTATGTATTTTGAGAATAGTAAGTAAAACTTTATTTGACTTTATCTGTATGTTAAAGTGCTATATATCATCAGCCCGACGATGATTCACAAGGGGGGAAGTATGTTACACCCCAATTGTGCAATTATTATTTACTATTACTACATAGGGTAAATATAGATGTAATGTGAATTGTAGAGATGAATAAATTATGCTTGTACCTTGTTATCAATATAATGTTGTCTCATTTGATGTTACCTCAATTGATGTTAATCATGGTGAAATATTTCTTATATGTGAATAGATGGTTCCAAATTTAGAAATGTTTATGTATATTGCATATGTTGTGAACAATTGACCGTCATGTGCATATGTTAGTGGTTGCAGGAAAATGTTCATTTCTCTAGGGGGAGGGGAAGTATCACTCAAGAGAAGATCTTGGTCAGGTAATCGGTAAAAGTAACTATCTAAGCATATACACACACCACATTAGGAAAATTGATTGAGTCAATTTGTGGGTAATAGGTAAGTCATCCTTGGCTAGTATGTTTGCATTAGGAGTCTTATTTGTTTCTACATGCATTTGTGGGTGATGTTTATCTATTTGAGTTTTGAGATCTTTCTTGTGCTATTACAATCATATGGGTAAGTGGGATGTAGGTGGAAGTATGTTTATATGTATGGAAATGTGTTTCAATGGGATCTAACGACACGTATATGCATATGTATAGATATACCACATGTACACACTTATCAATATGATGGTAACATGAATGGCTATAAGTGAATTGGATGTGAACATATATATATATATATATATATGTATGTATAGTATATACACATATCCATATGTATATGAATATCGATACAAGCGTACGCTTGGAAAATGGACCTGCTCTTATGGATGCATTGATATGATATACCTATATATACATGTACATAGAGGCATACACACACACACACACACACACACACACACACACACACACATATATATATATATATATCGGATGTATGTCGACACGATTGGCTTACGATATATATATATCTATTTAAATATATATATATATATATATTATATGTAAATATATATTAAATGATTATATATATTTAGTTATATATATACATACACATATATATATATTAATATGTAAAGGTATTTAAAAATATATATGTATTTAATATATACAATATATATATAATAATATATATTTAGCACATTATTATGTAATTAGAATTTGACTAATTCTTATTTAATAAGAATTCGATTATAGTCATCAATGAGCATGAAGATGGAAGACGATTTGGAAACGTCCATGACTGTGTAAGTTAAGTCGCATATATCTCGCCATGTCACATATTTGAAAACATAGGAAAACTTTAAGTCTGGACTTGGTTGAATTAGTAAATGGGAATAACATGGACTTAGTCCAACGTCTTAATTGGCTTAGTTGACTCATCCTTTATTTTAGTCGAAGCTTGTTAAGTGTTGCAAAAATAAGATTGACTATTTCACTTTTTCTGAAACCACGCCAACTTGGTTGTGGAAAAGAGGCTTTGGCGCCACCTCTTATAGCATTTTCCTGTAGATGTCATTGCTGGAGAAGAATTCAAATTCTCCATGTGCTATTTTAAATGGTCTTTGAATTGTTGTCGATGAGGTAAGTCAATTTGTTGATGGTTTTGTTGAGTCTAAGCTTTATTTATCACCACCTTTATGCTAACTTTCTTTGCATGAAACTAGTTGTCACTCAACATGCCTAAATCATAGGATTTCTAATGCTGGGTTGCTCTATAAATATTCGTTCCATTTCACTTGAAATGCATTCTCTTCTATTTTATTTTGAGAGGCATTATTATTACCATTCACTTGTGAGAGACACATTCTTTCCCCAAGAGATTATACATCTTTTGCAGTTCATTATTTCTGAGTTATTACCAGCCATACTTTGCTTTGCATTAAGAGAGAAAGAAAGTGTGTTTTACTCACTTTGTGAGGGAGAGATATTTGAGAGGAGTAAGCTATAAACTTGAGAAAGAGAGAGAGTTCAATTGTGACATTCTTGAGAAATTTTTTTCAAGCTAATTGTTGTTGGGAGAGGGCTACATTGATGTCTTTAGTTGGAAAGCGATAGCAGGCATGATGATTTCTTCTTCTTTGTTATTTTACTTTTGAATGATGAGTCCTGCATGCATGGTTGAGATGTCTTTCCCAGTATATGCATTAAATAAATTATAAAAGGAAATTGAAGCTATTATGCTATTTTCATAATGTGTTTTTAAGTATTCCATGATAGGAGAGATTGCTTGACATAGGTATTTAAATATACTAGATATGTATACAACATAGGTATTTAATTATACTAGATATGTTTGAACATGGGTTACTCATAGCTAGTTATTTGATCATAGATAACTAGTGGGTTAGAGTTTCTACTTGAATTGTGACAATACACATTCAAATACAAAGATATTGAATTGACAAGAGTAGGATCATAGTGTAAAACCTTTTTAGTCAAAGAGGTGATACTCTCAAATGGAGTTCTCTTTTATTATGATAATTATTTTATTGAGACCATGCAATGTGTATGTATTTTACTCCATAGTAGGATGTGTGTGTTTATTATAGGAATTATATACTAGGTTTGATTGAACATGAAAGGAACATATGGTACACTTAGCTAAGTTGTTGATTTAACTAGGAAAGATTGTGTTTACTCCTAGGATAGATAATCTAGTATGGGAAGGAGTTTGTGCACTTGTGTGTAAGTAGATTGTTTTATAGATAGGTTATTTGGGATGACAGACTATCCATTGAAGGATATACCTAGCTTGTGTACTTGCTAGTTAAGTAGGTTTATTCCAAGTAGATTATTTTGAAGGTAGGTTATCTGGGATGACAAACTATCCATTGAAGGATATACCTAGCTTGTGTACTTGCCAATTAAGTAGGTTTATTCCAAGTAGATTATATGGTGATAGGTTATATGGGGTGAAGGACTATCCATTGAAGGATATACCTATGCGTAGATTAAGATAGCCTTAAGTCATATCAGCCCTTAGTAGTCTATGTGATAGATGACTTCATTCAAAGTACTGAATGAGAACTCTTTGATCAAAGTAGTGTGAATGTACAAGACTCCACTTAGTTGTGTGACTACCGAGACTACACTGTCAGTTCACCATGATCCAGTATTAAATGCTAGACTGAGATTGTAGGGTTACAAGTTCTAGTTATGTAGGACACAACACTATGCTCAGTTGGTTGTCATTATCATTTACTCTACCAATCTCTTCATCGAAGGGAAAGGCCATCTATCGAATGATAGATGTGCGGGGGATAAAATTATGATTCCGTGGTTGGTGGAAAAGTGCCTATGTGATGCTTCTCCTCCACAACAGGTGACAGAAGAACCAAGATTTGAAAGGAAGGATCCTGACCGTCTATTTGTTCTAAAGCTCATTGGAGCTATGTATGTAAATGTATGTATTCTTGTATTATTGTAACTTACAATTATTGTAATGAGATGGAATATTTATTGTAAGTTGATATGGAATCTTGTTCATATATTATCAATAAAAGAAATATTTTTTTTATTGCAATGGCTGGTTACATAATTTATTTACTCGCAAGATGTAAATTTAGAAATTTTTACTGCATTGAAGGGTTGGCATGTTACAAAACATAACTCTTTTATTCATAAGGATCTCAATATCCTTTCCATTTATATAGAATGAATATTCAAATAGTCAAGTGGAGAGTATCCATTGGATTCACTCTCGGATACATAACTCAATGGGATGTAGCCCTCATATTTTTGTTCATCTCTCATTTGCTAATCTCTATCCCTAAAGGGGTAATAACCTTTGGATTTATCTTTCAAAAAATAGTTACGAGGGACATATCCCTCTGATTCATTGCTTGAGGAAATTACAATAACTTCTATTAAAGGAAGAACTCAAGGGTCCCTAAATATTAATGCAAGACTAATGCTACATTCTGAGGGCATATCCCTAAAAAGTGACAAGGTGTCAGATTTTGATGGAGACTGGAGGTAAGTAGTTGAAATTAGCCTCTTCATCCTTCTCTTAACCTAATTCGAGAAAGGATGTGACTATTTACATAGACTGACTATTCAAATAGTCAAGTGGAGAGTATCCATCGGATTCACTCTTAGATACATAACTCAATGGGGTGTAGCCCTTAGAGTTTTGTTCATCTCTCATTTGCTCATCTCTATCCCAAAAGGATAATAACTATGATCAAGTGAAGTTTACCTATCCTAAATGATGCAAAATAGAATGATGCAAAGGAGAAAACAACACTACACAACCTCAAGATTAGCCTAGTTGAACTCAAACAAAGAAAAGATAAAACAAGAGATTATACCTTTGTTCAAGTTGATTTGGTTGGACCTTTGATTGTTGATAATGTGTGCTCCTTGATGGAAAATTATCTAAAATGACATGCAAAATAATGGGGATTTGATGGAGATTCAAATGAGAGATGTGGGTCTTTTGATGGATGAACAAAATGGATGCAATGAAAGCTTGAAGCTTCAACAATGGAGGATGGATGCAAGTGATTGAAGTTACTTGAGAGATGAAGCTGGAGAAATTGAAAATGTGATTGTAAGTTGAATTCATAATGTTAGAATGAAAGAGAAATCCTCTATATTTAGGGGAGAATTCTCTAGAGAATTCAATGGTCAAAATTGAGCCAACATGGCCAAGATGGAGGGCTATGGTGAGTTGATGACTCACAAGCCCTCACATCTTTCCATGTGGAGGATGAGATGTCAAGAGGAAATGTGATGTGTAAAATGACATATGATGTGGAGGTACTTGCAAGTACCTTGGGATGAGAGTGATGGTGACAAGTGAGAGGACCATGGGAATGAGAGAAGTTGTTGGAGGGATAAAAGTGAATTTAAAATTCACATGTTTGGGGATATCTTAAGGATAAGACAAGGTTCCCAAAAAGGAAGTTGAGGAGTACCTTGTGGATAAGACAAGGTCCTTAAAAAGGCAAGTACTTGTCCATATGTGAGTGATGTGACAAGTGAGGAGTTCTAGAACTCCTAACAACTTGCACAAGGAAGAGGAGAGTCTTGAAGGGATAAAATGGAATTTAAAATTCCATTAGGAAGTACATGGGGATAATAAAAGGAATTTAATATTCCTTGGGAGATGAGAGAATTGACCAAGATACTGATTAGCCTAGCTAATCATTAATTAGAAGACAGTTAGTAGCTAATGAAGATTAGGAGCCAACTTGCAAAAGTTGGAGGATGTGACACATCCTAATCATGGATTAGACATGTGAACACCCCTAATGATGGGATTAGGAAGTGGATTAAGATTAAGTGAAGATTATGGGGGATGTGACAAGTGAGGAATTAAATAAATGTCTAATTTATTTAATTCTTTGAGGAAAAAGGGGATAATGGGTAAAGTATTTAATTATTTAACTAGATACCTTAGGGATTTAGAGGACTTTAGAGGTATTAAATAAATAATAGCGATATTACTTAATTAATGCAGATGAAGGGATATTTAGACAAAAAGGGACAAATTTGGACAAATGGAAAGTGTCTAAATTTAGGTGTCTACAATAACCTTCAGCTTTATCTTTCAAAAAATAGTTACAAGGGACATATCCCTCTGATTCATTGCTTGAGGAAATTATGATCACTTCCATTAAAGGAAGAACTCGAGGGTCCCTAAGTATTAATGCATGACTAATGCTACATTCCAAGGGCATATCCCTAAAAAGTGACAAGGTGTTAGATTTTGTTGGTGAGACTAGAGGTAAGTAGATGAAATTAGCCTCCTCCTTCATCCTTCTTAGTATTGCTCAACCAAACAACATTTTCATAGTTGGTTCCCTCAATCGTACAAATAATGGCCTCTTTTTCCTTCTTCGACCTCAGGTAGCACTCATTCTCGATTACTGACTTCCTTGCAGTTAACCTAAGACACACCATCCTGACACAAGAATTTCCAAACATTAGTCTCATTCAATGTTGGATGGAAAGTATGGTGATCACATAGGTTCCAAAGTTAAACTTGGTAGCTTTGATACCACATGTAACATGCCAATTGTTCACACAAGTAAATTTCCTAGGTTTTACCTCAAGCAAATAAACTATGTTTCATTCCCATTGCAATAAAAAAAAGTCTTTTTCAAAAAGAGAATATTTGAGCATATTTTGCATAACATAATTCCAAGTATTGATTTCATTCTCAATATAATATATCACTTTTACAATTACACAAAGATTGTATACAAAGATACATACATTGCTCAACTGAGCTTCATGGGAAATAGATACAAATGGTCCAGGAAATTCCTTTTCAAATATCAGTTGCCAACTGATGAGGAGAAGCATCACTTAAGCGCTTTTATGCCAACCACAAACTTTAATGCGATCCCTCGCACATACCACATATGGTAAGATGGTCCTACCCTTTGACGAAGGGATTGGTAAGGTAACCTCATAACTATAACCTTCCTAAGCTTAATATTGTGTCCTACGTAACTAGAACTTGTATACCCACTACAATCCTTAAATTATGCATAAATGGAACACAGTGAATTGACAGTGCAACTAGTGAAAAATTACACTACTTTGGCCAAAGTATTCTTCACTCAGTACTCCAAGTGAAAGTCATCCTATTCACATACACTTCCCTAGCTCAATTTGATTTAAGACCATTTAAATACTATGCATAGGTAATTCCCTTTAATAGGTAATATTTAACCTCAAAAACAACCCATTCCCTTTTTCAAACACAATAGTATTTCTACTAACTAGTCACATACATAAGCTATCCCCTTCATTGGACAATCTAATCCTAGGAATAACCTATGAGCTTTCTAAGATTACACAATTACTTTGAAATATATATAACATTATAAGCTACTTAAGCTTCTCCATATCGTAGTACATAATACTATAGATCACATCCACTCCTTAATATGGAGTATGTACAAACATTTATAAGGAAATCAAAACAACAATATTCTTTTCCTTTCCCTATCTTTTCTTTATTCTAGCAATATAATGCATTTCTCCAAACAATACAAACAAAACATTCAATCTTTCCAAAATCAGATCAAACATAAAATGAGTAGAATCACATGCTTGATATAAGCTATACTCCAATTGAAAAACTGGTTCCTTAGCTAAATCCACTATAAGAGTCAGCTTTGCAACTCTTTCCACTTATCAATTCCTCTTCATAGAATTTCCTCACAATAACTCTCACTCTATTTGCCTCACAACTTCACTCAACTCAGAAAACAAGAATAACTTCAAATATAAATAATAGAATGCAATTGAATGTGTATTCAAATGGGAAATCCTCTCCTCTATTTATAAAAAAATATGAGCCTTTGTTGCCTATAATGAAGCTACTCAAAATGACACATCTCAACTCATTAGCTCGACTTAACAACTTAAAAAAAGGAGGTGGAAGCAAAAATTGATGCTTATCAAACACACATACAACCATGAGAATGAGTTGCCTCATTCCTCAAGACAACAAGAAAGAAGTTTATAAATACAAGGTAATGGTCACCTATAGGTCGACTTATCTAGCCAGCTACTTAGTCGACCAATTGATATTTTCATATTGTTTCAAATGCTTGAATTTGTTGTAGGTTCAAGACTTCTATTTGATTTGCACCATTCATACTTTGGTTCTACCAAAACACCATGTTCCCTATTCTTTTGGTTTGTTGTTTAAGAGACTAAGTCACTATTTATTTCCCGCGCTTTAGTTAAGTTTGACTTTGTCTTGCTAGAATAATCAACACATAACATTGGATTAGCTTTACCAAGCACTTTTAGTGCTAGCATTACTTCATGCAACACATTAGAATGTTTTCCCATGGCCTTAGCATTACACATGACCTTTAGTTGTTATGCTTTATTCACTATAAACATGATGCGTGCACATTACCACTATCAATGCGCTATATACAAAGTTTATATGTGTGGGTTATATGTTATTAATGTGCTTTAATATGTAGTGCCATGTATTCTTTATATCGAGCATACAATGTATACATATATATATACAATGTATATATATATATATATATTTCAACATAGCATAAAATGATTTTATGTATATATATATATATATAATTATTAACAAACAAGTTCATTAATAAACCATTCGATATTTGAATGTGTATCCATGTTATCTTTTATAAATATTATCATATGTATATATCTATATACACATATACACATATATACATATATTGATGTACTTGTATGGACGTTCCATTACGTCGACATATTTGTTTATATCAATATGTGTATATATATGTATATATGCATATATCACATAAATAATTTTACTTATACAATTAATCACATATATTTGCTAACTTATCGATAGACATATATGCATGCAATATATATATACATACATATATATACATACATATATATATATACATATATATATATACATACATATATATACATACATATATATATACATACATATATATATATATATACATACATATATATATATATATATATATATATATATATATGTATATATGTATATCTATATGTATATATATGTCTACTTGTCCAATCGATACTCCCATGCCCATGGAAATTCATCCATGAGCATGCGTAGGTACGTCTAGCTACATATACTCATGTATGCATTTACTCATGTGTATGGCTTATCGTCGACATGTACATGTATACATATATATACATTTCATGAATATCTCATAGATTAAATATAGTCACACAAGTAATATCTCATATGCACCAAGCACTTATCTCAAACCAAGAATGCTCTCAACAAAAATCATGATCCTTTCTAATTCAAACACAAACATGACTAAAGATGACTTACCCATTTCTCGAAACTATGACTCTACTTAACCATTCTATAAGTGTGTGTGTGAAAGCTCAGTTATGTTTCATTTAAAGTTTACCTGACCAAGTCCTTCTCCTAAGTGATACTTCCCCTCTCTTCCAGAGGCTTGATCCTATATCTGCATTCAACTCAACACATTTTCAACCATAATCATCTGTTCATCAAAACAATCATTTGCATTTACATTTCATAGTCAAAATATCAAATTCAATCAACATTTATTCCTCATATTCATATTATTATAAAAATCAAATGGAATTAACATTAATTCATCATTTTCTCAATGATACAGATAAAAAAAGCATAAACACACGTATTTCAATCAGAGTTACAAATACATTCCCATATTCAGTATTTTAACCAATCATAGTATTAGTAAATAGATAAACACACAATGAGGTATAACATCTATACTAGCAATATGATCCATGTGACACCATTAAATTAAGGATTGTGGACAATAATAATGTTTCAAGTAGAATTCAACATCAAAGTAAACCCTTGCTTGAAAACTTGAGAAACAAGGATTATTGGGATGAGGTAAAAATAGAAATGGAGAAAATTGTTGCCGAGAAAGATATTTCTTTTGAACAATTTTTCAGTAGAGATTATGACATTGCACCAACAAAAGAAAATGAGGAGGTACAAAAAAATTTATGAAAAAAGTGGTCTACCATCTAGTAGAGTAAAAATACTAGAATCTCTAGATAAGGATTGCACAAAAAATTGGTCATGATAAAAAATTGCTGCCTTTTGGTCTACGAGGAAGGATCTAGGTGAACCAAAAACTAGTGTAGAGTTTAGAGAGATCGAAGAAGATTTTGAGTTCAACAATATGTGGAATATAGAGCATCCCAATGAATGTGAAGAAACTGATGATGATAGTGAAGAACAAAGTGTACAATATGTAAGAAAAGTCAAATATGGTTTAAGTGAGATCGCAAAACAAACATATACTTCAGGAGTAGCCATAGCTGAAAAATTGGGTTATGAAGGTGGTCCTTTGGGGTCCAAAGGAGAAGGTCTTTGGATGAAAATAGATGTAGTCCCTAGAAAACTGGGTGATAAACGAGGCATTGGAGTAGATAAAATAGACCAAGGACATACAAGTATAGCTGAAAAAATTCATTTTGTTACAAATTCAAATACTAATCCTTATGGTCAAATACAATCACAACTAGGACATTCCCATGGTAGAGAAACCAGTGCAACTAGCTCTACCACTGGTGGCGATGGTATGGGTAGTAGTACTAGTAGTGGCCAACATGTGTTACAACAAAAAATTACACACAAGAGGTCAACAATACAAGATACTACACAAACACCTAGTGATCAAGGCATATTGAAGAGGCCAAGGATCATGACAGGTCCAAGTCCAACTACCACTACCACTACCTTAATTTCCAGTTCCATCCCAAAGGATTTATTTCTAGGCACTCCTCCAATTAGTTTGGCTGCAACAACAACTGTAAGTACTCCTTCACCATTCAAGAATTCCATTATTTTTGTGTCCCCAGATTTTGATTACAATGATGAGTTTAAAAAGAAATTAGAATTGTATAAAAAAGAAAGGAAGCAACTAATAGAGAGTTCGTCTACTATAACTTTAGATCTTGCAACAACCAAGGTATTACCCACATTTGACCCAAATAAAGAAATCATGGAGTACATGTTTTTTGTTCCCACAATTCAAAATAAACCAGAAAATCAGATGGATCGCTCTAAATTTTAGGTGAGCAACTTCCAATTGGTTTTTTCTAGATACAATTTTTTTGACAAAATTAATGTATCAAAGAAGAACAATGAATTGGTGTACACATCATTGCTAAAGAAAAAAAAGAGAGAAAAAAAGGTTGCAGATTCAAATAGAAAAGTTATAGGAAGACCTAGCAAATGAGAAAGCAAATAGGAAAGTAGTAGATAACAAGAGCAATGAATTAGAAAAAAGAATAAAAAAATATGCCTCTATATCTACAAGCAAATAGGATAAATAAATAGAGGTGGAATTGAATGAATTGAAGCAAAGGTTAGATGAGAGAAAAAATAAATTTGATGAGGAAAAATCCACTTTAGAAAAATTAAAACAAAACCTAGCGAAAGCAAATCAACAATGAGAACAAAAATTGGTGGAAGAGAGAAAAAACTGAAAGATTGGCGGTAGAGTTGAGGGTTCAACAAAAATGAAATAAACTCAAGATTAATGCAGAAGAAACAATGAGGACTATGAAACAAAATATTTGGGAGGAAATAATGCAAAAGATTGATCATTTGTGTGAATTTTTTTAATTGATTGATGATCTAATAGTACATAATAGGAAGTGTATACACCTAAAAACGGTCATCACCTTAAATTAATTAAATACTAGCTATTTGATTAATATTCTGACTACGTATAAATGAATTCTTAATTTATTTATATTGTTCACCCTTCTCTAATTCTCCAAATCTAAATCATCTTCCTCTAAATTAATTAAATAAACAAAGTTCCCTAAACTTGTTTTATTTAATCAATCTTCACTAAATCCAATTAGGAATTAGAGCACATTTCTACAACTTTTTGTGTGCCACCTCATCAAGGTCACATGAAAATAAATAACTCTAATTTTTAATTAGAATTATCCTCAACTCATTTCAAAAAGCACATGGCTCATTTCCTCCCACACTTCCACCAACTTTGGAGCACATAGTCTTCTCTTCCCACACTTCCACCAATTTCAAAAAGTACATGACTTATTCTTCCCACACTTCCACTACGTTTGGAGCACATGACTTATTCTTCCCACACTTCCACCAATTTTGGAAGCACATGGTCTTCTCTTCCCACACTTGAATCTTCCATCCAAATGGTATGTTTCCCACTCGTCAAGAGATTCTTCCACACACATGGCATGTTGTCTTTGGTCAAGGGGACAACATCTTGATTCTCTTCATCTTCACCATCCATTTTTCTTATTCGAATCTGGACCGTTGATTATTTCCACCTCACTATATGCTTGGAAAAGGCTATAAATACAACCCTCGGGCCTTGTATTTTGCATCCACTTTTGAATAGAGTTACCATGCTGAAATATCATCTCATCCACATTTGAAGTAAAGTTATCGTGCAGGTTTATCATTGGAGCTTGCAACATTCTTGGAGTCTTATAGCTAGGTTTTATATCATGTTTTGCATCACATTTAGATCTTAGATTAACATATTGCATCATAGTTGCATTTTAGATTAGTTCATTTTAATTTTGCATTTGAGCATATGGAGTATCATGCATAGAATCATATAGATCACTACCATAGTATCCACCACTGTTTGTGTATTTATCATCAACATCATCCTTCACTCATCATAGCATTCATCATCATTTTTTGCATATAGTTTCATGTAGGCATATAGTTGACTTGCATGTTGAATACCAATCTCGTTTCTTAAGTTTCATTCTAATAGCCTTAGTGAACATATAAATCTGAGGGCCAAAAAGGTTAAAAAGAATCATTTAAGAATAGAGGACAATGAGATGTTTTTGGAAGATTTATCTTTATTGCAACTTAGAATAGTTTAATTTGCTTTGAATCTTTCAATATAAATCGTTTCATTAAGGTTAGTGTTGATACTAACTTTGCACATTTCACACACACATAGGAAGATCAAGCAATATTTAATGGACAACAAAAAATATTTTCAATAGAGAAAATTGCAAATCAAATTAAAAAAATAGTCTATAAGGCCAATGAAAATGAATTGAAATCAAAAGGAATTAATGATCAGATTGATGCCTCAATGAAGTTATCATCTATCATTCAAAAGTGTTTGAGATTTCGTGAAATAGAAGAATTTCTGGATTTGGCTACAAAAAAGATGAAGAAGCTAGATGAAAAGGTAAGGAACTTGACAGAGCTTGGTTTGCCAAAGGCTTTTGACACAACTAAGCGATTCATTGGAAATGATGATTTCAGAAAGAAGATGGAGGATGCAAGGAAGATTGATTTGGACTGATTTCCTTAGAACCTAGATGAGGCGAACTATTTGGATTCCATCAAACCATTGATAACCTTGAATGCAACTTTGACTAAAACATTCAAGTCAAGTTCCAATTTCAATCTTGAATTGTTAACAAATTTTTAAGTCAGACAACATCAGTTAGAACAAATGGCACTTCCATCAACTCAACAGTGGAACATGCTACAAAATTTGATTTAATGATTTGATAATATGAGTTTCCAAGTTCCAACTCAGCTCTGTGCAGAGTTGTCTTTGAGCAAGATTTTACATTGCGTCTATGTATTCCTTCATTTGAAAATCAATAAAAAACTTAAATTCAATAATGTGTTAAATTATTTGTATTATTTATTTTCTCAATTGAAGAAAAACTTTGGTTTCAACTACTAGATACACATTAAAAGATTGTTGATGTTCATTGTTGAATATGCTATTATTGTTAATATGTTATTACACATTGAGTTGAGTGATGAATCACTAAGTACATGTTTAACATAATTAAAATATGAAATTATTAATAATATGTTAATTTATTCAATCTGATTCATAATTTCATGGAATACAATATAAAATATCATCAACTACAGTTTGAAATATAAAATTCAATACAAAATTAATACCTAAAAACTGTTAAATCCTTGGATAACAGTTAAAATTCAAAATCTAGATTCTACATTTGAAATTTGAAACAGTGGAAAATAGTAGTACGTTAATTTATTCAATCTATTGTTTGATTCATAATTTCATGAAATACAATATATAATATCGTCAATGACAGTTTGGAATATGATTCATGATTCGATGAAACCCTTGTGTTCTTGTTATATTTTGCTAGTGATTAGTTATCAAGGTTTCCTTTTGCTTAAGTTGTGTTGTTATGTCACGATCCCATGTGTTTACTGATCCCACATACCCTATTACTTGATAGGTCTAGTCGTTGTGGAATTTTATTTTGTCCCACATTGAAAAGTGAATTTTATTTTATGGTATTATAGCCATCTAAGTTGCTCTTATAAAAGTGGTCCCTACCTCTTTCCACGCTTCCACATTAGGATTTATGATGAAGAGAAAAAGGCTTGTGGAATTGCGGAAGGTGTACAAGTGTCACTAGCGGTGATTAATTCCGAGGCATGAGATAACTTTTGGAGAGTGTTGTGTATAGGATCCACAGAATGCTAGCGCGTGGTGAAAGATTAAAGGATTTTGCAAGTCCACAGATCCATAGTGGCATGTCCTTTTCTTGGTTGCATAAATGCAGAAGGAAATTGTGTGACAATATTCTCATGTCGGATGTGGGGGAATCCTATTGGAGATAGGGGATGGTTGCATCCTTTTCAATAAAATCAAGGCTCCATAGAATGCTTGCATATGGTAGAAGATAAAAGGATTTTGCAAGTCCACGGGCCCATGGTGGCATGTCCTTTTCTTGGTTGTGGAATTGTAAAAGGACACTGTGTGATGATATTATCACATGGGATGTGGGAGAATCCTATTGAAGAGAGGGGATGGTTGCATCCTTTTCAAGAAAATATAGGCTTTACTCATCATTGAGATTTATACTTCCCTTCCAGATGGACGACCCATGTTCAAAATCAATAAATGGGTAGATGAATGAATCGCCCTCACACGAACAAGAAGTAATGGCGGATGTGAAAAATGATGGCTCATATTTTTATTTAATTGCCTTCATAAGTTTTTAGTTAATTTTTTTGTTCCAACATAGTAGCAAAATCCATAGAGGTGTGCCCATTCTGTGTCAACTTGAGCTTTCAACAATTAAAAAAATAGGTATGTTCTTGAAAAAATTCACCATTTTTAGAGTCTTGAAGCTCATAATCAAGTGACAAGTCTACAAAATTTGTTGTGTAAGATTGTAAAGTCCCAACAAGATAATGTAGAAATATGTTTTAAAATCATTCTGGAATTATGAGTCTCAAACACCCGACCCTCTGGCTCAACATCTAAAAGACCCTTTGAGGAGGATATTATGGCCCAGTTGTCGGGTTCCTTGAAACAACCTTTGCATAACCTCAACCCTAATGGAGTAGAGGGGATAGTAGACATAGCCAAAAATTGCAGAGATGCTGAGTTGAAGAACTAGGATAACATAGTCATTAGATGGGAATTGTTTGTACACTAGTATGGAAAAAGAAACCGTTGTTCCCCTATCTCCAATGCATGGACCTATGATTTGGGGAAGCTGGTTGTTCCTAATGTCTTTATAAATGTGGAACTCATCACATGCCTTGCTTCTGGGTATGATGAAAATATCAAAGTAATTAGGGCATTGGATGGAAGTGTCCTTACAAATATAACTAGGGAGTTTATTTTTGAGGTTTTTAGACTCAATGTGGCTGCAAGTAAGGTTATAGACCTTCCTTCTTTCAAATAAAAATATCAAAAAAGATAAAAGTAGCTTCAGAGTGAAATAGATCTCTAGGCTTAGACAAAAAGGGTTCAAAGGAATCTCATTAAGAATACCTGATAATGAACATGAGCCTTTTGATGTCAAGTATTTTGAAGACTTTCATAAGAACATATTGGCATTATGCCAAGTGTTGAGAGAAGATGTAGACTCAAAAATGGAGATACATCTTATGTATATGGTTGTTAATAAACAACATCCTTTTGTCAATAGTGACTTTGATTGTGCCAATTTTTTAGTTGAGGTTATTCACAATTAGCTGGTGGACATTAAGAGAAGGAAAAGTGGTATGGAGTTGGAGGTTAATTTTAAGTGGTATTCTCTCCTTTGCTATATGCTTTTGTACAAAGGGAAAGATCATTTTAGCAAATATTTACAACCGAACATGAAAGATAAAGAGAGAAAAGATCTCCCAATGCGATGTTGGACCTATATTTGGAACAAACATTATAGTGAGTCCAACTATGTTACTTTTGAGAATCACTTTGTAAGACAAGTCATGGAAAGGTTGGGTCTACCTAGAATCAAATTGTACAAGAAAACTTTGGATTTCCTTAGGCCCAAAAATAGGAGGTCGGAGTTAGGAATACAACATAACTGAAGAGATTATTACCTCTATGAGAATTCAATTGTTATTAGAATGTATGGGTACCCTCAATCCCATCATGTGCTACCCAGATATGTGTCACCCAGGTTGGAATTCATGGAAATTATATAGAAATTGAATGAGACTTATCAGTTTCACTTAAGGAAACAAAAGAAAAGGTCTTTTTTCCCTTATGTTATTACCTTTTAAGAATTCACTTCAACCAGAGACGAGGTATGTAGGCTAAAATAAATGCTTAGGGAATACAAGTTATTTCAGGTACAAGACAGAGATGTTGACCCTGAAGGTTTCATACATGAGGTCAGGAAAAGTATCAAAAGGTTATTATTTTTCCATCAGATTGATGAAAATAAAGATGTCCTAAGAAATCCTTTAAGAAATTGTAAGGATGAAGTTGAGGTAATAAAAAAAAAGGAGAAATGGCTTGCATTCATCAAGGTAGAGACTGCTAGGAAAAAGAAGGATAAGGATTATCCTGGAGAATTTTATGATATTGATGACCCAATTTCCAAGATTGAGACAGTCTTGAAGAATTTTTATAGAGTTGTTGGTAACGCCCCTACCTTGGAAGAGAAACCAACAAAGCAACCTAGACTTGACCTTTCTATCAGAAGGCTCCAGGGGCCTGTTATTAGAGAAAATGTGCAATCTGACCCACCATAGGTCATCCCTCCTTCCCTTCAAATAATCAATGTGGATTTTGATTCTCCCCCCAAATAGCAACCACATAAGAGGATGAAAGTTGAGCAACTGCCATTGTTGGTTGACAATCCCATCAATCAAGATGAGAGTGAAGATGTCATATCACCATGGATGAGATTCAATAATATATACCATCTCGCCCAAGACCAAATATTATTGTCCTTTAATAAAGGTTCGGGTTGGATGTGGATATGGGAAGAGATAACCTCAATGATGTGAGGGAATTTGCATGTTCATAATTCATTTCTAATGATGAGTTTGTAAATTCCCAGGACTTTAAAGAGTTTGTTTTGAGATCAAAGAGGGAGGAGTACCATAAAAGACTTCAGTTGGCACAAGCAGATGTTCCTAGAGAAAAGTATGATGAAGTAGCTACAAAGGTAAGGGTAGAAATGAATTTTGAGACCAAAAACATTACGCTTGTAGAAGGGAGAAGATTGGTGCAAGATAGTGGATTGCTACTGCTCCCTAAATGGGACATTGCTTCTGCAATTATCTTTGATACTATTAGGAAACAAGAAGGAGAGTTTTTCTCCACAGAAGAGGAAATGAAGATGGCATAGTGAACCCTAATGGGAAGCCCTTGCAATCTGGGCCCTTTCCCCAACTACAAAAAAGCCTATGGTTCTTGAAGCATCGACATATATCAAAGGGAGCTTGATTGTAAAGAGGGTTTCTAACACCTCTACCCCTGAAGCTGCTGCATTAGTGGTAGATGTTGACAAGTTTAATGAAGCTTATGTCTGAAGGTTGCAAGAAACAAATAATACATTGTTGAAGGAACATAATGATCTCATGGAAGCTTACAACCAGCAGTACGTATTCTCGGTTCAAAAAAATCCCTTCTTGAATGTATGTAGGAAGTAGGCTCCTCTTCTATAGTTCCCCCTACTCATGTGATGATTGAAAATGCAAAGCTTAAAAAAAAGATTCAAATACTGGAAGAGCAGTTGAAGAATACTCAATAGAATCAACAAAAGGAGAATGTGCGCATTGCAACGTGCATCCTGGAGCATAGACTGTCTACAATCTTAAGAAGGCTAGAAAATACCTGCGTGTCATATCTGAATCTGAGGGATTCCATTACCAGAATTCCTCAAAAGAAGCTCAAATGTATATTTGAACAACGAAATCCTAGATTTACATCTTTAGAAGGTATGTATAATGGATCTGCAAACACATCTAACGCGCCACCTAGTATCCATCTTACTTTTGATATTTTAAAGATGGAACATAATCATAAATGGTAATATGAAAGTGTATTTGAAGTTGCACGAGTAAAAATGAACTCTTTCATAAATGTTGACAAAAGGGTTGTACCCTGCATGTTAGAAGATAAGAGTTGAAGACCCTAGAGAAATGGAAGGATAGTTTTAATATTATAATCCCCACACTCCTTCCTTCAATTTTCAAAGAAGACAAATTGATTTAAATCAGCTTAATTCCTGTTTAGGCAAGATGGTCAATGTAGAACAATTGATGGATTTTTTTTAGAGAGGCCAGTGCTTTACTTGATGCCAAGTATCATCTAAATTTGAAGAATGCGAAAAAATATCTTGGCTCATGATTGGCCTTCTAAGAATATGTTTAAGGCATGGAATGAAAATTATAATTATTTACCTAGCCTGTGAGTGGATCCATGCTTTTATTTCTATGCCTCCTGTCTAATATTTTTCTTGTCAAAAAGGTCTGGGATGAGGTTCTTTGCTTGTTGCTTCCCTTATGTTATAAAAGGGAATCTCAAGCCTCATTCAAAGGGTTCTAATTTTTTGATCTTTCATCTCTATAAGATCTTTTTGCACAGTTTAAGCTATTTGATAGCACAAATAGGAAATGTTGTAATTTTGCTATGTAATAACAAAAGATGACTCAAATACTTAAGTGTATTTCTTTGAATATTGACCTATCTTGCTCTCCAATATTATATTCACTATATTTTAACTCAAAATAATCAAGGGATATTTATAATGTCATATCACATCATGTGTTATGGATGTTGAACTTTTAGCTTATGTTCAAGGAATGGATTAATATTCCTTTCAATTATTTATCAAAGATTGTGTGAGTGCAATAGTAATTTATAAGTAGTGTGATAAGTTTTGTTCTTTGCATGGTTTCTCATTGTAAGGCGGTGAGGTTATAAGAAGCCATGAATTAGTCTGTTGTAGGAGTATATTTTATTTTTTTACTCAGTTGCGGATAAGACATTGATCAAAATAATTCATAAATTTTGAAGATTCATGCAGAATCATATATCAAATAAAAAATGAAAATTTTACTTTACTACAAATTTCATGTTTTATGCACAAATCCATGCTAGCAAGGAAACATTAAGCATTGAGTTGAATGATGAATCATTGAGTACATGTAAAAATTATCAGTATGACACAATTAAAATTTGAAATTATTAATAATATGTTAATGTATTCAATTTGATTCACAATTTCATGGAATAAAATATAAAATATCATCAACTATAGTTTGGAATATGATTCATGAAGTGCAGTATAAATACCTAAAAATTGCTAATTCACTTCCATTTCCCAAATCAAGTCAGGGTCCTCACTTTGGAGTTGAGATAAAGAGTCATCTTGATTACGAGTTTGGTCTTCATTTTCTTCACCTTGTGTACGTCCGCTTAACTACATCTCAAATTCAACATTCACTATGCCACTATCATTTGTGCCACTGCTAGTGCCACCACTACCAACATTTGAAGTGTTGCACAACCCTCTTCTTTTGCATATGGACTTCCAAATTGTTAGTGCTCTTTCAAAAGGAAAACTTTGGACATTATACGTAGTTCTGAACTCCCTCAAGCAATTTTCCAAATTCTTGTCTAGTTTGTTTCTTATCTTTGAATTCAAAAACCCCAATGCACTAAAAAATATATCATCCTCCATCGTCCCCAATATCATTGTTTGACATAAATCAACAAGTTTTAAATATTTTGATATCAAATTATGCAATATTTCACTTTGACCTAAGGTTGTCCAAGCCCTTGTTATTGATCCCACTTCCATGGGATTTTCGATGGACTCAAACTGGTCAATCATACTTAATGCAAAACACCTAGATTCTTCTCTAAGCTTAATTCCATTTATAATTCCTCCTATTTCCTATCCATTGTATTCTAAACTTTTTGAAAAGTGTTCAGCCAAGGTATTTACTTTTTGATGAAAAAAGCTTGGGCTATCTTGATTGCTTCAAGTCCAAAATTGAGGATACACAATAGATATGGTTTCAAGTATTTAATCTTGAGGGAATCATTGATAAATATCCGTGGAAAGGGATTTTGCAATACCCTTTAAATTAACACTAACATATTTAACAATGTCATTAAAAGCTTCCTTTGTAACAGGTACTTCTCTGGTAGAGTGCTTGACTGTCGTACAATGGTGCATTGGTATCTCAAATCCACATACAAAGACACATAACTTCCCACTTGCATTAAACTATAAATAATTTTTCAGGATTATTCAAATTTGTAATTAACTACCATCTTACAAAATTTGGACTTTGAGAAGTTAAATCTAGATATAGATTATTAAGGGTTGTGCATGCCATTCTACGTAGTTTGGTATATTCATAGATATACATAGTTATGTCTTTGGATTTCTTCACAAGATTTTTCATTTCATCAAGCATGGGGAGAAGACTAGCTAAAGTTAAGAGTGTCTCTATATCGCTTAATCTATGTAAGAGGTTAGGAGCTTTGTCTATTGTCTTGTGATGCTCATACATTATTCCAATTAAGGATCAATATTCTAAAAGAACCCATTGTGCTAGTCCATGCAAGGAGATCCATCTAGTATTAAATCCTTAAGAATATTGTTTCCTCATGTTATTCCCTTAGAAATTTTTTGAAATTCCACAAAACATTTGGGACTTTGACAGAAGTATGCGTAGAGCTCATAGACTACATTTTCAACTTTTGATATTGTAGGATACTTGCTTACAATTCTAAATGCTAAATTCATTTTGTGGGTCATGCAGTGAATGCCAAGCATGTATGGTGCACAAATAGTTTGCAACTTTACATAAAGACCCCTCTTGTGACCTTGCATTACTGCACCTCCATCAGCTCCTACACACACAACTTTTTGGCAATTGTCAAGTCATCCATACCTCCAATTTCATTCAAATATTTCTTAACTAGTTCAAATAGATTTTGCAATGTTGAACTATCCTTCATTTTATGAACACGGAGAAGATGAGCTTTATAGACATGTTGTATAGTATACACATGCATACAGACCCAAGAAGTATTATCTACCGCAGTAACTTCATCTAAAGATAATGCAATGAAGTTTGACTCTTTTACTTTGTCCTTTAAATCTTGCTTTTCCACAGTAGCAAGACAACTTTCCCATTTTCATCCAACGTTTATTGACCAATGTGCGATAGGAAAGTTAGGAACACCCAAAAAAGTGTTGCAAGAGTTTCACCCTTGGTCTCCTTGTGTTGTGCAATGTGACACTTGTAAGAGCTGAAGATTAGCTCGACACCCAAGAACACCTACAAAGACAATGATAAACCTTCCACAAGAGGATATGCAAGAATGAGCTTGCTTGATATTAAGACCTCTCAAATGATGAGGTATGAAATATGAAAAAGTATGATACAAATGAGTACAAGCACCTTCCTTATATAGACAAGGTTGAGATGCAATATACATTATGATGTTGCCAAGTGTCTTGATCAAACAACATGTGGCAACATGTAAACCCTAACTAACTACCTAGGGAATGATAAACTAATTGAGATAAGTTCTAGATGATATTCTAGAAGGAATCTTATCTCCTAAATACATGATGGCCATTTTAGGTACATGCCCAATCAATGAAGAAGGTGACAAATCAGGACGATGTGGAAACTTATGTTGAACAATATACGAAGACCAGGATGGTTTGACAACAATTATGCAATGGCTATCATCAAACATGAGAGATATTCCCTCAAATGCGTCCTCCAAATTTGAAATGTGAGACTCCACAAACAAGGATGTAATGTTTGATAGATAAGAATCCCAATTAGGAAGACAATCAGATACTTGTTATAATGAATCACTAGACGTGCTCAATGAATCACCACCATGAGAATGTTCCTATTGAATAGGAATGATAGGAGCCTTAATCAATGACTTTGCACAAGGAATCACTGAAGGTGAAGGTACATCAACTGTCTCTGATGGAGAAGGAGCATCTAAAGAACCCTCGTCATCCTCATCTAAAGATTCAAAATATTCCAAATAGTCAAACTCCCGCATAGTATCTGCATCATAGGGTATCTTGTCTAAAAGATGAAGAGGCACAAGACAATCTAAAATAGGATCATCTAGAAATGGTTGAGTATCATGATCACCATGTATCTCCAAAATTTTAGTCCAAAGAGTGTGAGGGAAATCACAATGATCAACACTTTTCAAAGTGGAAACATTAATATGCATTGCAATGAATCCTAAGACATGATCCCTTTTGCAATTCCAAGTAAATTTCTTACTGTCAGTACTAGGAGGGGGAACAAGATTATACAAATATGGCAATAAATGAAGCCATCAGAGATGTTTGATGATACCATTTCTCCATTGTTTATAGTCTCCCCTTTTCAACATAATCAAAGCAGGATGAAATGAAAACCCCATGATGAACTATGAATGATCTCCACAATTACAAAGACAATATCCTTCAAAATGAATTAGAAACTCCCAAACATGATATATATTGCAAATGAAGCCTTCCCAAATTGATAAAACCTCTCCAAGACTTAGGATGTCCAAGTAATCAGTCAAAATTCCAAATGTGAAAAATATTGAATAAATAATACATGGTGTTGAATCTAGAAAAAGTGCATGGACACAATGAAAGAGCCCCTGAATATCTTCCAAACACAACTTGAATCACCAAAATCAGAGAAACTGGTTGAAAGTTATAAGCTTAGAGGTTGAAATGGGAGATCTGACTTCAAATGGCTATGATTTGTACTTGTAAAAAAATATGGAAAAATGGCTTACACCACTGCGAAGTATGCGGAACCTGTTTTTCGACGATATCTCATTTGTAGAATTTCGATATCGTGGCAAAAAGTTATGGAAAAATTAAAAAAACAACTATATTAGGCAAAATCAAGTACAAGGATGGCTAACTGGGCACAAATTTCAAGGATAAAAGGCTCAAATTTCTAGCTCCTGGGCGCTGGCCCTAGGTTCCCCATGTGATCGCAAGGTGATCAAATGCAAAAAAGAATCCCGCCACCAAGCAAGTGGTGGGCAGGCTGGGCAGAGGTGGCGCCACTCCTAGCGCCACCGATGGCGATGAGCCCCCCTAGGGTAGCGATATTACCAAGGGATAAAGAGAAGGAGATGACGGGTGTGAGGAAAGCAACAAACGGTGGGCAAAGAAAAAGAAACTTGGCAGAGAGATTGAAGGCCCTGGCCAACCAAGGTACCACGACCATTGCCGACAATAATGGAGGTTGACGGAGATTGGAAATATGACCAAGATCTCTACTGTGGTACGAATGGTACCAGTAATTAAATGCTCGAAGAAAATTAAATACATGCCGTAGAAGCCCAAAATAATATCAACCCTCACAATTTTATATGCCACAAAAAAATTTAATATGAATGCCCAATGATATTTAAATAGCCTAATAAAATATATTTGAATAGCCCAAAAAATATGATAAAAGCTCGATAGAAATTTTTTAGCAGAACATATAAAAATTTTATATTTTTTTATTCTGCAAAAATATCGTACCCTATACTTGGCGGGCTGTAGGGCCTACCGGGTAAAAACATTTTCCTCATGAATAATCGACGTTGAAATAGGGTGTATTATATATCATTTTTTGTCTCTTGGGCTCTCTGGAAATGATGGCAAGGTCAGATCGGGCTTAAAGTGTAACAAAAGCTCTGCAACCTCCAAATTTTGGTTTTCTTCAAACCCTCATAACTTTGGCATAAAATGTCAGATTTTGGTGAAACAAAAGTCGATCTTGACTTTTTCAATAGCCCTGGACCCGAATATGAGCTTAGATTTCCTCCTACACGTGTCAAAAGTGACATTCCATGAAACCCTTGATATAGAGACAACCTAAAAAAATCACCAAGATCTTACAACCATAGCTCAATCCTCAAATTTGAGAAGGGTCTTGTAGGAAGGGCTATGATACCATGCAAGAGCTAATATTCAGCTCTTACAACACTTGGGTTCATGACATGGCTTAACCGCCTCTTGTGGATCTTGGATCTTGTATAAATCTAGTGGTTGTATCGGGCATCAACAAGTCAATCTTTTGGTGCAACGATAACCGCTTGTGCAACAATTGGTATCAAAGCTGAGGTCACAGGTTCGAACCCCTTGCTTGTGTTGGGGGGTATTGTTGCAAGAGTTTCTCCCTTGGTCTCCTTGTGTTGTGCAACACGACGCTTAGGTTTGTGACATGGATTAACCGCCTCTTGTGGATCTTGGGTCTTGTATAAATCTAGTGGTTGTATCAAGCATTAATAGGTTGATCTTTTAGCACAACTGTAGTCACATGTGCAACAAAAAGATAATAAATTATAATATTCTAAGTAGTCTACCATAGGACACCCTCTGGAAAAGACATGAAAAACAATACTTATCTGAACAGTTTTTTCTAGTTGTGCTCCTTCCATTACTTTTCAAAATTGAGCCTCAATTGTACCTCAATTGTACCTCCACATGTAGCAAGCTTCACCATTCTTTGAATATGCTCATCATATTCCATGGCATACTTACAATGAAGACATTCTTCCTTTTATTTCCATCTTATTGCTGATTTTTCCTTTCCGTCTATGATTTTTTTTTCATAAAATTTATTGATATTCTTTTCTATAATGTCAAGCTTTAACTACAACTTCTTGTCTTTTTTACATTTTCAACTACAAATCTTACACTTGCATTCTGTTGGAGGTTCATCTTTGTTTGCATTCTCCACTAGTTCAATGAATGGGTACTTTGACACCCAATCAATATGAAAATTCCTTATCATTTCCCACTCGTTCCCCGTGTTTGATTTTCCTTTACTTTTCTTGCTACCAACATCATCTGTGGCGCCAACATTTTCATCCAAGTCAATTATCTCATTCTGGCTAACCGGGGTATCCCTTGGAACATCTTATGTGGTATTGCCATCCTCATATGACTCATTTAACTCAATCCCACCTTTTGGTGAGGTATTGTGAATTCCTTCTTCATTAATAATTGGTGCAAGAGTTGATGTAGCTCCATCTTGATCTGATGGATCAAAAACATTGCCAATTCCAAAGACTATATGGTAACTCTATGTTTTGGGAATTTTGATGGACTCCCAGTCCCTTCACCACCCTGGGGAGTCTTACCCTTGTTGCACTTGCTCCTCGACATCTTGATCTCTCACTTTGAATAAAAATTGGAAAAAATGTCTTATTTTTTAAAGACATGGAATATATATCCCATTCCTTAATATCATCTTTAAGATTGAAGCAAAATTGGAAAAGAGAAAAAAATCTTATAACACTGAAGAAATGATTAGTTACCTTTAGGTTTTCATTGACTTGCTATTCGTTAATGCAGGAATGCCTATGTTGTAAGTTTGTAACTTGCCTACATCAAGGTTCCAAGTCCAAATTCTAAATCGAGAGCTCACAAGTTCAGAACTAAACAAAATATGTAAGAATAAATAAGTTTTGATTGTATCTATATCAATCCATATTTAGCAAATTTTGTGGGATTTTTTAATGGTATATTAAAAATTTGGCGAAGCCTATGTGATTATAAAACAATATTTTTAAGTGTTGGGCAAATCAAACCTCGACGGAACACATACATTGTAATTTTCAAGGCAATTATGGCCCTACGATTAGCATGGAGGTGTCATGGTAATTGATGAAATGTTTCCTCAAATGTAATTATTTTTTAATGTTATTGGAAAAATGGGTCCTCATAAGCAACTATTTGTAAATATTAACTAGAAAAATGGGTCCTCACGCGCATTGAACATTTAATGGTGTTGGCGAAACGTGTCCTGATACACAAATGTTGTTTTAATAGTATTGGCAAATATGTAGGTGATTTAATACATGCTTCCAAGATTCCAAGCGAAAATATTAATCAGTCCATTTGAAATGATAGTTTGTTATGGAAAAAATATTACTTAAATATTCCTTATAAAATAAATCGATGGCGAATGGAAATGCATTAGACTGATAATTCATAAAATTCAAGCGATTTGGCCACTATGTTGGTTGTGATTTATTTGCCAATTTAGACTTGGTTGATTTGTACTATTTGCCAATTGGAAAAGATTTTCCACTAAAAAAATCCCTGCTCATGATTGGTTCAATATGATTTTAATTTATAGATGTAAGATTTGGCTATAGAGAGCCACCCAAGATCTAGAGGCCTAATGGAAAGCACTGTGTACTTAGAAGATCAATATGATAATTAAAAAAATTATTCTTATCAAAGAATGGAAATAAAGTGATATGATGGATTGATTAAGATAACAATGAGAATCCCTTGGTTATATAGTCCATTGTGAGACATAGGACTACATAAGATTATGATAAGTATCTCAATATTATGCTATGAGACATAAAGAGATAAGTATCCTATGTGTACCACAAGTGAACTTAACTAACAAGTGTGAATAGGACCTATGAGGTGAACAAGTTAGGTAATATCCATATTCGTACCAACAATAGACATGTGAGATGTTTGTGTATGTGGATTAGACCAAACATGATCAATGACTAGTTTAGATTGCGAATGAATTTTGTTTAATATAGTGTGTGGTGTGGCTTTGCATGTGATTTCAAAATTAATTTGTGTTGTCATTATCCATAGACATATCAATGTTGAAATCACCTACAATCTATAAAGGAGTGTTTATTTTTACATATGAGAATTCTTGACTAGTGATCACTATTACTTCTATTAATGAAGTATTTGGTCTTGTGTATATATTACATATGGTAACTTTATTATTGGTCAATATAACTTTAGCATTTTCTATTATGTGTTGTATTTTTATTAAGACTAAGAGACATCCTTAGTAAAAATCATAACACCATGTATGTGGTATATCAAGAAAAAAATTGAAATGCTAGAACAAATTATTGAATATAGATCGTTGCAAATGTATCTTTTGTAAATAAAAACATCAAATGATATTATATCATTGCAATTGAGAATATCTTATATATGGAGGTGAAGGTTGTGAGTATTTGTTGATGGTTCTAATGAGCACAACAACAGTTAAGCATAATATTACTATTCTACTCTCCTGAAAGAGAAAGAATAACACATGGATATCTAACTCCCAAGGTTTTTGTAATCGGTTCTCGACTGTGCTGATTTCACTCAGTGGTTGATGTGAACTATAATGTTCAAGGGGCCTGCTAGTGTTGAGCTTGTGGATTGTTCTAAGATCAAGCATAAATTCAAACCTAATTTAGCTGGGGTTTTTTAAAGAAACAAAAAAAGATAGATCAAAGCTTTGGAACCAAAGAGAATGATAATTCATCCAATTTAACCAGACTTGTTACCTTTCAAGGAATTCCTAACTACAACTACAGAACAAAATTAACTTGTGATTAACACACAGTTTCATTCCTTCAGAGTGCTAATTTCAATAGCAAATTGCAAATCACTATTTAAACAAAACATAAAATAAAACTTCATTCCTTGAAAGCCTTTCAAATCAAATGATTAACCCAAGATAAACACCATTCTGGAACACAACATGAAGTAGATTTAAATCTGGTTGCTTCTACTGTTAATGAAACAGATAAGCAACATTTACAAATCTGGCATAATCACCAGTGTAAAGAAAACCTATGTCTTCAGATTGTTTCCATCAATACTAAGAGAACCAGAAAGATACATTACTGTCTATGTTGAATCTAACTTCTAACTAAAAAGACAAAAGAAGCTCCCATTACAAAGAAACAGGATGCAGTTTTGTCTCCTCTATTCTTCAGAAAATCCCTACTGCTGAAAAATCTATGTCTCTCTCTGTATATCCTTCTTTTTCTCTTCCTTTTTCTACTGCTACTCTTAAGTTTTTCTACTTTTAGAAAAAATCATATTTTCCTACTTTCCTCCTAAAAGAGGCAAAAATGCCATATATACAGAACGTGCCAAAAAGGAAAGTCGGCCCCTGTTTTAGGGTTTACAAAAATATTGGTTGGTTACAGGAGGGTCAGTCCTCAGATCTTTTCGGGATGAAGTTAATGTTGCATTCAATATGTATCCCCGTGCCCATGTTGGTGACAGATCGCCCTCAGGAGAAGCCTTCAAATCTTATGGAATACTTGCATTAACTTCTAGCCTCTGTGTCCACCTTCGAACTTCCATGCCGAGCTGCTTTGAATGCCCTGAAGCACTATCATTAATGTCTATCTACCTTTGCCAGTAGACACCACAGCTGTCCCTAAGATTCGTGGCCTCTTCTTCCTTTCGGGTTTCTTCCTACTCCAGATCTTTCTGCATGTTGACCTCCTCTGGAAGCAGCATCAGACTTTCCCATTAGATCTCCACACCATTGTTCACTAAGCTGCTCCATCACTTTTGATCCCAGAGTAAGTCCGTGTTGGTTCACATTATGTTGATTTCCTTCACAGGGGCAGTCAATCAATCAAACTACCAATGGTTCGCTTTTAGCTCCCTCTGATTGGGTGAACACATTCGACGTAAGATTCTCGAGCGGTCAAAGGTCACTCGAACAAAATCGCATTTCGGTGAGACACTAATCGTGTCTCCCCGATGCGATTATACTTCATAGCAACATCAACATAACCTCGAACTGTCAGCAAGACTTCATAGCGAGCGACCAAAGTCATATCAATATCCATAGTGGTCGTTGAGACAATCGCTATCAACCAGACATTATGCCGAACTCAAGATCCTTCGGCGAGCTCATTTCATCTCGGGGAGACTCCATCCTGTCGGCCAGACATCATGGCGAAGACCAACCAGTCGGCCAGGAGTCTCGGTGATATCTATAATCTTGCGAGCCACTGTTAGCGAGACTGCCATTTGTCGATGAGACATTACACCGAATGCAAAACTTTCTCCGAGCTCATACTTCATTTCAGCAAGACTCCCCTCGGTCGGCGAGACTTCATAGCGAGGCCACAATCTTTCGGCGAAACACTGTTGGGTTGGCCAAACACTATGCCGAAGGCAACCCCTTTCGCCGAGACTTCATGGGTCGACAAGACCTTATGCCAAAGGCAAAATCTTTCGGTGAGCTAAGAGCACTTCGGGGAGACTCCTTCGGGTCGGCGAGACATCTCCTCGAGCTCAAGATCTTTGGGCGAGCTCATTTCATATCGACGAGACCACCGTCTGTCAACAAGATATTACACCGAAGGCTTAACCTTCGGCGAGACATTCAGCAGTTGGCGAGACTTCTCCCCGATGACACCCCTTTTCGTTGAGACCTCACCCCTTCGGCGAGACGTTATGCCGAAGGCATAACCTTTCGGCGAGACCCTATCGGGTCGGAAAGACCTTATGCCGAAGCCACCTTGTTTCGACGAGGGCTCATATCAGTTAGGAAGACTTTACCCTGTCGGCCAAACATTACGGCGAACTTAAATCCTTCGGCGAGACTCCCCCGTGTCGGTAGGACATCTCGCCGAAACCACAACCTTATACTGAAGGCACCATCCTTTCGGTGAGACATCACTTGGTCGCCGGGACTTCATGCCGAACTCAAATCTTTCCTCGACGCCGTTTCATTTCGGCAAGAGTCCACTTTGTCGGTGAGACTTTACTCCGAAGCCACGCCCTTTCTCCGATACCAACAACCATCGGCGAGACCTTATGCCGAAGGCATAATCTTTCGGCAAGACCTTCATCGTTCGGCAGGACCTCTCTCCGAGCACAAATCTTTCGGCGGCGCTAACCTTGTATGCAACAGTCGGCGAGACTTCTTCCCAAGCGGAGAGATACATAAAAACTTACGGCGACTGAAATGTCTGGCCGACCGGTATATTTCAAATGAATAGAACCACTGCTAGTCGGCAAGACATCTGGAAGGTCTCACCGACTTTCTCCTTAGAGGAATTTTATGCTAAATTGGATTGAGGCATGCTTTCCAACTGACTTCCTTGAGAGATATCTTCAGATGAGTGATTCAATCATGTAAAACAAATGCCTCCATTAGCCCCCAAAGCATATAAAATATATCATTTTTCATCATTTGATTCAATTTTAACAAAAAGAAACCCAACTCAGGCTGAAGTAGAACCAAAATTAGACAAAACAAAAGACAGACTTAGGAGGAAAACAAAAGAACTCCTAAGACCAAACCAACAACGAAAGGCGAAGAAAACAAAAGAAAAAGGGGGGACCCGTTTTGTTCCAGAATAAAATGGGGTGGTTATGCAAGGCATAACAGTATTCAATGTGCACAATAATATATGTGGACTATTATTAAGGTCTAAGTAGAGTTTATTTTAAATTACCAATTTGTGGATGACTAGAGATGTGAAATTTTGAGGATAATTTTTTTAATTTGATTTTTTTATAAGAGGATTTAATCTAAGAATAATGTGCTGATTTTTTTTTAGTGTGTAAGTGTTGTATATGAAAATCCATGTTGATTTATGTCAAAAATATTAAATTTCAAACCTTAAATTATAAGTCCTTGAGATCTATGTGCAGTATGAGCACATGCTAGTTGTATTGGAAATCATTTGGCCTAGCAATGTGAAGTATATGTATTAATTATTATTTAATGTAATTGTATAACATTATGATATTTTTGTAGCCAATAATTTTTGAATGGGCCTAGCAATGTGAAGTATATGTATCCATTATTATTTAATGTAATTGTATAACATTATGATATTTTTGTAGCCAATTGGTGACCACCATGTGGATCATTAAAATTGATCTAACCAATATTAAAGTCTTTAGCTTTTGTATAGGCTTTAAATGTTCCATCTAATCCATTCACTAGTCTTGTGTGTCGTATTTTCTAGTA
Organism: Sequoia sempervirens; assembly: GCA_007258455.2. NCBI lineage: Eukaryota > Viridiplantae > Streptophyta > Pinopsida > Cupressales > Cupressaceae > Sequoia > Sequoia sempervirens. Next base: position 436,822,500 of record VDFB02000017.1, on the reverse strand, counting down.
TAGATTTTGACTAGCATATTTGGTTTTAAAAGTATTTGAGATTGACTTTTTTGGCAAGCATATAAATAGTATTGTATTGCGAGTGTCATCATGTTCATTGATTATGCTCAATATAATTAGTTATTTAGGTACATTTGATAACGAGTTTTTAGTATGTGTTGACATATTTTCTTTTGTACGAGAGGAAATGGAAAGTTAGGTCCATGGGTGGTGAAAGGAAGAAATTTTGATTCAGATATAATAAATCAGCATTTGTCCATGACCCCATTGTATTTTGTTGGGTATTACAATATATATTTATTTTTGTCACACTTTAGTTCAATGTATAATAATTTATGATTTCTTTTCAAAATTTGGACAACATTAATGTGTTCATTATTGTCAAATTTTCAAATACTAGAGAATCAAGTACATGTTACACTTGATAAAGATCGCCACAAAAAATGGTGTCAAAAATTTCAAAGTAGCTTATAGGCATTTACACTATATCTTGTAATCACTTGTTAATGTAACATAAAAAAGCTGCACCTAATGAAATTTCATCCATCAAATGAGAATGTTTGTAAATTGTATACAATCTTTCAGAATTCAATGGAACAAATTCTAATTTGTTAAAAGGTATATGAAATATTGAGTGAGTTGTTATGCCACCTATGTTGTGTGTTGCCTTTTCTATATAAGAAAGAATTAGGCCTTTTTATTCATCTAGATCACTATTACTTGAGTTATTGTATATGTTAATAAGAATTTTGTTATAATTTTTTTTCTAGTTCCTACTCTTATTAGGAATAAATGAAGGTTTTTTTTTTTCAATTTTTAATGTCTTTCATCATTGCTCGTTGTTCTTTATTTTTTATTAGTAGGAAAAATAGGTTTTGAAGGGACCCAAAATCCTTTACATCAAAATGTTGCACACAAGGATACACAACATCCAACCAACAACCAAGCAACAACAAAAAATAGCAAAAAACAACAACAACAAAGCTATTTCATATTCTTCAAGGTATCAAAAACCTCTAACTCCTAGTTGTATTGCTCATTGTTCTTTGTTAACATTTACCTCAATCTTTATTATTTGACATTATCAATCATATGGGGATGTTTGGCGATTTTAAATGAATTAGAAGTTCATATTTTTGTTTTGTTGAAGTTTAGTGTTTTAAAATTTTATTGTATGCTATATTATTCTTGATATGATATATTTTTCAAGGAAATACTAGTTGTCAATATCATCATTTTCAATATTGATATTGTCATTAACATTGTCCATATCACCCCATCTATAACTGGTATTGTAATTTTATTTAATGTGATTAGCTTTTATCATTTTTTCATGAAATGAGAATGAATTTTCCCATTGTGAAACCATCTTTTGATGTATTTTCATTTGTTATATCATATAAAGTAGTAGTTTCTCTCTATAAGCATTTTTAAGTTGGTATGTTTATAGAAGTTGAAAAGTCATGTGATATCTAGTTTGGATTTAATTACTTTTTTCATCTTTTCTATATTCTAAACAAATTATTTGAGGTAGATGTGTGTAAACGTTTAATTTAGAAGGCACCAAGGGGCCTATTATTAGAGAAAATGTGCAATTAGACCCACCATAGGTCACTCCCTCTCCTCCCCCTCAAATAATCATTTTGGATTCTCCCCCAACAGAGCAACCACAAAAGAGGATGAAAGTTGAACAACCACCATTGTTGGTTGACTATCCCATCAATCCAAATGAAAATGAAGATGTTCATATCACCATGGATGAAATTCAACAATATATGCCATCCCCCCCAAAACCAAATATTGTTGGCCTTCTTCAAAAAAGGTTCGGGTTGGACGTGGCTATGGGGAGAGATAACCTCAATGATGTGAGGGAATTTGTATGTTCACAATTCATTTCTAATGATGAGTTTGTAAAATCCCAGGAGTTTAAAGATTTTCTTATGAGAGCAAAGAGGGAGGAGTACCATAAAAGAGTTTAGTTGGCACAAGTAGATGTGCCTAGAGAAAAGTATGATGAAGTAGCTACAAAGGTAAGGATAGAAATGAATTTTGAGACCAAAAACATTACGCCTGTAGAAGGGAGAAGAATGGTGCAAGATAGTGGATTGCTACTGCTCCCTAAATGGGACATTGCTTTTGCAATTGTCTTTGATACTATTAGGAAATAAGGAGAAGTTTTCTCCACAAAAGAGGAAGCAGAGATGACATTGTCAGGAGCAAGATTCAACCCACATTGGGAAGCCCTTGCAATATGGGTCCTTGCCCCAACTAGAAATAAGCCTATGATTGTTGAAATATCAAAGGATATCAAATGGAGCTTGATTGTAAAGAGGGTGTCTGACACCTCTACCCCTGAAGTTGTTGCATTAGTGGTAGATGTCACCAAATTTAATGAAGTTGTTGTTCGAAGGTTGCAAGACAGACTTAATACATTGTCGAAGGAACATAATGATCTCATGGAAGCTTACAACCAGTAGCAGGTATTATTGGCTCAAAAAGCATCCCTTCTTGCAAGTATGCAGGAAGCATGCTCCTCTTCTACAATTCCCCCTACTCATGTGATGATTGAAAACGAAGAGCTTAAAGAAAATATTCAAATGTTAGAAGAAAACTTGAAGAATGCTCAACAGACTCGGCAAAAGGAGAACGTGTGCATTGCAACATGCATCTAAAATCTTAAGAAGATTGGAAAATACCCGTGTGTCATATCTAGATTTGATAGATGCCATTACCATAATAAGTGGGGATCAAGAGCGACTCAAATGTATATTTGAAATATGGAATCCTAGATTTACATCTTTGGAAGGTATGCATAAGGGATCTACAAACACATCTGATGCCCCACTTGGTATCCATCTTACTTTTGATATTGTCAAGCTGGCACAAAATCATAAAGGATATATGGAAAGTATAATTGAAGTCGTACGAGCAAAAATGGACTCTTTCATAAATGTTGACAAAAGGGTTGTACTCTGCCTAATAGAAGATAATGGGGAGTTGAAGACCCTAGAGAAATGGAAGGATAGATTCAATATTGTAATCCCCACACTCCTTCCTCTGGTTTGCAAAACAATTGATGAATTTTTTTTGTAGAGAGGTCAATGCTTTACTTGATGTCAAGTATTATCAAAATTTGAAGAATGTGGAAAAGCTTTTTCCTTTTGAGGATATGTTTAAGGCGTGGAATGAAAAGTATAATTGTTTAATTGACCTATGAGTGGATCCATGTTTTTATTCCTATGCCTCCTGTCTAAGATTTTGGTTATCAGGAAGGTCTGATATGAGGTTCTTTGCTTGTTGCTTCCCTTATGTTATAAAAGGGAATCTCGAGCCTCATTCAAAGGGTTCTTATTTTTTTTTATCTTTCATCTCTATAAGCTCGTTTTGCACAGTTTAAGCTATTTGATAGCACATATAGGAAATGTTGTAATTTTGCTCTATAATCACAACGGATGACTCAAATACTCAGTGTATTTCTTTAATTTTAAATATCGACCTATCTTGCTCTCTAATATTGTATTAACTATCTTTTTACTCAATAATCAAGGGTTATTTATAAGTTGTCATATCACATCACGTGTTATGGATGTTGAACTATTGGCTTTTGTTCAAGGAATGGATTAATATTGCTTTTAGTTATTCATGAAAGGTTGTGTGAATGCAATAGGAATTTATTAGTGTGATAAGTGTTGTTCTTTGCTTGGTTTCTCATTGTAAGGCAGTGATGTTATAAGAAGCCATGAGTTGGTCTGTTGTAGGAGTATATTTCATTTTCTGACTCTATTGTGGATAAGGCACTAATCAAAATAATTCATAAAGTTTGAAGATTGATGTAAAATCACAATCAAATCAAAAAAAAAAAAATTACTTTATTGCAAATTTTATGCTTTATGCACAAATCCACGCTAACAAGGAAACATTAAGCATTGAGTTGAATGATGAATCATTGAGTACATGTAAAACTTATCAGTATGACACAATTAATATTAATAATATGTTAATGTATTCAATCTAATTCACAATTTCATGGAATACAATATTAAATAAATTCAACTGCAATTTGGAACTTTGGAATATAATTCATGAAATGTAGTATAAATACCTAAAAACTGCTAATTCACTTTCATTAGCCAAATCAAGTCCTCGTCCTCACTTTGACAGTGAGATTGAGAGTCATCTTGACTTAGAGTTTGGTCTTCATTTTCTTTGCCCTGTGTATGTTCGCTTAACTACGTCTCAAGATCAACATTCATTGTGTCACTGTCATTTGTACCATTGCCACCAAGGTTTGGAGTGTTGCACAACCCTCTTCTTTCACATATGGATTTCCAGATTGTGAGTGCCCTTTCAAAAGGAAAACTTTAGACATTGTACCTAGTTGCAAACACCCTCAAGTAATTTTTCAAATTCTTGTCTAGTTTGTTTCTTATCTTTGATTTCACCAATGGACTAAAAACTCTCTCATCCTCCACTGACCCCAATATCATTGTTTGACATAAATCAACAAGTTTGAAATATTTTGATAATGATTCATGCAATATTTCACTCTAACCTAAGGTTGTCCAAACCCTTGTTATGATCTCGCTTCCATGGGATTCTCCATGGAGCAAAAAGCTTAGCTTGTTCTCTAAGCTTAATTTCATTTATAATTCCTCCTATATTCTATCTATTGTATTCTATACTTTTCGAAAAGTGTTCGACCAAGGTAATTACTTTTTTATAAAAAAAAGTCTAGGTTTGCTAGGTTGCCTTGAGTCCAAAATTGAGGACACATAATAAAAATGGCTTTAAGTATTTCTTCTTGAGGGAATCATTCATAAATCTCTGAGGAAAGACATTTTGCAATATCCTTTAAATTAAAACTAATTGATTTAACAATGTCATTAAAAGCTCCCTTTGTAACAGGTACTTCTCTAGAGGAGCGCCTAACTGTCGTACAATAGTGCATTGGTATCTCAAATCCACATACAAAGACACATAACTGCCCACTTGCATTAAAGTGTAAATAATTTTCAAGATTATTCAAATTTGTAATTAACTGCCAACTTACAAAATTTAGACTTTGAAATAGTAAATCTGTTAGCTCTAGATATAGATTATCAAGGGTCATGCATGTCATTCTACGTAGTTTTGTATATTCATAGATATACATAGTTTTGTCTTGGGCTTTCTTCACAAGATTGTTCATTTCATCCAACATGGGGAGAAGACTAGTTAAAGTTAAGAGTGTCTCTATATCACTTAACCTATGTAAGAGGTTAAGAGCTTTGTCTACTGTGTTGCGATGTTTGTACATTACTCCAATCAAGGATTGATATTCTAAAAAAAATCATTGCCCTGGTCCATGCAAGGAGATCCATTTGGTATCAACATCCTTAAAAAGCTTGTTTCTTCTTGTTATTCCCTCAACAAAATTTTGAAATTCCATAAAATGTTTGGGACTTCGATAAAAGTATGCATACAGCTCGCAAACTAGATTTTCAACTTTTGATACTATAGGAAACTTGCTTACAATTCTAAATGCTAAATTCATTTTGTGGGCCATGCAATGAATGCCAATTATGTATGGTGAACAAGTAGTTTGTAACTCTATGCAAAGACCAGTTTTGTGACCTTGCATTACTACAACTCCATCAGCTCCTACACACACCAACTTTTTGGCAATTGTCAAAGTCATCCATAACTCCAATTTCATTCAAAGATTTCTTAACTAGTTCAAATAGATTTTGCGATGTCGAATTGTCCTTCATTTTATGAACACAGATAAGATGAGGTTGGCAGACATGTTGGTGTACAGTATACACATGCATACATACCCAAGAAGTACTATCTACCACAATAACTTCATCTAAAGATAATGCGATGAAGTTTGATTCTTTTATTTTCTACTGTAAATCTTGTTTTTACACCTGAGCAAGACAACTTGCCCATTCCCATCCAACGCTCATTGACCAATGTGTGCTAGGAAAGTGAGGCACACCCAAAAAAAGATAATAAATTATTATATTGTGGGTATTTGTCATAGGACACCCTCTCGACAAAATATGAAAAATAACACTCATTTGAACAGTTTTTGCTAGCTGTGTTGCTGCCATTACCTTTCCAAATTGAGCTTCAATTGAAGACTTGGAGTCTGATAGTGTATTGTAACTTATTGCTAAAAATACATTGATTTCGATGATATGGAAGATGAAATTTTCTTGAAAAGGTTTTTCCAAAATATATTAATGTCTCTCTCGTGTGGTTCTACACATTCTTTTATTTTTGTTGTTCTTTAATGCTATTTGCATGTCGAAATGCTGCTCGAATTTATATAGATTCAATAATTTGTGGCATCTCTTCTCCCAGTATTACCATTTGTCTCAGTTACATGTATATGGAATGTTACTATGGTATGTACATCTTTATGGAAGGAAGACACCGCATTGAAATAATGCTGGTGGATACCAGTCATATCAATCAACTAACTTTAAAGGTAGTTATAGGCTTAAACTGTTCCACGAATAAAATGAGTTCATATATAGACCTCAGTGCTACCAACAAATTTGAAAGAATCTACAACCTGATTTCCGCCACATGTTGGAGTCAATTTTTTTTTGCCTGTAGGTAGGCAAAATTGCTCGTAAAGAAGACTAGTTTTAATGGTATTTATTATAAGGGCAGTGGGCAGTTTGTAATATGCAGGAAATATGATATTAAAGACAATATATTAGCCTATTCCACGTAAAATGCAAGGTATATCTGTAGGGTAAGTTTGCAGAGGTGAAACCATCCCTTGATGTTAAGGCAGGTTTGAAGTGGCTAATTGCACGCTTGATAATTGCTGTTGGAGGGTTTGTTGCATGCTAACCTAGAGGCAAATTATGATATGGAGGACAAAATACAGATTGTAACTCACAAATAATCTGAGAGCTGTTGTACTGGATCAGCAAAGAATTGTAAGGAGACTCAATTTCTTGCGATACTCATGAATAATTATGATTATGAGCAACCTCCATTGAGAGTACATATGGATAGTCTGCATAACTCTATTGTGCATGCCAAACTTGAATTTTCCTCAAAACAGATTTGTTGTGCACCAGAACAACCTAGTAATGCAAATACATAGATTGGTATGCAGGCCAGCAATGAGGAGTGTATGCAAGTTGACCTGGTGCCTACGAGCAAACAGTAGCTGTTTTAAATGATTCCAGTTTGACCTGATTTAGTCCATTCAACTATTATTTCAGTGCTTTATTTAGGTTCCTCAGAATAATTTATATCCTTAGATGACAATTCTTGAGCATGCAATTTGGAACTATATTACTGAAGGGACATTTGGCAGTCTACAGCTTCTAAAGTTGGAGTAAAACTGACCATCAATATGAATACGTGTCACATTAAAATTCTAACATGATTCCTCCATAGTTTATTTTGGAGATAAGAACAGATATATAAAATGTTTTACTGGGAGAAAATGGTAATAACAATAATCATATGAACCGTAACGATCTAAACATAATTTAACACATCATCTTCCTTTTATCGAACTCTCATGAATTTTAGTATATTCAATATGGATGCTTTCTCAAAATTATTAAAATAAAACAGCAATTATAGTTGTTATTTGCAGGAAAAGACATGTTTTCCTTCCATCCTTTTGTCAAACATCAAGCAACTCACTTTACTAATTAGTAGGTGGCGCAAATTAAAACTCTTAAAAATAGGATCCTAGCGCAATTCTAGCATTGTAGATTATGAATGAAAAATACATTACCCATTACAACCAGAACATTAGAGTGGTTTGATTTTTGACTGGTTGTTGGATAAGTGTTGTATATTTTCCATGTCTAATAGGTGGGATGGGGCTAACTGCTAACAACTGGAAAATTGCTTGGTAATGTGTTGTATTTTTTTGGGAAAAAATAAACTTGAGTGCTATTTTGGATTTTTTATATTTTCACGCATGTTTATCTTTTACATGATCATGTAAAACTGCTTTTGATGTGCCTATATATATCGGCACATCTCTGCATTGTCTTTGCTTTCTATTTATTCTATTATTGTTTCAGATCATATATATTCTATTTCTATTATACAAGTTTATCAGGCTTTGTTTTCTCTATAATGATAAGACTCAAAGCTCAAACACTACAACATACAAAGTCAAGTCTCAAAGCATGTCTTGGAGGGAATGCATCGGCTGTTGGCAAGATGTCCCTCATGACTATGGAGGCACACAAACTTACCAAGGGGCTCACCCTTTTTAATAGAGGGTAAAATCATCTCTAAGCCTTGAAGAAAGGAAGCCCCTATCATATGGGTGTTGGCACAATGGCAATTTGGTACATGGAAGGCCCACTAGCTGATAAGGGGCTCAGTGGTACAAGGGTAGCCCTACATTGGATTATCAAAATAGTCCAATCTTTCTGATCCACATGGCTTTCTCAAACCAGAAGACTTCTTTCTCTGATCTGTCCATTGTTTTATAAAAATCAGATAAGACAAATCATCCATCTACTATTTTGTTTGCATTAAGGTTGATGACAAATAAATTCCAATATTATCTTCAGCTTGCATAAGCTTGATTTCACATATTTTGATTCAACAAATTGAAATTAAACGTGACATCTTGAAAATCATGCTTCCTAACTCTTTACAGTTTCTGTTCACTCTTGCTAGTCCCAGCACCTCGTTTGCTATAAATTATTTAAGTAGGAACTCACAACACTGCAAAACAGAATGGACAATGAGGATATTGTTTCACAGAGGTGGAATCTTTTCCAGATAATGGCAGCAAAGATGAAAATATATGGACATTAAAATTGCAATGGCCAAATTCTTAAAAATTCATGCTTTTTCAGAGATACAATAATTAAAATTCCCCTGATGAAGATGTGAGGAACACTTTTATACTGAGGGCACAGAATGGTAATTTGGACAAAAAATTTGCTCAGTAACAATTATATGCAGGTTATGCCTCTGGATAGTCTGTACGGGCATCTGCATAGAGCAACCAAAATCTGAGTAGATTATTGTAGTCCTGAATGAAAAAAATCAAGCCGCCCCAATTAAAATACTTCTCTCAATTACAAGGCCTGATTATTGACATGTTTGGAAATGTTGTTATTTTACGGATTTGATAAAAAAAGTTCTACAAGTGCATATAGAAGCATGCTTGTCCATGGAAAATTCAAAACCAGAAACTGTAAAATAGCATATGCTCTTATTTCTTGATGAACTGAAGACCATTCTCATTGGAGTAACGCTCCATAAACCGCATGAATCTGTCCCATTCTCGTGAATTCCTCATGATATATCTTGCTTCAATCCTTGCAGGTTTTCCGTTAACAAACTTTGCACTCACATCAACTGACTGAAGCACTCCTTCCTCATCAATCATATAAAGGCCTGTAATTTCTCCGATTTCTCCAGAGGAATCAAAAACAGACGGTTGATCAAATATAAATGTTGCCACACCATTTGAGCCATCTCTTGACTTGGTCAATTTGACATCTGGAATGGTTTGTTCATTTGTTCCCCGAATGAACTGTATTGATGGCTTTGACATCATCATCACAGGTTTCAATTTTCGAGAAACTCGTCTAGAAACCCACAAAAAAGGTTGTAATTGCAAACTTTGGCCGCAATATGTAGAAGTCATACTTGAACACACAGTAGAAACTGAAAATGATGTCAAACCTGCATAGAGCAGAGCATATTCCATTAAAAAATGACTGGAGCTCTTGCATCAATAATATTCTTTATGAGAAGAGACTCCTCATGGAAGGTAACAAAGATGATTATGAAATGTACTTGTTTATGAGTTTGATATTCAATCCATATAGATAATAATATCCTGGATTTTTCCAGAAGAATGAAAACGATGTTCCTGCTGGTAAGCAGCAATTTGTTTAACTTGATTGCATTGAAATTGGAGTTCTTTGTTTACCTGGGCTGAACTGATGCCTTTACTTCTGCAATATCTAAGCTGAATGAGTTCATCTTCACATTCATGCTTTGGTTATTATCAAATATTAAAATCAAAGTTGTTTGTGCATCAGCGCAAGTCATGAGTAGCATATGAATTACATTATATAGAAAGCTTCTACACAGGTTCCATTTAAGTGCATGACAAATAGTTTTCTTGAGTATGTTGATAACTTTTGAAAAAAGCTTTCCACAATGTTAGACATGAGTGCTCTGTCCAGCTGTTTATGTAAATCTACAATATTAATACTCCTCCATGCTCATACAATATACGTAGTAAGAAACTTGAAATAATCTATATATTCCCTTCTTTTCTTGTAAAGCAAATCATATCATTTCAATAAGGTTAAAGAAAAATATTGAAAGCTACGAAACATGTTTCTCAAGATGAAATTTTCAAACCTCTGAGAGATGACATGAGACATGGTGACTGCTACCGCCAGTCAAGCAAAAAAGGTATGTTGGACCTATCAAAGCATGTAAACTTGTTTGGAAGACTGTTTCAATGGGTATCTAGTTTTAAATAAATGATCTGCAAAAGTATCAGAATACTTAATGGTGAAGTTTAGCAGTATTGAACACACATTTGTGCAGAATGCAGGTATCGGAAAGGAGAAAAATGACTGAAATTGGAAGTTTCTACGTCAGAGTATGAAACCACTATGGCAATTTTGAAACCACTGGGGAGGTTTCATTATTGCATGAAGCAGTAATTTCACCACATGTCCAAAAGCAGTTCGTAATGCCCAAAAATGCTTCAAATTTCTTTTCTTTCTGAAATTTGCTAACTACTGAGATTCCTGACAGGTCTAGCATGCATTTAGTCGACTGTAAAAGCCCAAGATGCAACATTGAAGGAATTAGAAATGAATTTGAAAAGAATTCAACTGTTCCAAGTGAAAAATACTATATAAGGCAAAATCAGAGTTGGCAGAGCATGTGTAAGAGGGTTGTGTATGATCTTAGGGACTGCGATTAATTGGTTCAGGCTGGTTGTGTGCACATGAGGCCCAAGATTTGTATTTTCCATTGAAGATAGTAGAAAAGTTGGTGTTTTACCTTGCTTCTGTTGGATTTTTCTCCCAGAAATTGGGTTCTCTAGGGTAAAAGATTTTTGTCTTCTTTTGTGATGGTTGTTGCTCCCATTTCTCCTTCCAAGTTCAGTATAGTTGATTGCCAAAGTATACAGCATTTAACTGCCTTCATTTAGATATGTATGTTGATGATTCTTGTATGGTATAACCATCATAGTTCAAGGATCAGATTGGTATAAGAGCAAGTTCTTTAGTAGAAATTGTTGTGAGTAATATTGTTGTGCATATATATATATTTACACCTAATATATATTATTGTTGTTCTCATTACCTCATTGATTATTTTTATGCATCACCTACTTTATTTTTCTTTGAGCATTGATTTTTCTTTCTCTTTTGTTTCTATCTTTTGTCCTCCTTTCTAGTCCCTTGTTTTTGGTCCTCTTGTCACCTCCCCACCCCTGTTTCTTTTTTAAGGAATATGTCTGCAATTCAAATCATTACTTTCCTCTTTCTGATAATGGATTGCTGAGTGTGATCTGAAATGTCAATGCAAAAATGCACACATTTGAATCCAAAATCACTCTATACACTAAACTAATGGACTGTGGAAAACCCATGCCTAATATTGTTGTGAATGATTTTACAGGTAGATGCCCACAACAAGATCACATGGCAAAGATTTGTTGCCTTTGCAAATAGACATTAAATTCTGTAGTTGGAATAGAGAACTACGAAGCATGGCAAGAGATGCAGAAACCCTTGATGAAGAAGCAAGGTTCCTTGAGCTAGAAGCTGATGTTGCAAGTACATTTCAGTCAATAGAGACTACAAAAGGTATCATGGAGGCTCTCACAGAGAAGTTGCTCTCATTGAAAGACACCAAGAGCAAGGAGAAAGCCCACTCCATAGAAGAAGAGGAGCAACGCCACGATGAATCAAGCGTACAAGGACGCCTCAATTTAAGGCTGAAGCAAAGATTGAGATTCTTCCATTTGATGTAGATATGAAGAAGTTTGACCATAGGTTGGCACAAGTGGAGGCGTGCTTTAGCATGCATTCCCTTAGTTTGCAACAAAAGATTTCCTTTGTTTGATTGAGAATGACAAAGTTACTTTAACTTGGTTTGAAAGTATCTTATATTCTATGGTTTTAAGAAATCAAGCTCCTATTTGTTCTTGAGATCAATTAATGAAATTGATTAAGAAATGAATTTTGGCAAATTTTGAAATAGAAAGGACAAAGTGCACAAGAGTACACTTGTGAATTTCAAAGAAGGGCTGTCTAAATAGGCAAGAATGTACAAGATGAGGTGTTGATGAAATCATTGGAGACATTCATAGCCATCTTTAGAGACCCATATTGCTCTCCAAGCCAATAGACATTGATGAAGCATGTGCACATGCTTATTGCCTTGAAATATATAGCCCTCCATTCTCTCCAAAGACAAAAGGATCCATGGCCAAGACAAAGAAGGAAAGCGCTACAAGCACCAACGTAAAGCCTACAAAACATTGTAACCATTGTGATGCAAATAGTCATATGAATGAAACCTATTTGAAGCTACATCTAGAGAAGCATCCACAATCATGTTGGGAAAGGTTTCTCAACCTTGCATCCCAATGTTTCATATTTAATTATTTATAATTTTGTCCTCACATGGCAAAGAGGGCATCCCACTTTGCCATGGCACTTTTGACCATGCATTAGATGCTTTATAATGTGTAAGAAGCTGTATGAACATCTAATGTCATTATAGCAGTGTAGGATGTGGGGCTTACTTATGACGGATTCTATGACGCATATAAGAACATGATTATAGGGAGTTACATGGTAGACTTGACTTTTAACCAACTTTATGATACATGTTATGATGTGATTGTTGTACCCAAACCAAATTTTTTGCTTCATTAAGGCATTTTGCTTAAAAGAGTCTAAACCTTGCTAAAATGATGTCAAAATATAGTTTTTGGGCAAGTCAAGTGTGGACTTTGGTCAGTGTCATGTCAGTTGTTAGCAGCAATTGGTCAGTACCTAGAGGTCAGAACCTGAACCTGGGACTCAAAGCAAGACATATTATGATGGAGAAGTGCTTCACGACTGAATTATACTCCTACAAGGTCATTTTAGTGGTCAGAATAGTGTTTACGAAGGCAGAAACAGATGACATTTTGCAGAAAGCAAATATGCACCCCTGTAGCCTAGGGGCGCCCTTATTTTTGAAGGCTCAGATTTAGTTGCATGTGCTTGCAAATATGTTCAATCTCTTCAAAATTAGTCCAGCTTTCCGGTGAGCTATCAAGCGAGGTCACCTGAAGTGTAGAACTCTGGCAATTGAAGTCAAACGCTGAAGGTACGAGGAGGTTGCATGTCATAGAGGCTATCAAGTTTTCAATTTTTGCTCCCCTATAGCCCAGGGGCGCCCTTGAATTTGACCCCTCAGATGGATGAATTTGCAGTTTCCATCTCCCAGAGATCTTTTCTAATTCAGTCTAGCTCTGCGATGCACCTGTTCGCGAGATCATCAGACATGCTGAGTGACTATGATAGTAGTTCTACTAAGCACGTAAAACGGAGGGTGGATAAACATGAAAATGTCAACCTGTACCTCTATAGGCCAGGGGTGCCTAGCCTTTAGGCCTGCCAGATGGGGTCTTTTGCAGTCATAGTCTTCACAAGACTTGTGCGAAATCCTCTTAGCTATCCAGTGAATCCAGCCATCAGCCCTCGGGATTTGTCAAACGCCCGTACATGAAGGGTGAGTGGGGATCGCTGAAGAAATCAGACAACCAGAAGTGTGGGAAATACACTCCCTTGGAAAAGGCGCCCTTCTTTTTGAGGTCTTAGAAGCAGTTTTCTCGCTTCGTCACCTCCAAAGACATCTCTTCTTAGTGCTTCTAGCTACGTAGAGAGATTGTTGGTGCGCAAATCAGAGCACTCCAACTCCCGATGTCAGGGGTCAAAGTATGGCATCCAGATGAAAGTTACACTTTTGTCAAATTAGTGATTGCGCCTTCACAGGCTAGGGGTGCCCTTGCTTTTGGGGTTCCTAATGCAACTTTCAGATGCCTTACATACAGCCGTTGGTTGCGGAATTCTTCTAGTCACACAATGAACCTATCATTTAGTCAACATGATTCATCATTCATCGGCAACAACAGTTCGAAGCATGAGACAACAAAACAGAGAAATGGCTGTGGAGATCTTGCATCAATTTAATCAAAGGTGCCTAATTTTTTGAGGCATCAAACGTCGTTTTTAGCAGTTGCAGCTCCCAACAGACATTTTATCTTTGTTCCTCAGGGTTCGTAGTGGATATCTCAGCTTCGTCACAGCATCAATCAGGCACTCAGAAATTAGAGCCCAATAGAGGCAATCGTGACTTTTCAGTGAGCTATAAAGTAGGAAGTTAGCAAAAAATCTCAAATGTTGCTAGGGGTCACCTAGAGAGTCAAATTTGGACTTTTCAAAATCAGTAAATTTTTCTTAGCGCACCCGAATGCAGAGATTTCAGTTAACTCATTAAAATAATATTAAATTTCAATATTTTGAATGTCAGCTTTAAAAAGGCGATTTTGCTCAATATCTTAATATTGGCGCCCTTTGAGGTTAATTTGCAAATTCACATGTAAGGGGGGAACTGAATATTTTAATATTTTTATTCTTTCGGGACTCCAAGTCAGTTTCTGTTGAACAAAGTGGGGTCCAATCAGATGATTTCTTTTTAAATCGGGATTTATTCTTACAGTTGGCGCCATTAAGCAGTGAATTTGTTTATTTATTTCAAGATGGCATATATTTTCTCTCACACCAGGTTGAAGAGCAAGCGAATTTTCTCATTAAGTGGGCGAATTTCTTCAGCAATCAGTATTCGAAGGCATCAGAGAAATCATTTTACAATTTTCCTTACAGGTACAAGTCCAGTATAATCAGCAAAATTGAAGACAAGATGGTGATTTTGGAAGAAGCTAAAACTTAAAACTTCTATCTTTTGTCTTAAATTCTTCTATTCTCATCTTAGCTTTTCTTCGCTTGTCCAAGATTCGGCGACTTTTGACAAATTTGATCATCTGGGTTGGTTGTGCATGACTTCCTCTACAAAACCCATGTGTTAGAATTTTTTAGGAAAATTTACTCGAGAGCTTCAATTCTCGAGGCTTTGATTTTCTCAACTGAAATTCCTTTGCATGGTGGAGTAGAAGTCAATTTTTTGCAATTCTGACATTCTGGGTTGTCTTAGAATCTTCTTCTAAACAAAACCCATATTTCAAATTTTCTCAGAAAAACCCCTGCAGCCCCTGCTGCCCCAGTTGCTTTTTTCGAAAAAGTTCTTTCATGTCAAGCTAAACGGTGTTTTTTCGCAATTTTGACGTTGTGGATTGTCTTAGAATTATTTTCTGGACAAAACCCACGTTTCAGAATTTTTGACGAAAATTGCCCTCCGATAGGGTATTTTTAGCCTCATTAGATGATATTTCAGTTTCCGGAGAAAGTTGTCAAAACATAGCCGTGTTTACAGTCAACGGGCGATTTTTTCAGAATGCAGTTCACGCAAACTGAATTCAAAACCAAATTGGTCTTAATTCATGATTTCATCAGAAAAGCTGACCCCGATTTGTATCAAGCGCATCTAGAGGGTTGACAGGCATAGTCACTCAAACGCCAGCAGTCTCATACCTCGTATAGTTGATAGATTTTCAAGGTCACTTTAGAGGGTTGATACCATTGGAATTCTGCGTGTGCAACAAGTTCGTTTGCATTTCTCACAACTAGAGGGTTTGCAGTCAAACTTCGCAGTTTCATCATGCAACACTCTTCCATAGAGAAAGGCGTGAAAAACGTGAGAAGTGTTAGAAGCATAAAGTTGCAAAAGAAACATAGGCCATCACTCTAGTTACGGAGCTGTAGGAGTTACCAGTCAGTGAAATGCCAATTTAAGTGTGCGGAGATTTCTAGGATTGCTTAGCAATGAATTGATAGTTGAGACATGTGATGACCTTTAGATGGTGATGCAGTCACTAATCTCGTGGAGGGGTTACTTGCTCAAGATCACGGCCAGTGAACTCCAGATCTCACCTTTCAGGATAGACATCAGACACAGCGGTTAACTCGACGCTTCTTTCCGAGTTAACTTGTTCCACATTTCATGCATGTCTGTCTTGGAAACATCTATGTACAATTGGAGTTTTCATTTAGGGTTTTCGTTAACTGATGGTAATTTTCCAGTTAACTCGCTTTCAATAAGGATGTGCATGCTCGCACATTGTTCATTTAGATTAGATGTACCGGTTAACTAATGGTAGCTTTCCAGTTAACTGTATAGTTTCATTTATTAAGGTTTAGCAATAAAATCTTGCATGCTTGCAAGACTATGGTTGACTCAAGGTGATTTTAGGGTTCCCTACACCTTTCAATGTCTATAAATAAGAGCTTTCAGCTCATTTGTAATAAACTTTTTCATGTGATAGTAATATATGCTGAGCCAGATTTGCTGTAATATTGCTATTCTGTATCTGTTCACTTTGGTTGGATGATCATTGTTTCATGTTCTTGTGTTTATAAGCTTTCTTTCATATCTACACCTCGGGTAGGTGCCGTCACCTCCTTGGGAATTTAGAATTAAGGCTTATCGTTTATTGTTACTGTGTTAATGAGCTTTGTTTCATGTCTACACCTCGGATAGGTGTCGTCACCTCCTTGGGAATTCAGAAGTAGAGTTCATCGTTTGATGTCGTTGCCAATAACCTTTCTCTTAGCCTATGCCTCGGATAGGTGTCGTCACCTCCTTGGAAATCCTATCTTAGAGGTTATCGTATAAATCATTCCTGCTCTATTTCCTCATGCTCTGATTTCTTGAGGGGATTGGATAGTATAAGCTAGTTAGTTTTTGAGTTGTAGTTAAGACTTGCGAAACCATAAAATCCTTGGTTGCAACGTTCGAAGTTTCTTGCAAACCTTGTGCCTCTTTCAGCTAAGACAAAAAGATAGGAATTAGTTTAGTTTACTTTTTCAAGCATTTGTCCGCACAATGAGGGAGCTTCCCCTCCTAATTTGAAGAGCACTCATCACGCAGTGTGCATAGCTGTCCGTACCAACTTGCACTCTAGAGGTGTTAGTTGTTACGCCAACAGTGTTATAAGGCATCTTTGAATGGAGATAATACAGCCAAAATGGGGTGCCCCAGTTGGTAAATTGCAATGATGGATCAGGGCAGCATAAGAGAATCTACTAATATTAGCATGTTGACTCATCATGAGAGTTGGGTGTTGGAATTCTCCATGGGGATTTAGGCACCATTTTTGGGAGTGGTATTCTCCCATGATTTATGGTTACCATTTGTGGTTTCCTGATTTGTATCTTCTATATATTGGTGCTTAGGATGGATATATAATATGATGTAATTTTGCAGGGATTATGCTACCAAATTTTTTCCAAACTTGCGTTGGTTGTTCTCTTGATAAGGCTTGAGCCTGTTGATGTATTGTAACCAGATTCGTTTTGAGTACATTGGTTTGAGATTTTGCAGCTGGATGTTTTTCTGAACGGGTTTTCTTAGGATAAACATTGTGTCATTGTGGTATTGCTTTTGTGTGTATATTTTCTTTTGAAATAGCTAGATTGAATTTTGCATGCATTTCTCTCTCGATTGATTAGTGTAGCAAGTGTTTTCGCTATCGACTTCCCTTCATTTGGTATCAAAGCCTCATCAACTCTATTTCCTAGGTGGTAGGAAAAATATTTTTTGAATTAATCTCGGTTTGAGTGGGGGGAGTTATTCATAGGGTTTTGTTTTCAAAGAAAATGACAAGTATATCATGGTTGGAGATGGAACAATTTAATACCATAGACTTCGAGCTATGGAAGCTCAAGATGGAGGATCTATTGAAGGGTAGAGATCAATGGTTAGCAATCTCTAGAAGTAAACCTATAGGAATGAAGGATGAAGACTAGGATATGTTAGAATGGAAAGCCAAAAGCCTCATTCAGTTTTGTTTGGCAGAATCAATGCTCCTAAATGTTGTGGGAGAACCCATTACTAAATCCCTTTGGGAAAAGTTGAGAAAGTTGTATCAAGATAAATCCTTGGTGAACAAGTTTTTTCTACAAAAGAAATTGAATACTTTGAGGATGGGGGATGGGGACTTGGTTTTTGAGCACTTGAATGTGTTTAACACCATTGTAAGCCAGTTATAGTTTGTTGATGTGAAGGTAGAAGAAGATTGTTGCATGGTCATATTATGTTCTTTTCTAAACTCATGGGACAATCTAGTGATGGTCTACTTCAAATTTACAGTTAATACTTGTAACTCCTTTGAGGATGGATGATGGGGACTCGGTTGTTGAGCACTTGAGTGCATTTAACACCATTGTAAGCTAGTTATCGTCTATTGATGTGAAGCTGTAAGAAGATTGTTGCATGGTCCTTTTATGTTCTTTGCTAGACTCATGGAGCAATACGGTGATGGCCATTAGAAGTATTGATTCAAAGTTTGTGATTGATGAGGTAGTGGCTTCTCTTCTCTTGAAGAAGATGAGGCAAAAGGCTACCAAATCTGCCAAGGAAGAATTAGTAGTTTATGGATGATCTAAGGAAAAAGGACGAGCATATCTAAGTCTCAAGGGAGATCTAGGTCTCCTCGTAAATCAAGGTAAAAAGTTGGAGCCATGGTAAGAAGGGCTATATCAAGGACTGCAAGGAGAAGAAGAAAAATGAATGAGTTAGATGATGACTCAAATTCTAGACCTTCTAAGGAAAATGCATTTGTTACAATCCTTGCTACCCATGCATGTGAAGATGCATAGATGATTGACTCCAATGCCTCTGGCTCTTTCCACATGACTCTCCACAGAGAGTGGTTTTCTAACTATGAGAAGTTTGATGGTGGAAAGGTTTACCTTGGTGACAATTCTTTTTTGAGTATTGTTGGGCATGGCCAAATTGAGATCCAATTCTCTAATGGGAGGATCGATAGTATTTTAGGAATTCTACACTCTGATTTGGCACACAATTTGTTATTTGTTAGCAAGATGAACAATGCAAGTGTGCAGGTAGTCTTTAGTAGTGGTGGTTGTACAATAGCTTATGGTGCTATGGTGTTGGAAAAGGGAGTTTGGGTTAAAGCTCTTTTTCGCCTTGATACTAGCACCTACATTTAGTGTAATAGTTCAATAGTACCTACAACAAAGGGACTTGTAGCATCCAAGCCTACATCTTTGGTACCAGCAACATCTACACCTACAAGATTAGTACTTGCAATAAAGGGATCTACAACATCAAGACTTGTACCAAAGGCACTTGAAGCACTTGGACTTGCAGCATAGGCACTTGCAATAATTGGAAATGAAATGTGGGTTACTAAACATGTTCTCACCTTAGAGAGTAAGCCACCATCTAAGAAAGCTATGTTGAGGCATTATTGCATGGGCTACACAGGTGAGAATGATCTTAGGATCTTGAAAAACAAAAATCTTGTAGAGGGGTTGGTTGAGTTTTCTCTCGACTTTGACTTTTGTGAACATTGTATTTATGGTAAACAAAATCGTGTGCAATTTCACTTGAGCTCACATAAGTCTTGTGGGATTTTGGATTTTATTCATAGTGATGTGTTTGGTCTTGTAGATGTACCTTCATTGGTAAAATCCCTATATTATGTGTCTTTTATTGATGATTTCTCCAAGAGGACTTGGGTTTATTTTCTCAAGCATAAATCCAAAGTCTTTAGTTGATTCAAAGAGTTTAAGTGTAATGTCCCCTTTTTCGGCATGATCATGGTTGATGGTGGTTAGCCTCTTACTCAGAATCTCGTAGGCTAACTGGTTTGGTTAGAGGGTCCAGTGGTACTTTCTGGAGAGCTTGGTTGTTCTCATTTTCAGAGCCCAGTGATTGGTTCACAGCAGGCGTTAGCAGTTCAGGGGTTGACAGCTTCTAACGGCACGGGAATATTTGGTGTTTTGAGTGAGTTATGGATTTTTAAGTGATTTGAGTTAATTAATTAACTTAATGCCTTTTTATAAAGTCAAATTGACTTTATACATTTTATATCACTTAAATACTTTATAAAGGTGATTTAATATTTTAATCACTTAACACAAAAAGGGCGCCCACTTTATTTAAGTCAAACTATTGAAAGTGACTTAAATTATAATTTAAAAGATTTAAATATCAAAAGTGGCGTATCTTCTTGGAAATGTGTGCCTTCTTGATATAAGGCAATTTGGCAATGAGAAACCCTATTATTGAATATTTCGACTTTGCCTTGGACATTTTCCTGTGCCTTCATCCTGTGATCAGGATTTTGAGCAATCTTCCATTGGAGAATGAAATCTCTTCAATGTTGAGCACTTTTGAGACTGTGAGAGATCAGTCGAATTTGTGCAGTGGTGAGAGCTTCATACAGAGGTTCTACAGAGCTTGATTTGTGTTTCCTATTGAATTCCTTTGTCAGTTTCAGAGGGTTTTGAGAGATGGCGCCTTCATTTCACCTGGCAGATGCTTCACTTCATGGCCGTACCTTCTGAGTGGGAATTCTGGTTGTTTGCATTGAAGTGCATGGCTCTTGTGCAAGGGCGTTTGGACTTCCTAAGAGAAACGCCTGCCTTTCTGAGGGTTTCTCTTCATCTCCTTTGGCGTCTGGCTTGTACTCATCATTTGCCACAGTTTTTCAGGCTGGACTTTGCATTTTGCAGCTTCCTACACCAGTTTTTGTTAGTTTTTCACCATCTTGGCTGGCGAACTGGACTACTTTCTTAAATAAATAATCTAGAAGCTTTCGGGTATGTTTATGAGTTCTAAATCCATTATTGAGCTTATTAATTATCTTTTGTAATTTCAATTCGCTTAAATTAGCTCAGATTTACATTCTATAAGCATTTATGTTGTGCGCCCCTTCTCTTTTGTCTATAAACTTTTCTCTAAAAAACTAAAATAACACACTAAGACTTAAGAAAAGATTGGGGTTTGAGGTTTGAGCCAGCAGGGTTCATCACATTAAGGCTCTTGTGAAAAACTAGACAAGTAGAGAGACCAAGGTGTTGAGAACAAACAATGGTGGAGAATATTGTTTAGCTAAGTTTGATAGATTCTACAAGAAAGAACATTATTGCATGACATAAGACAACACCATACACCCCTTAGCAAAATGGAGTTGCAAGGAGGATGAACGAGTCATTGATGGAGTGGGCTAGGAGTATGCTCAATGGGGCTAGTTTGGAATTGAAATTTAAAGTAGAGATGGTTAGCACTGCATGTTACCTAATTAACAGGTTTCATACATTAGCACTTTTTTATAAAACCCCTATGGAAGTTTGGACAAGCAAAAACTGGCTTTAGCATCTTCGAGTTTTTGGATGCTTATGTGCTTAAGAAGTTGTCGAGGTTGGATTATATGGCGTTGAAGTGTATCTTCACTGACTATGACAATAGTGTGAAAGGGTACAAGCTTTGGGATCTTGTGACTAGGAAGGCATTGTATAGTCAAAATGTGATCTTTAGGGAGATCAGTCCTTCTCCTTTGGTTAAGAAACCAAATGAGAATGCAAAGTCTACAATCTAGTTACAACCAAACATCGAGATAAATGAACTTAAGGCTGAACCAAAGGTTTGGGATGGCTTGATAAGGAGGATAGTTTAGAGAGCTTAGAGAGTTTGAAGCAGGAAGAATCTCCAACTCAACTTCTGAGGAGGTCTACTGGACAAAGGAAGCAACTAGAGAGGTATAACACTTGATTTTGGATGTATTTTTGCCATGATTGCGAAGATTGAAAGGAAGCAAGGTATGTGAAAACAATTCCTAAATTAATCTGAGAGGAAAGTATCGTACAACTTTTAGATCTTTACAATTACAGAAAAGAGAAACACATATAAAACTAAGACAAAATTATACCTCAACATAGGTGTATGTGGGGGAAACCCTTTCGAAAGAAAAACCCCACACTTTAAAACACAAACCAATTGTATTATAAGCAACAATACAATTTCAAGGACATGCCCTTACAAGAATATCACCAATATACAACTCTAGAATAATTTCAACTGCATAATAATACCTACAAATCAACTATCAACACCTCCATCTCAAGCACCCAAATAAATAGGAGAAACAATGCACAAAACCACCAAATGATACTTACAAACCCATGAGCTAAAACCACCTAAAATGTGGTGCTCAGATCCCTAGTAAGAAATTGAACACCAAAATCCCAAGATGAGTCCATAGGCTAAAAATAGCATATTCCTTCCACCTACTATAAGCTTGTCATAATACACTCACCAATTTGGGCATTCCTTTTTTGCTTCATTATCTCCATTCAAAGATGCCTTATGATGTTTGTAATTCATGTCATAAGTTGGTCAACAAATTTAAATCCCTCTTACAACTCTTTTCTTTGTCCTAGATGTTTTTACATTTCTAATGTAGGAGGCCCAATTTCTAGAGGCCATAACTTTTGATTTGAGAGGCCATCAAGGGCCTTTTTTAAAATTGTTGAGCTTGAAGAGATCTATACACTAGCAATGTTGAACAACCTATTTTATTTTATTTTGGCCAAAAATGAACTCTATAGCTCAAAAATTGAGATTTTATGTTTCATAGTTGTAAGAACTCCTCGTTCCCTGACTTCTGTGTCTTGTTTTTATGGGTTTTATGTTTTTGCAATTTTTAATCATAAGGGTTTTTGCCTTTTGGTTTTTTGAATTTTTTGCAAATAATGACAATGCTGGAAATGAAATAAAAGTGACAACAATAAACTGAAACTAAATAGCAGCACTCCAAATATTTGATTTTATTGATCACTTGCATAGAAGGACGAATTACAAGCATACCTGAAGAAATTTGCAGATTTTAATGGCTGCCATCAAGTTGCAGACCAAAAAGCACTTCATAAATAAATTTGAACCTCCTCATATCTGCATTCTTTTTCCCCAAATCTCCTGTAGCTGGCTTCTATGAAGTTAGGCGCACCTCCTTGTATTTTTTTAAGATTTTTTATGGCTCCTTTTGACCTAGTTCGCACCCCTAGACAGATCCGCCTCTTTGCTGCAAAAATAAACTGGTAAAAAGCAGTTCAAACCCTCCCTTGAAATCTGTGCTGATAACCGCCAATGATCTGCCTTTTATTCTTCTCTTCAAAACAACTCTAACTCCTTCAAAGGTGCTCTGAAACCCTTATTTTTAATCTTTGATTTTGCACAATTAGAGCCTATGTGTGAAGCCCTCTCTAATACCAAATTTAGTGGATATTTCACTACCTCAAATAGCTACAACAATGGAGAGTTAACGTTCTCCAATGGCCAACTAATTCAGAAACCCTTGGCTTCCTCTCTCAAACAAAAAAACTCATCAACACCAATGCTCAATCCAATGAATGTAAAAAGACTCCAAAGTAAAATATATAAGCCTTCTTGAGAAAGTCGAATTTCTCCAAAAAGGCACATTTAATAACATTAAAATGTTATTTTCTTGCATCTTTTAATATTTTGAAAAATACTTTGGAATTGGCGCCCAATATTTAATTAATAATATGGCCCCCTTTTTAATGATGAATTGACCCTCAAGTTATAATGTTAAGTCATAACATTATAACATTATAACATGGCCTTTTTAATAATTAAACATTATCTTGAGCCATTTAAACTTTGATAGCTCCTTAAATATTTAAGATTTCATCAAACCGCCTGAAACAGGGGTCAACTCTGTGAATCTCCATACGACCAAGTGCCTTACTAAAAATAGTAAGGGTCCCTCTCATCCGTCTCCTGACTTACTATAAATAGTAAGTATAGCACTGGAGCACCTGTGAACGCCAAACGAAGGCCCAAAGCTGATGATCACTGAACACTGGAGATGATGCAAACCTCAGACGACCCTCTAACCATCCTCATTAGCCTACGAGGGTCAAAATTATAGGCTAAACCATCCGCAAACATGAGCATGCTAAAAATGGGACATTACAATAGTCCAAAAACTGCATTCTTTATATATTTAACATTAGGAGCAAGGTTGACACATCTTTCCTAACACTAATGAGCCTCAAACTATGACCAAGGCAATGGAGATGGACAATAGTGAGTCTTGGAAGTTGGCCATGGATGATGAGATGGTTGCATTGAAGAAGATTGACACTTGGGACTTGGTTTAGTTGTTGAAGGGGATGAAGCTTGTTGGTTATAAATGGGTCTTCAAGAAGAAATTCAATTCAAAATGGGTCTTCAAGAAGAAATTCAATTCAAATAGCAATATTGAAAAATACAAGGCAAGATTGGTTGCGAAAGGATATTCCCACATTGAGGGAATTGATTACAATGATATTTTTTCTCTAGTTGCTAAACTAGCATCCATTCAATTCTTATTATCTATTGTAGCAACTTTTGATCTTGAGATTGAGTAGATGGATGTGAAGACAACTTTCCTACATGGTGACTTGGAGGAAGAAATCCACATAACACAGCTTGAGCACAACATGGTCAAAGGTAAAGAGTTATTTTATGTTCCACGGCATTTCGGGGGCGGGAACGGGGGGATGGCAGGGGACGCGTTTTCGGGACGTTTCCTAGGGGGCAATTTGTAGGGGACCAACATACAAAATACATATATATATATGATTTTTTCAAAATTTATTAATATATTATAGAGAGAGAGAGAGGGAAAGAGAGATAGATATGTCAATAAATTAATAATTGATAACAACAATATCAATATGTAAATAAATCGCGAGAGTAGTACTATAACAGCATAAGAAATGTCATTAAAGCATTATAAATTTTATCACAGCAGTATCACACATCAATAAAATCATGGTCTATCAATATCCAAATGTCTCAAACATGTATCCAAAAGTCTCAAAGTTCAAACATGAAAATCAAAATTTAATAAAATCTCTTATCACAATGTTGTTCGTCTTTCTTGCTACTGGAAACTTTAAATTTTTGTAGTTACCAAAGGTTCGATTCAAGACTGTGAACAAATTCGCCTGAGAGAGCCGCGTGCATGAGAATGAGCTGAGTGCATGCCATAAGAATGAGCATAAAATAAAAATGTTAATATTATGTTTGTTTTGGACTTTAGGGAAAAAATTTAACATTGGGAGAGATGGTAGGCCCCGCACAATTAAGAAAGGAGGAATAAAAATTTAAAAAAACGATTTTTTTATTGTTTTTTAACCCCAGGAACCTCCCAGCCCGTGGGGGAAGGCTAGCCGTCCCTGGTACGATGGGGGACGTTTCCAACGTCCCCCATCCGTACTGGGGATGGGGAACCATCCCCAAATGGCCAGGGACGTTTCCTGTCGTTTCCTATTGATTGGGCTGATTAGGGAACAGTAGGGGGCATCCCCCCGTCCTGGGGACGACAGGGGACGAGGACAGTGGGTTTTGGGGCAAGGGACGCATCCCCATGTAACCCTGGAGTTATTGATTTGTAGATTGAAGAAGTCTTTGTATGGTCTCAAATAGTGTCTCAAAATGTGGTATCCAAAGTTTGATTCATATATTATGAAGTTGAAATGTGTAGGGTCCAAATCAGATCATTTTGTATATTTTAAGCAAGATGGTGATGATCATCTTGTTATCACTTTGTATGTATAGATGATATATCGATATTGATAACATTTTTGGGGTGATTGAGGATTTGGCATCTCAACTATCATTTCAGTTTGATGTGAAGAACTTGAGGGCTGCTAAGTTCATCTTAGGTATGAAGATCAAAAGAGATAGAGCTTACATAAAGCCTTGGTTGGAACATGTTAAATTTAGTGATCAGATTAATGCACAGAAATTTAATTCAAAAATCAGACACAAAGACACAGTAGATACCCTGGGAAAACCCTCCTCTTGAGGGAGAAACCCAGAAACAATATATCACTTATATATTGATATGTAAACACAAAAGTCTCCTTTACAAAGGCCGATATGAAGGCCAATAAGAGGCACCACAAACTGATGCGAATAGAGCAACACAATGATGTAAATCTCAGTGATAATACACAGCCTTCTATCAATGAATTGATCTGCACTTGAATACAAACTTGCACTTGAATATATCGAACTTGTGATGAACTACGAATTGAATATTGAATGCTTTACAATGAAATGCCATCGATCATATATACAAGTTGAGAGTAGAGGATGTGACTCTTCAAAACATAAGTCAACCTTCCTTGAAAAGAAGTGTTTACAATAAACATGAAGTCAGCCTTTAAGAAATATGTGCCTCCTCATAAATTCGAGTCTCAAATAATAACTAATCATTATTTAATATAAAAGACATGCCTCTTGAACAAATCACAATCTCCTATAAATTAAATAGCCAACGGCTGGAAGTGAAGACTGACACTGCCATAAACATCAACAGAATAGAGTAGGTATTTTGAGTTTATGTTATAGAGTTTCAACATGACATACTACAAACCAATGAGTGTTCCTATTTCAATGGGGACTAAGTTAACAATTGAGTGTTGCATGTCTTCACCTACGGCGATGGGAGGATATGTCTCATGTTCCTTACATTAGTGTAGTTGATAGTTTGATGTATGTTATGGTCTACACTAGACCGAACATTGCCCAAGTAATGGGAGTCTTGATGTAACAACCTAAAAAATGTGACCAAGAAATTTTCTTCATTTTAATGAAATATTATACCAAAAGTACAACTATGTAAGAATATATAGATATCACAACATATGTTAAAATGCCAAACAACTCCAATTCAATCTAACAAAAAAGACTAACCAAAGAGGAATGTTACAAGTGAGTCAGTTTATTGCTAATTTTGGTAAAGAGCACTAACCAACAATGAAGACAATCTTCAGGAACTTGTGGGGTACTATAGAGTATTCTATTTGCTAGTAGGATCACTTGCAACATCATGGTGATCACTTGTAGCATAGTGACAGTCACTTCTAGTAAAGCAACATAGGTGGCACTTGCAGCAAATCTAGCGAGCAATTACAAACTTAGAAATCTAGGGGTTTGTTGACGTGGATTGGGTAGGACATGTAAATAGCAAAAGATCTACCAATGGTTATGCTTTCAACATATTTGGTGGAGCCATTAGTTGGATGAGAAGGTGATAGGCTATAGTCATTATATCCATTATAGAAGCAAAGTACATGGCAGCTACTCATGTCTACAAAGAGGCAATTTGGCTTCAGTGTAATGTCCCCTTATTAGAGACATAAAATGCACAAATTAGGGTCAAGAAATTTATTTACCAACACCTAATTATGCACATGTAATTTGCCTTGAGGACCTGCACACATCATGCGTTACCAACAAATACACATAGTTCCTTAATCCAATTCAAATTAGACAATTCCAGATTGAGCATTTTAAGGATAAGGCAGATGCACTATCATCTAGTGCATAAACACATCATAAACTGATATGACTTATTACTCTTGATCGGAATAGATCTTCGCCTTGTTTCCTCTTTCCTAACCTCATTGGATGGTAGGTTTACTATGCCAAGGGTGCGTGCACGATCTCAAATTGGACTCCCTCAAGGTTTCCTACCTATCTTGGGACCGTCCATCAATGGATCGATTTACCAGCCTTTCCTTCCACAAACTTCCTATCCTTATTGAGTGCTAGCGAAAGGAAATTTTGGCCCGATGTCTATTCTTATAGTAAAAGTCATAGTAGCTTATGATATACAATAATTGTTGCAAGCATCATTATTGGACTCTTGTAAATAATATCCCTTTATATCTATTTAGGGTGTTTGTCAATCATTTATGCCGCACAGATGAACTCAATATATTGACATATAAATATCCATTCAATCCCTCTATGCATTCACCTATCATATTAATCGAATTCACAATTCATCACAGATTAAAGTGTTATAAACATGCACTGCTATTTAACTTGATAAGGTATGGATTAATTATCTGAATCTTATCGATCTGCAGACTCTCTTTCTTTCCTCCTGTCAGTGGTGCCCTTTGAATAATATATACACGTATTAAATGTCCTCACCTTTCAATGTATATTAGTCACAGATTGTACCATTGTTGCTCATGTTCTGAAAGCAGATCCTATTTCTTAGTCCTCCTTCAATTCCTCCATACTCGAGTAAGACTCCTTAATATTTTATTACTCATATATTTCCTTGAATGTTTTCCCTTCTTGATGTTCTTCCTAATCCATAATATCACCAGATAATTATTGCAAATGGGGCTTTATTGTTTTGTTGTTTGATACGCTTATAATATTCCTGTCTTCTCCAGGCCATGCCCTCTTGGAAGTTCGTGAGTATCTCTTAAATATCCCATAAACGCAGCACCTGGAAATGATACTGGGTACGCATCATAGTCTGACCACTTCATATGACACGACCTCTCTTCAAAACATTTCCTATGGTTTTTGAAGCGGCTCCTCAATGAGTGAAACATGTCCACCAGTTTTTACAATATATTGTTCGGCGTCACTTCAAAGGCCCGACTTTTGTCATATGCCTCAGTCTTTAACCGATTATTGGTTTCTTAAAGGCCATTCACCAGTCACGAGCTTGTCATGTTTTCTCTGTTGTCTTCATTCACACCAACGCATCTTGGCTCCTTATTTCTTAATTCCTATAGGAGACTTCCCAATACAGGGGCGTTGATAAAGAACCCGATGATATAAGTTGCTAGCAAATAAGGAATGTTTCGGCTTTTGAATTTTAAAATCCTCCTTAATGAAGGGTGAGGTGTTATAAGTTCTTATGATGGCACCAAGAGTGCATTATGCCCAACTTTCTTGATTTTAAACAGCTGCTCAAAGTTACCACGGTTTCCCTTGGATATACTTTGCAACCCAACTCCATGTAGCACCTCCTGGTTGTACTTCGTCTAGTGGACAAATAAGACTTGCCAAGTTCTATATTGATATGTTTCAATTCCTTATATGGCTCTAAGCCTCGACTCTTCAAACCTTAGCTGCTCTTGATAAAATAATCACCTAAATAAGCTTCTTCCATGCTAGCGTCTGGAGTTTAAATGTACAAGACCAATTAAAGGTCGCACCTTCATGCAACCAAAGCGGTGACTAAACTCTTAACCAAGGACTACTAAATGAGAGTTAAATCTTGCAATTCCCCTAAGGTAACGGCTTCTTGGAGAAATTGTCACAGCTCGCTTAATTATTTCATACAATGCCTCCCAGTCATATCTAAAATCTTCCCCTTCTTATTCTCATATTTATATTCTTGTGTCTCTATGAAGAGAGGCACCACTTCATAATCCCTTGGTAAGGGATGCATCTCTTCAAAAAAGCCTTTCATTAAATATAATCACTGCTTGAATAATACTAAGCGCTGTCTTTTATTTCTGAGTCTGTTTTATTACTAGTATTAACAATTTCTTTAATATTTAATCTTTATTAACATGATGATGATCACTTAATATGTTGTCTATGGATGCGACTCCACTCGATGTAGCGACTCCACTCGATGTAGTGGCTGGAAGGATATGCATCTGGCAAGTAAACTATGGCCCGATATTAAAGTCATGGTGGCTATTAAGCTACGAAGACATATGTGATACACCTTATATTATCGTTTAATATATATGATTTATATTTGACAATTACAGGGTTATTTATGTTTATGTTGTATATTAATTTTATATATTTTAATGCTTATTATATCATGACGATTATAATATATTTTAATATTTAAATTGCTAATATTCCTCTTTGGATTTTAATATGTATTTTATTTGCTTTATATCTTAGTGTCACAACTCTAGGGACATGACATTTAGAGATTGTGTTTGGATGTGGGGCTAAGTCAAGGAGCAATTTTGATTGGATATGAAAATGCCATCAACTTGGCAAAGAGCCTAGTTTTTCACATATGTACAAAGCACATAGATCTTTGGTACCATTTTGTTCATGACATGGTGGAGGATGGAAGGGTGATGCCAAAAAAGGTTGACACTTTGGTGAACATTGTAGACACATTGACAGGTGAACATTATAGACACATTGACGAAGCCCATGAACATATAGAAGCTTAGACGGTGTAGTCTATAGATTGTTGGAGATTAGATTTGCTCTTGCTAGATGTTCGACAAAAGGGAGAATGCTGGGAAAAGTCTCAATTTTACATCCCAATGTTTTGTATTAAATTATTTATTGATTTATTTATTAGTTTTTCCTCACACGGGAAAGATTGTGTCCCACTTTGAGGTGACATTTATGGTCATGTTAGATATTTTAAGTGTACAATACTCATGGATTATGATATCCATGGCATCAAAAACAAAAATCAGAACATGGAGTCATGAACTATGGTATAGAATGGGATAGTCATCTCACTTGCAAAAAAGTTAGAATGGGATAGTCATCTCTTAATACTTAGGGACAAAACACTTAAAATGGTCATCCTACTTGTTGGGAAAGGTGTCTCAACCTTTCATTCCCAATGTTTGTATTTATTAGTTGTTTGCATTTATTTGTATTTATTTATTATTTTTGTCCTTACATGAGGAGTGCACAGTCCCACTTTGAGGTGGCACTCTTTCCCATATGTTGGCCATCATGAAATGTGTGTAAGGTGTTGTAAGAGCATCTAAGAGATATTATGACATTGTAAAATGGGAATTACTTATGATGGATTCTTATGACATGTAAGAACATGATTATAGGGGGTTACATTAGAATTTTGACCAGCATTATGATAGTCTTTTGATTCATGTCATAGAGCATCTTTGAATGAAGGAAAATGATAAAACTAGATGCCCAAGTTAGGTGGTTAACTATGACAAGTTATGACAGTATGACAAGGTGTAAAGAATATGCTAAATATTGCCTAAAGACCAAGACCAAGAATTGGGCATTGGAATTTGCGCCATTTTTTTGGGTGCCACTATTAGGTTCAAGGATTCGGTACATGGTTTTGTAAAATCATTTGGTGGTTTCTAGTTTATCCTTCATTTATTTAATGGTGCTTGGAGATAGAGCTTCGTCTGGGTTGTATGTTTGATTTTCAAGTACCATTATGTTGTTGGAATTACTCCAGATTTGCATGTTGGCGGTCCTCCTATAGAGGCATAGCCTAGATATTATATTGTAACCATTGTTGAGTAATATAAATGATCTTTTTTTGGAGTGTGGGGTTTTTCTCCCAAGGGCCAAAAGGGTTTTCTCCACATAAACCTTGTGTTATGGTATATTTTCTTGTTTATTCTTTTTTGGAACTACAAAGATTAAATTTATTTGCACATAACTCTCCTCATTGATTAGCGTAGGAAGTGTTTTCCACACCTCTCCAACCTTTCATTTGATTAGTGTAGGAAGTGTTGGGAAAGGGTGTCTCAACCTTGCTAACCCAATGTTTGTATTTATTAATTGTTTGCATTTATTTGTGTTTTATTATTTTGGTCCTCAATGAGGAGTGATGTGTGGAACTTTTTGCCACATGTTGGCCATCTTGAAATGTGTGTAAGAGGTTGTAAGAGCATCTAAGTGTCATTATGACACTATAAAATGGGAGTTACTTATGACAGATTCTTATGACATGTAATAGCGTGATTATAGCAAGGTTACATTGAAATCTTGACCAGCATTATGACAATGTTATGATGTATACAATAGAGTATCTTTGAATGGAGGAAGCCCACAAAATTAAGCACCCAAGCTAGGAGGTCAACTATGACAAGTTATGACAATATGACAAGGTGTAAGGAAAATGTTAAATATTGCCTGAAGACCAAGACCAAGAATGGAGCATTGGAACTTATGCCATTTTGGGCACCACTTTTGGACTCATAGATTTGGTATATGGTTTTGTAAAACTATTTGATGGTTTCTAGTTTATCTTTCATTTATTTATTGGTGCTTGGAGTGAAGCTTTGTATGGGTTGGTTATAGATACCATTATGCGACTGGAATTACTCCAAATTTGTATATTGGTGATGCTTTTGTAGAGGCATAGCCTGGATTTTATATTGTAACCATTGTTGAATAATACAATTGGTCTTGCAGCCTTGCTTTTAGAGAGTGGGTTTCTTCTCCCGAAAGGGATTTCTCTACATAACCCTTGTATTATGGTATATTTTCTTGTGTATTCTTTTATGTAACTCCAAAGATTAAATCACATACCTCTCCTCATTGATTAGTGTAGGAAGCATTTTCCATACCTTTACTTTCTTTCACTACTTGTCATCAACTATGAAGAGTTTGTGAAAGGAATACCAACATGTAAAGTTGTTTTGATTGCCCTTGCAGCTTGACTCACAAGGATGAAGATTCCAACATTGTCTGGATTTATAACCTCATCTACCACAATAACTGCAAATGATAGGCTGTGATGCATACCTTCTATTTGCTTGTAATGCTTGATTAGGTTGATGTTGAATAAGTTGTTTTGCTATGGAATGGTTTACGTTTGTGTGAGAACAATCTCCAGATTATGTATTTGCAGTATTGCATTTCAATCCAACATTCTTAGGTCTCAATTCTACCACATGGGGCTTTTGAAGTTGTAGCTCTTTTTACACAGTCCTTGGCCCAAACGATAGGATGTGATGCATACCTTCTATTTTCTTGTAATGCTTGATTGAATTGATGTTGAATAGGTTGTTTTGGTATGAAATGGGTTATGCTTTTGTGAGAACAATCTCTAGATTATGTATTTGCACTATTGTGTTTCAATCCAACATTCTTGGGTCTCATTTCTACCACAAGGGGCTTTTGATGTTGTAGCTCTTTTTCACAGTCCTTAGCCATTGTGCTCTATTTTCTCTAAGAGACCGAAATTGATTCTGCTAGTGTGCCATTCAAAATTTCCAAATGAATTTGAACAACCATTAGCTTTTTAAAATTAAGTTAGATCATTATTGTCATGGAAAAATTCATAGGCAACAATTAGGGGTTGCAGACCCTCCTGTTTCGTGAAAATTCAACCAGGAATGGGTTACCTAAATCAGAATTGTGAGAGAAAAAATCTAAATCTATTTCATTCGAGTGTAAAGAAAATAACAAAAAAATAAAACTATAAAAAGGAAAGAAGAATAGAGAAACACTGAATCAATATGATTTCAAAGTATTGGAGGATTTAATCCTCTGTGAATTTCAGAATACAACAGCAGCTCATAGCAAACATGACATACAGCCAAAATTACTACAATCTTTTTATTAAAATAATATTTGTTATTTATTTATTTAATGCTCAATTATGTAATATTGCTGTATTATATAGTTGATAAGATCATCATCGATCTTCTTTGCAGTTTCTTTTTAGAAACTTGCTAAATTTGTAAATCTTGTAAATTATTTATTGAACTTTGCTCATTGTAAATAATACATCAAATTTTTTTTTTTACCAATTACTTCTCATAATATGGTATTAGAGCAAGTTCGTATTTTTTTTTTTTTAAAAAAATTGAATTTTTTTCCAAGTGAAAATTTCTTGCTCTTTGGAAAATTCTTAGGAACCTCAAATTTTTCTGAGGGTCTCTTTGTCTGGAGACTTTGACCTGCATTTTGTCTAGGGTAGAATGAAAAATGATAGTCGAAGGTGCTAAGCGCGCATTTTTGAAACGCCATTTTTTCTGTTCTGAAACCCCGTGTCGAACTTCGTCTAGCATCGGCGTCTTTCCACCTCTGTTCGTGATTTTCTAGTGGCGTCGTGCTTGCAAACGAGGGCTATTTATCCGCGACGTCTTTGTTCTCTGTTCGCATTGCTCTTCTCCCTGCATTTTCCCATCGTCCTGCGTTTGTTTTCCTCGCGCCAGATGTATCTCTTAAACCTATGTTTTGGCTCGCGTTTTGGTCTGCTCACGATTTGTGTTTCCTGACCTAGTTTTTCTTGCTCGTGTCAGACATGTGTCGTCCTCCTTTTTGCAACTGGTCTACAGTGACGGGAATCCCCTCTAGGGTTTTTGATTTTGGCTTTTGTAAATTTGCCCTCAGTTTTTGGTTTTTTGGTGCAGCAGCTAGGGTTTTTGAAAAACCCTTTGATTTTCAAGCCGAAATTTTATTTTGAGTGTAGATTCTTTGTGGGTTTTTCAAGACATTTTCTGGGTTGTCATTATTTTTTTGGGTACTTCGGGATTTGTGCCAGCCGTGCTTCATACTTTTCGAAGTTTGTATCTAAATTTGCCTCTATGTCTGCATTGGAATTCGTGCCTCGGGTTTTGTGCATGCAGCCTCTTCTGAGTACCTTGTTTTTCGTGTTTCGAAAAGCGTGAAGATGGCTTCTTTGACCAACATTACGTTGGAACGCAGTCAATGTTTTAATGGAAAAAATTATAACACATGGAAGCAACGAATGATGACCATTTGTGAATATCGCTGCCTTGATCAGATTGTTCTAGGCAATGTTACTCATCCCACAACAGCAGATAAAACCCAGGAAAAGTTTGACGAGCAAAATCGTGAAGCGGTGATGCTCATTAAACTTTCAATTACTGATGATCAGCTTCCACAGGTTCCATCTGGCAAATCAGCTGCCGAGATTTGGGAGCATTTAAAAAACTTGCATGAGACCTCCAACAAGAGCCGTGCATTCTTTCTGAAAAACCAGTTGTTCTCCAACATGATGTATGAGCGAATTTCCTTATAGGAGCATCTAACAAAGATTCAGGACATCCGTGATCAGTTGGAGGCGATTGGTCGGAAGATGGAGGAAGAAGACATGGTAGTAATCACCTTGAAAAGTCTACCGAAGTCTTATGAGCGCTTTGTAGAAACCCTCAACATTACATCTACTAATGTTGATCTGAAGTTTTCAGAGCTTTGTACCATCCTCTTGCAGCAAGAATGCTGGAAACAATAGTATGGTAGTAGTGTCTCATCGTCCTCTACAGAACAAGCTTTTGCAACTAAAACTCAGCCTAAGAACAAAGGGAAAGGTCAGCCTTCGCAGTAGAAAGGCTCAAGTCAACCTCCAGGCAGCCCTAAGAAAAGCACATTCAATGTAATTATTACCACAAATATGGTCACATGAAGAAGGATTGTCGTCAGCGTTTGGCTTCTACACAAAAGAAGCAAGGAGGGTCTCAGCAAAAAGTGAATGTTGCCGAGCACACTGAGTAGAAGGAACCTGCCTTTTACGCTTTTATGGCTAAAAGGCCTACAGATCATGTGAAGTCCTCTGCCTGGTACATTGCTTCAGGTGCTTCGCAACGCTTCACACATCAACGTGACCTGTTCACAGACTTCTCTCCTTGCACTGACTCAATTATTTTTGGAGGAGGTGAAGAATACACAGTTGTCGGTACGGGCACTGTTCAAATTCAGTTTGGTGGGAGGAATCTCATTTTCCTCAATGTATACTACGTTCCTAACATGGAAGTAAACCTTCTCTCAATCAGTCAGATCATGCGGCATTCTCCTCAGTTGGATGTGGTATTTAGTACACACAAATGTTCCATTGTTGATCGGGAGACTCGCACCACAGTGGCTGTTGGTATTGAGGATCGTGGTCTATACAGACTTGTGGATACAGGTGATTCTCCAAAGGTAGCCTTGGCAACCAAAAATTCTGCTATTACCAGTATTTGGCATCAACGGTATGAGCACTTAAATGTGCACTATCTCTCTCAGCTAGCTCAGGAGGGACTTGTAGTTGGTTTACCTGATATCCAAACTCAACATCATGGCATTTGTGGAGCTTGTCAGGCTGGGAAGTAGCACAAGACACCGTTCACGGATGGTGACTCATGGCGAGCCTCTAAGGTACTGCAGTTGGTTCACGCTGATGTATGTGGGCCAATGAATACACCTTTTGTTACTGGTTGTAGGTATTTCTTGCTTTTTGTTGATGATTTCAGTCATAAAATGTGGGTGTACTTTCTTAGACAAAAATCAGATGTGTTTAATGTATTTCAAAAGTTTAAGGCCTTAGTAGAAAAAAAGTTTGGTTGTTGCATAATCACTCTTAGGTTAGATAATGGGGGGGAATTTTGTTCTACTGCTTTCTCCAACTTTTGTGATACACATGGAATTAAACGCCAGTTAACCACACCCTACACTCCTCAGCAAAACGGTGTTGTAGAGCGGCGCAATCATACAATTGTTGAGATGGCTCACTCTATGTTACAACATAGGAATGTTCCTAACAAATACTGAGCAAAAGCAATTTACAATGTTGTCTATCTCCTTAACCGATCTCCTACCCACACCGTTAAGGGGAAGACTCCTGAGGAAGCTTGGACTGGTCGCAAACCTAGGATCAGTCATTTGAAAATCTTTGGCTCTTTAGCATATGTATGGATTCCATATGCCAATTGCTCAAAGTTGGATTCCAGGAGTCAAAAGCTTATGTTCATAGGGTATAATGACAACCATAAGGCTTACCGATTGATTGATGTAGACACTGATCGTCTTATCTTCAGTCATGATGTTATCTTTGATGAAGAACGGGGACCTTTTCACCTTTCCTCGTCTATTCAGCATTCTGAGGATCAACCCATGAAGGCTTCTAATTTGGGTGTCCGTCTTCTGTTAGGTTCACCTGATGGGAGGGATGATGAAGATTCTATCTTTGATGATGCTCAACCTGATTTTCCTTCGGATGATATTGATCTTCCACCTGATGAACCTGTTCCAGATCCACAACCAGTTCCAGCTTCTCCTGTTACCTCTGATGTTGGCACTTCTACTCTCCAGCCTAAATGGTGGGCTAAGACTATTGGAGATCTTCATGATGATGAGCTCATTGAGGGTAGATCATCCAGAAACAAGAGCAAGCAGTAGCATACAGTTAATTTTACTCTCATGGCCAACATTCACAATGTTTATGAGCCTCAGACATATTCAGAGGCTAAAGGAATTCCTGAGTGGGAAAAGGCTATGGAGGTTGAATACCAAAGTCTTCAGAAGAATCACACTTGGGTCCTTTATGATCTTCCTCCAGAGAAGAAGCCCATCAGCTGCAAATGAGTGTATAAGGTTAAGTACAAAGCTGACGGAACCCTTGACAAGTACAAAGCTCGTCTCGTTGCTAGGGGGTTCTCACAGAAAGAAGGCATTGACTATGAAGAGACTTTTGCTCCTATAGCCAAGATGAGTACCATTAGGCTAGTCCTTGCCATAGCAAGCCAGTTTGGTTGGAAAGTCCATCAGGTAGACGTTAAGAGTGCTTTCCTCAACGATGAGTTGAAGAAAGAGGTCTACATGACGCAGCCTCCAGGGTTCAAGGTTGTCGGTCAAGAACATAAGGTGTGCAGATTGGTAAAAGCACTTTATGGCTTGAAACAGGCTCCTCGAGCTTGGTACATAACGATTGACAAGTACCTCACAGATCATGGCTTTCAAAGGAGTCCATTTGACTCTAATTTGTATGTCAAACATACTGGTAGTGATATTCTTATTCTCGTTGTCTATGTGGATGACTTGATCATTAGTGGCAGCTCGACACATTTGATCGCTGAGATCAAACAGGATTTGTGCAACACATTTGACATGACAAATTTAGGACTTTTGCATTATTGTTTAGGTGTTGAGGTTTGGCAAACCGAGAGCAGTATCTTCATCTCCCAGTCCAAATGTGCTCAAAGTCTACTGGATAAGTTCTGAATGCGCGATTGCAAACCTGCCTCCACACCCATGGAAAAAGGGCTCAAGTTGTCAACTAAGTCAAACTCACCAGTAGTAGATGAATCGTTGTTCAGGCAACTAGTGGGCAGCCTCATCTATCTCATTGCCACTAGACCTAACCTCAGTTTTGCAATGAACTACATTCCGTGCTTCATGACAGCCCCCAAGGCTGATCATTGGGTAGCAGTGAAGCGTGTGCTGCGTTATGTGAAGGGCACTTATGATTATGGACTTCTTTACACTAGGAGTCACGATCCTAGACTCTCTAGTTTCACAGACTCAAATTGGGAAGGTTTGGTTGATGATAGAAAATCAACATCTGGGTATGTGTTCAGTTTGGGATCTGGTGCAGTCACATGGACTAGTAAGAAGCAACACGCAGTGGCTCTCTCCTCGATAGAAGCAAAGTATCAAGGAGCAGTTAAGGCAGTTTGGCTTCACCGGATGCTTGTGGATATGCAAATATCTCAAGCAAGTCCGACTCCCTTGTTATGTGATAATTAGGGAGTTCTCAAACTTGCCAAGAATCCAGTCTTCCATGAAAGAACCAAGCATTTAGAAACTCATTATCATTTCATTCGGAAGCTTGTTGAAGACGGATCAGTTCAATTGTTGTATGTTCCAATAGAGGAGCAGACAGCAAATATTCTCACCAAGTTGCTCAGTCCAGATAAGTTTGTAAAATTCAGGGGGCATCTTGGTGTAGTTGACAGATTGAGCATTAAGGGAGGGTATTAAAATAATATTTGTTATTTATTTATTTAATGCTCAATTATGTAATATTGTTGTATTATATAGTTGATAACATCATCATCAATCTTCTCTGTAGTTTCTTTCTAGAAACTTGCTAAATTTGTAAATCTTGTAAATTATTTATTGAGCTTTGCTCATTGTAAATAATACATCATTTTTTATTTTTTTACCAATTACTTCTCGTAATACTTTTGCCAATCTAATTAAGAGTCATTGATTCATCTACGACCAACAACAATTTACACACAAATTAAGCTACAACAAAAGATCATTTCTATGATAATTATTTATAAAAATACTAAAGCTTAAATATACAACAAACCAAGGGAATTATAATATTAGCCACTTCAAAACAAAAAAAACTAGTACTTAATAATGAATAAAGAAAAATTGTGTGCTCAAATCACGATTCATTTTCTAAAGATAAGAAAACATCAAACCACCAGTATCCACCAAAAAGATGTTTGCACAGATAAACAATAGCCTTCTTCATATTGTGAGTACTTAGCATCTCTTTACACTTATCCTCCTCTTTTCCACTCGTGTGTGAGCATTTATATAAAATTGTGACTCAAAGAATGGGAACCGACTGGTTTCACCGAGTCTTTTCATCCTCCACATAAGACAAATATACTAACTCTTAGATATGTGGTCCACATACATCTTTACCGCATCAAACACTTGAGCAATTATGGAAATTAAAACTTCAAATGAATGATGGAGATTAAAGCTAGAGAATAAGAGTGTCCAATAGAAATATTATTAAAACTTTCAAGTTCCAATTTGCACAAATGCTCAAAAGATCAGCAAAAAGTCATGTGGACCTGTTGATGCTCTGAAGAATGAAGGGCACAAATTTACTGCTAAAAATATTTTCAGAGTTTTAATCCAAACTTTGATGAACACACGGAATTCAGAATGAAAAGCAATCTAGACCAACTTGATGGAAGAAGCAATCAATGGTTCTATTTTCCTTTTAGAGTCTTTGTTGAGCTTTCTGTGCACATTTGTGTTCTTTACCCAAAAAAATACCCTTACCATTGATTCTCCAAGGATGAACAGCTAAGCTATGTTGTAGCATGTGGCCAATTGCTTTGCCCATAAATCAGTTCAAATGGCTTGTGATATGCTGTAGCCTTATAGAAACCAATGAAAAGATACTAGAGGGAAAAGGCTAATGGTCCTATGGATGGTTACATTCATGCAATGTGGAAATTTGTATGCATACTACACATGTAAATTGGACTACATAAACGACAACAAACAGAAATATGTCAAGTTGAAACATCATCTTTGGCCAAATACATTCATCAAAGAACCTATATCCTGTCAAGACAAGCTGAGATTAAGAATCTCGGTAAGGATTGTTATTATCTGGAAATTGATATCGAACAAACAAAAAGTTTCAACCAAATGAACAATTTTAACAGAATTCTGAGAAACAATCAGCATGGCATTCAAACTTTTTGAGTAATTCTGTGAATATGGATGTAAATCTTTCCAGGGATATGAACACAGAAATTAAAGAAGAAAAAGAAGGTACAAAAAGTATACCTTATGAAAATGCAGTAGGAAGCTTAATGTATTTTAGTATGTCGCATATTGCATGTGCAATATGAATGTGAGCAGGCTGATGAATAATCTTGAACCTTAGCATTGGGCTGCAGTCGAGCAGATTTCTAAATACTCAGATGGAACTGTAGATTTTGAAGGCAGTTACAGTGGGGGTGAAGATAATGTACAAAGACTAGCTAGGCACATTAATGCTGATTGGACTGGAGAAGAAGATAGTAGGCTTTCCATTAAATATGTCTTCAAATCGTTCTGACACTAAACAGAGTAAATGGCTGCAACTCAGGCTTGTAAAAAATCAGATTCGATATATAAGAATCAGTTCATTGGCACGTGTTATGATAGTCTCACTGGCTTTAGCCAAAAAAACCTTTTCATTCAAGGCCGAAGCACAGACATACAAAATTATTATGTCAGAGAACTTGTTGAGGGTGGAAGTTTCTTCCTATTCTTTTTCTGACTCTTTGTGCAACACTTAGTAATTTGAACACTATTATAGATCTGAGAATGTATAAGCTATAACAGGAAATGGGTTGTCATGTAAAAAATAAAAATCCTTGGAAACACATCTTGGGTTTGCCACTTGCCTCTATTAGTTATTATGTTGAAAGATGAATAAAGTTGAAAAATTTGGGGCTGCTTCTGTTATGTACTGTGTTTTGCAGAATTACAATGTTGCAGCCCATCTTGGGGTTGCCTCTATTATGTAATTTCGAAACTGAGAAATACAAAACTATTGTCAAAGACCTTGCTGAGGCTGGAAGTATCTGTCTCTATTTCTTTTCCCTCTCTCTCTTTTGTGCAGCACTCGGTAGCCCATCTTGGGGTTATCTCTACTATGTATTCTACTCACAAACTAATAAAGCTACTCCATTTTCCTCCCAAACTTGCTAGCAATGCACCTAAAGCTTCTGAATTTGAATATAAGAAGTCGGGATTCTTAGTTGCGGTTTAAAAGTTGTGTCAAAGCAACTAAAACTTTGCGAAAACAACTTCGTAGAATGTACTATAAAACTCTAGAACATTTTCACCTAGAACTTAACAGAAAAAAGACGACCACCAAATAGTACGACAGATGAAATCAACATGTACACGAGACCAGAAATGTATGATGCATGTGATACCCAAAAATGTTTGATGTATGTAATATCCAAAAATGTTTTCTGTTAATTGCCAAGGATGTTTGGAAGCTAGGGAACAACAATTATGTTAGTATACTGCAATGAGCATGTATAGTTCCAACTCTATTTCCACAACGAATATTGAAAACCCATTTAAAAAAAATGGTCACTCATATCTATCCAGCACCCATCCACACTGCAACACAGCAATGGCAGTAAAGTGATGTTTTTAAAATCACCTGATGAGCAGCGAGAAAACAGTTGACGCCTGCTGGCCTGTGTAGTCACATTGTGGACACGAGCAACGCTGGAAAATGCATACGAATGCGTAGCCATTCTTATTTGAATTTTTTATAAAATTATTTACAGGCAACTATAGTTGTGCAGACATCCTTGGCAAAAGATATGGGGATACAGAATTTGACGAGTTGTGATATATGGGTTAAGGAGGGCCACCAATTATGGATAAAAGCTCCAGGGGCGTTTTGCTTTGTAAGTTGGCCACGACAGCGCTTAACAAGTACAAAGTGTTTCTGCCTGTCTAATCGTAATGAGAACATAAGCCATCTGTTTTAGACGAAAGCTACTGTTAACCGGTCCGGTCGGTCAGAATACAAATGGGACCTCATCTTAGCCTCCAAGAGATTTCGAACTTTCGTATCGAAATATGTCCAAGCTACAATAATTCGAATGCAAATATTTTCAGCATGAATTTATTATCTTCCCTATTTATAAGCCATATTCACTTCCTTTTTTTTTTTATATATATATATAATATTTTTAGTATGAATTTATTATCTTCCTTATTTATAAGCCATATTCACTTCTCTCTCTATATATATTTCTTCTCTCTTCTTAAATCATACTCATTTCATATACATTTATGTATACATAAATATATTATTTATATATAAATATGTTATATAAAATTTTATATACATATTTATATATAAAATTTATACAAGAATATATATATAGTTACATGTGTAACATATAGATAATGTGTAGCAGCAGTCTATCATGGCCTTTTACTAGTTAAAGAGGTGGGGTGACTAAGCTTTGGTTAGAAGGGGATTCCTTTAATATTATAAATTGTCTCCTTAAGGTAATTTCATCGTTTTGGTCTATTGTGCATTTAATTGAAGATGCCCTATCCATCATTAGATCCTTTGATGATGTTAAAATTTCACATGGTTTCGAGAGGCTAATTCTCTTGTTGATGGGTTTGCCAATTTAGGGGTTATGTCTCAGAATTATTGGTACTCTTATGATGCCATTCCTTTTAATCTACAAAGTATTTCTAATCATGACCAATTGTTTTGTCATGGTAGCCGCAACATTGGGAGATAAGTTATTTTATTTCCTCCTCCTTTGGTTTATAAACTTTGAGTTCAGAGCTTGTTCGATTAATTATTGCATATCTTGCGAAAACAAGATCATGGATTGGGATTTTATTGATGGTTGTACTCGTGGTGTCAAGCTAACATGGTTTATGGGTGTTATTTGGCTTTATTTTTGGATTGTTCGTTTAACCCTTTATGCTCATTGGAACAATTGGAAAGTTGTGAGTAGGTTGTTTCAGGTGGCAATGGGAAGTGATCGTTGCAAACTTGAGCCACTCTCCTATGGAGAATTAAGTGGGAATGAGATTGTTTGGGAGTACTTGGAGAAAGGTGATGTTTTCCCCTACTTGCTCAAACTCCATGGTTTGGATTCAGAGGTGATTGAGGCCTTTGTGAATGGATGGAACAACAGAATGTTGTGTTACCAAGGTGTGGAGGTGAATGTCACTGAGGAGTTCATTGCCGAGATAA
The DNA here is from genome assembly GCA_007258455.2 of Sequoia sempervirens. Lineage (NCBI taxonomy): Eukaryota > Viridiplantae > Streptophyta > Pinopsida > Cupressales > Cupressaceae > Sequoia > Sequoia sempervirens. Next base: position 436,779,716 of record VDFB02000017.1, on the reverse strand, counting down.
CTAGTTTATCAACAAAGGGTAAGAAATTTTACAGAGATTGTGTTGCATCTAAGACTGACTTAGCCAATTTTTTCAAAGGCAAGGAAAGGGAGAGGCTTAGGTGTGTTGGAAGCAGTGGATATGATCAGAAGTCAATTAAGCCACTATGGAGAGATGTGGTGTTGGCCATAATGAAATTCTTCATGTTTGATGGCAGGTACTTTGTGATTTACGGGTACCACTTCATGTTGCTTAATCATTTCAAACTCAACAATTTAGTGGTGTTCCCCTATTACTTGCTTGTTTATATGGAAACTAGTATTGATGATCATAGAAAGACCCTAGTAAAGCAATCCTCCATGAGTGTCTCATGAAACTTATTATTGAGCATATTAAGTTGAAGTTTTTACCTAAGATTCCAAAGTTTTCTTATGCTCACAAAAAGAGGGGAATTGTGCCTGGTTATGACACTAGTGAATCGACGAAGGAATGGGATGGTGAATATGAAGAGGAAAACTCTAAAGATGAGGTGTCGTCAGAGGATGAGGGGAAGTCTGAGGATGATTCAGAGGCTTTTAATTCTTGGTTGAAGGGCTACGAGACTGACATTGAAATGAAGGAGGTGGTTGCTCCTAGTGTTAAAAATAATTTGAAGGGAAAGAAAGGGGCAATAAGAAGGAGAAGCGTGTTCTTAAACTGGGGAAGGATGGGATGAAAGGTGAGGAGGAGCCCCCTATTCTTTGTGACAAGGGGCTTTATGGGAATGTTCAGGAGGGAAAAGTGTAGGATATGGCGGATAATGTCCTAGAGGATGAGGGTTTCATGAATTCTAGGGAGGATCCTCTCAGGCATGGTGGTTTGGAGTTCCTTGTTTGTAAGGGTGATGAGCAGGGTGAGCAAGTTGATGACAAGAAAGGGCTTCTTGAGATGTTGGTGAAGTCGGCCAAATTTTTTGAGAAACAATAGGTGAAAGTTGAGGTTATTGATGTGGAGGACTCTCCTGCTGAGGAGAATTGGGAGGGCAAGGGTGGGGAAAGGAAAAATTTCCATGAGAATGTTTCTTTTCCTATTGTTGCGCCAGTGAATTGGGATGAGATTGATATGGATCTTTTTTGCAGAATGGCGAAGGATAGCACTAGAAATATCCTCTCTCTCACTAAATGGCTCTTTTTGGAGGTCAAGGACCTCAATACCAAGATGAAAGAGTGGCAGGTTGTGTGTGTGTGGCTTTGGTGAACCGTAACAAAAAGAGTGGTTGGTGAAAGATAAGGTTAAAACTATGAATGTGATCCTTGATAGGGTGGTTGTGGATGTTGAAAGATTTGGAAAAAAATCATGAGGAGAGACTAGCTACTTTGGAAAATGTTGTTAACAAGGCTCATGAGGAGTGGTTTGTGGCTATGGAGGATAGAGTGAATAAGATCATCAATGACCCGCAAGTTGTGGTGAGAATTAGCAACCAATCCCTGAAGTCTAGTGCATAGGGCTTGTCTTTGTTGAATGAGAAAGCAATCAATTGGATTGGTAAGAATCTGAACCTTGGTGAACATGAGGAGGCTATCGTTGAGATCAGTCGTATGAACCTAGTGGAGAAGAATGTGGATTTCCCGTGCTTGCATACTAGGAGCAAGACAAAGAAGAGGGTAGCCTTTTCATTCTAGGAACTTGAGGAAGTGGTAGAGATGCATGACAAGGTCATCTCTAGTAATCTAGATTTGAATAAGGTTCTTGATAACATGCTTTAGTTTTTGTTTGATCAGCTTTTAGTGCCGATTTTTTTATGTTGGTTTTGTTGTTGGCTTGTCTAGTGTTATCTTTTGACAATATTTTTGGCTTTCTTGGGTTGTTGGTGCTTGTGTTTCTTTCTCTTTAGCAACTTCCTTTCATTGTACATGGTTTCAAGGCCCCTTCAAAACCTGCTTTTCCATATCAAAAACATATAGATAATGTGTGTATATAGAGTTACATGTGTAACATATAGATAGACAAATAATTAGGAAATGAGTGAGTATTAAGAGGAAAGAAAACAAATTGATGTTAAAAACATTTAAATTGTTATTGCTTGAACATATTTGATATTTTGTTTGAATCTCTTATTTTATTTTTAGCTTGACTTGTACATGTGTGCATGTGTCTAGTAAAAGAAAACAAATTTCTCTTAAGTGTTATCAAAGTGTCTTAATATTTGAAATGATAGATCTATGTCTATGTTTTGTCTTGGATTTTGTGGAAACATTGACTCTTCTTGGGTTGATTCTATTGATTTGGATTGGTTTCATAGGCACAAATTTTTCCTTTGGCATGTAAATATGATTTAGTAACTTGTGCACCTCGGCTCCTAGAATCATCAAATTTATCATTTCCTACTTTGTTGTTAGAAAACTGAAATAGATTGAATAATCCAAGGAACTTTTTAAGAGAAAATCAAAGCTACATAAACTGAAAAAACATAAGAAAGCAAACCAGGAATCCCAGAGATTATGCAGTGTTGATGTGACAATATTGCATTAGGAGCATCCAATCTAAATCAATACATGAATGAATGCATGAATCAAAGATGCAAATACAAGCTAGGTAGTGAGTTTATATAGAACTTAGGAGAGGAGGTAGGTGGAAAATCCAACCAATAGGAATTGACACAAAAGTGGAGATGGAGCATCAAAAGTGGAGGATGCCACCAAAAATGGAAAGTGGTTCCACCCTTTAAGGAAGGGGACACCACACACTTATCTCCTAGTAATAAACTCACTTTATTATCCCAAGAAATCTTAATTAAGTGTAGGAAAAACTTAGGACTAAGAGAAAATAAATTAACCCACTAAGAAAATAAAAATCTACACCAACACCCCCACTTAAGCACAACTTAGGAGGATGTAAAAGATGATGGGTCCCAGAAAATGAGGCCATGTTGGGTACCCATGTACATATCAAATTTCTGCACCCCCCCACAAATAGAGAGAGAACACCCCCCAGAATAGAGAGAGAAGAAAAGGACTAAGTAGCCCCCCCAAAGATGATACCAATGGTATATGCTTGAAAATAGACAAAGATGATGGTCCATAGTCATTGAACAACATTCCTTCCCTTAGGAAGAAACATAATGAATGGTGTATGCAAGCTATCTCCTGAGTTTTGAAAGAAATATGTAGGAAAAAAGTGAAAAATTTATGAAGTATCTGAAGTTAGCTCAAGTATCTCTTTGTTAATGCTGAAAGTTGTCACAATCAAATCAGGCATTCTAGGCCACATTATTGAAGATGACAAATTAGAATCTCCTAGAGACTGATGTAGAGCATAAGCCAAAGACTCAAGTATCTCCTTTGAAGATGTCTTCTCCAAAGCATCCATACTCATTTCAAGAGAGTCAAAGTGTTCCCTCACCATAATTGAAGAACAATCATCTTTATCAAAGAGAAGATGAATACACTCAATAGTGTCTCCCAAATCTGTAATATGTGTCTCTATAAACAAGTCTGAAATACATTTCAAGAGATCATCCCAAGCTGAATTAGGAAGACTATAGATATCTTGCTACAAGAATTCATTGGAAGCTTTCGAAGAAGCATCTCCAAGCTCTGAAGTAGCAATAGTAGATGTAAGGACAAAAGAGTGGTCCTCAAAGAGAATATGTATGTTTTCAATAGTGTCATCTAGACCCAAAATGTAGGACTTTACAAACAAACAAGAAATTTTTGATAGAAATTGGTCCCAATGAACTGAATTTAGAAGACATAAATGATCCAATATATCACTAGAGGGTCTCGAAGAAGCATCTCTAGAACCTGAATCTACAATAGGTGATGTCGATGTAATCTCAACTTGAGGATGAGAAGAAAGAGAAGTCTCTATGTCATCTAGATGTTTAAGATGTGCATAATATTTAAACTCCTTTAAAGTAGCATCATTAAAGGGTATATTATCTACATCATCAAGCGGAATGAGGAAATCTGTAACAGGATCATCTGGGAATGGAGAAACATGAGGGTATCCAAAAATCTCCCAGATCTTGGTCCAAAGTATGTGGGGACATTCAATGTTTGTTATAGCCAACCGATGTTATAATCAACATAACAACCAATTATTCCTATTACATGATCAATTCTATTACCTCATATTGTTTTCCTTCTAGGTGTGTCTGGTTCAAGCATGGGCCCATAAAGGTAAGGCAAAAGTCTTAACCATCTAATATTGGTTATAATTCCTTTTTTCCAAGACCCATAATTAGCCTTATCCAAGATTATTACAGAAGGATGAGTAGAAAAAACCATGATACAATCTTCAAACGATTACAAAAGAACACCAAAAAATAATACCAATACACTCCCACCCTTTTCACTAGTATCAAAGATCACCTCAAATATTACAAGGTTGGCATTTTATAATTTAGTGTGTTTACAAAGCATTTTCCAAGATACAATGTTCAATAGGCTCAAAATAGCTAAAATTACAAATTTGGATACAAGATGAATCTGAGACAAAATATAGAAAATTAGTCGTATGGTTATGTAGTTCTCTTCAAGACCTTTCCAACGTCTATTCATTTTCAAAAAATGGAGCATCAGGGTGAAAGTTATGGAATGTTGAAGAAATTAGCAACAAATAGTTTCAACTTGAAATATCTGGTATAAAATAGAAAAACATCTTCTCAATACACCTGTGGATGGAAATTTCTCATCTCCAACTTTTCAACAATATTTCATTTTCCAAAAATGGACACCGCAGTGAATAGTTATGAATTTTTTGAAAAAATTAACTAAAATTAGCCTTCAGTGACGGTATTTTCTAGCAAAAAAAAGAAAATTACTTTTGATTTGATTTTTGAAAATCTACTAATTGTTTGTAGACAATAATAGAAACCCAAAAATATTTTGATGCTAAGAATAAAACCCTTAAATGATTTTTTGGATCTAGCAAGTACAAGATGAAAAAATGAAGTTTTTTTACCTTCAACCTATAAAAAATGGGCACACAACTCTTTTTGGATAGCAATTTTTCCTAGATCTACTCAATATATGAAAAATATAATAGATACCTACATGGGATTTTGACCCTTAGAACAAAACCCAAAAATCATTTTTCTTACGAACGAGTGGAAGCTGAATTTCTAAAGCAAAAATGAAAAAGGCTCCAATAAAAAGCTTCAAACCCCCATTTGCAACTTTTTCAAATGATCTCCAATTTGGATAAAACAAAAGCCAAATCTAACTTTCTTGAGCCTTCTGGACGCATTGGAACAATCAAACTTGTTGCCAGAATAATCAAAAATGTTGCAATCACCTGGATCTCACAAACCACATATGCAAAATGTAGAGGTTATTAGATCTTTGCAAATCCTTTCTAATTCTCCAAATCGTTTAAAATGCAAGAGAAGAGCATACAATATCTTTATAAGAAAACTTAATCTCTCAATTAAAAATCTATGAATCTATGATCTTAGATTCTCAAAACAAAAGCTCTGATACCATGTTAGAAATTTGAAATAGATTGAAACCCAAGGAACTTTTTAAGATGTTGTACCCAAACCAATTTTTTTGCTTCATTAAGGCATTTTGCTTAAAATAGTCTAAATCTGGTAAAAGTGAGGACAAAACTCATTTTTGGGGCAAATTAAGTATGGGCTTTTAGTCAATTTGATGTCAAGAAGATACTGGTAAAATTTGAAAATTTTCAAAATTATGGTTTCCAGTGCCCTATTTTTAGGCAAAAAACCCTAAAAATTGAAACTTGTCAAAATTGGTTGAAATTACTTTTGATTGGCTTATTGCATATCACAATCGCAGTGGTGAAGTTAGTTTCAGTTAAAAGTCAGTTTAAGCCTGGTGGGTAGTTTTCACTTTTATAGGGGAAAAGTTAGAACCTCTGAGGTCATCAATGGCAACTGGTTAGTACTAGGTGTCAAAATCTAAGCCTAAAACTCAAAGTAGAAGATTATGTGAAGAAAGATGTTGAAAAAGATGCTTTTCGATGGAGGGGATTTTCACATGGTGAAAAGTGCAAAAAATATTCTAAGTTTGGAAACATTACGCTTTGCTACATGGGAGACGCTTGCACAATCAACGTGCAAGTCAACTTTGCAACGTCCATACACGTAAAAATGGTGAACTACAGTCACACACACACATCAATGACAATGATGCTACAACACAATCAATTCAATAGGCGTCATGGTGTTTGCAAAGTGCGAAATGGAGGAAATTATCAGTTCCAAAGCAAATTTGTGCCCTTGCAGGCCAGGGGTGCCCTTCAATTTGAAGGCTCAAATTCAGTTGTTTTTGGTTGCAAATACATTCATTCTCTTCAGGATTCTGGAAACTTTCCGGCAAGCTATCAAGCGAGTCTATCCAAGTTGCAAAACTTTGATAGATAAAGGTAGGAGCAAAAGGTACGAAGAATTTACATATCACGGAGACAGTCAAATTTGTAGTTTTTTTGCCCCTACAGCTCAGGGGTGCCCTTGAATTAGACCTGTCAAATGATGGAATTTGCAAAATCCATTTTTGGGGAATCTCTTCTAATTCGGCCCAGCTCTACGATGCATCCATTCGCAAGTTTGTAAGACATACTAGGTGACCGTGGCAGTTGTTCTAGCGAGCACGTAAAATAGAGGGAAAATAAAAGTGAAAATATCAAAATGTACCTCTACAGGCCAGAGGCGCCTAGCCTTTTGGTCAGCTAGATGAAGTTTTCGACAGTTGTCATCTTCATGAGATCTGTGCAAGATCCTCCTAGCTATTTAGTGAATCCAACCATCAGCCCTCGGGATCAGTCAAATGCTTGTAGATGAAGATTCAGTAGAAAATGTTGAAGGATGAACATAAGAAGAAAAATGGATAAGTATGGAATTTACATACTTGAAAAAGGTGCCCTTCTACTGGAGGTCTTAGAAGCAGTTTTCAAGCTTCGTCGCTTCCAGGAACATCTCTTCCAAGTTGTTCCATCTTCACTATGAGATCATCAGTGCACACATCAAAGCAATCTAGCTCTCGATGGTGAGGGTCAAAGTGGAGTGTTCATGTGAAAGTTGTAAATTACAAAATCATTCTTGAAGATGTAATTGCGCCCCTACAAGCCAAGGGCGCCCTTGCATTTGAAGGCCTTAAACCAACTTTCAAATGCCCCGCATACAGTCATTCTTTGTGAAATTCTTCCAGCTACATGATGGATCCAGCATCCAATCAACCAGAGTCATCATTCACCGGCAACGACAAATTGAAGCACTGAGAGGCAAATCAAGAAAATGGTTGGTTGGTGTCATATGCACCCTTTTGGGAAAAGGAGCCCTTGTTTTTGAGGCATCAAACTTAGTTTTTAGCTTTTGCAGCTCCTAGCAACATGTCATCAGACTTGTTCTAGCTATGCAATGGATGTGTAAGCTCAACTCCAACATCAACCGGGCATCTGAAAATCAGATTTCAATAGAGGTTGTGGTGATGTTTTCAAGCAGCTAAAAATAGGAAGTTAGCTAAAAATCTCAAGTTTTGAAGGAGGGCACCTGGAAAGTCAAAGTTTAACTTTTTGGAATCAACATTAATTTTCAAGTCAACCCAAAAAGGTGGAACTCAGTTAATTAAATAAAATAATATAAAAATCTTTAGTTTCACCTGTCAATTTTGCTTGCAAAAGGCATATTTCTTCAATATTTTAAAGGTGGCGCCTATTTTGAGACTCAATGTCAGTTTTACATGTTGAGTTAAACTAAACTATAAAGAGGTGGCACCTATTTTTGACTCTGAGTCAATTTTTGTTTGAACGAAGTGGGGTCCAAACAAAATATTTTGTTTTAAATTTAGGATTATCTCTGAAATGTGACGCCTAAACCCTCAAAATTCTTTAAATATGCATAGAGGCATCCATTATTCTCACAACAGGTTGAATGCAAATGAGTTTTCTCTTGTGCAAGCATGATTTGAAGGCGCCATAGGTGTTATTTTTTTAGATTTCTTTGTAGATACAAGTCTAGATTACTCAACAAACTTCATTCAAGGATAGCCAGAGGCAAAATATAACTTCTATCTTCTCTCTCTTATTCCTTCTATCCTTGTCTTAGGTTTTCTTTTGCACATCCAAGTATATGACAACCTTTTCACAGTTCTGGTCATCTAGGTGTGATGTGCATAGTTTCTCTACAAAACCCATGTGTTATAATTTTTTAGGAAGATTTGCCTCATAGCTTCTAGCTATCGATTGGTTTGCTTTTTTTGGGAAATTCCTTTGCATGGTAGAGGAAAAGTTAGTATTTTGAAAAACAAAGGATCTAGGTTGGCTTAGAATCATCTTTTGCACAAAACTCATGTTTCAGTTTTTCTTGGCAAAAATTGCTTCTGAAAACCCTAAAACCCTTGTAGTTCTCGACTGAAAAATCTTTGCATGTCTAGCTAAACGACGTTTTTTTGAAATTCTAATGTTGTGGGTTTGCTTAGAATTATTTTCTCTACAAAACTCACGTCTCAAAAAATTTTCGTGAAAATTGCCCCCAACGGGCTATTTTTAGCCTCACCAGGAGACATTTTAGTTTTCCAAAGAAAGTTGTCAGAACATAGTTGTGTTTATAGTTAGCAAGTGAGTTTTTCAAAATGCAGTACATAAAAACTGAATTCAAGACCAAGTTGGTCTTAATTCATGATTTCATCAAAACAGCTGACACAAATTTGCATCAGGTATATCCATAGGTTGACTTGAATGCGTAAAAAATGAACCAGATTACACTTCAAAACATCGAAGAATCTAGGTTGCTAGAGGCGGCTTCACTTCCTATCTTAGTACAATGCATAGAATTTGTGATGTCTTGTGTAAAGCATTACAATTCTACTACTCAAGAAATTCAGTTAGTTGATGGATGGGTGATTTGCAGTCTCAAGCCTAGGGACATTGAGAAGTGTTTTGGTATTCCCCAACATCCAGATAGTTTGGTCATTACCATGGATTAGTGAGAGAAGTAATTAATTGCTGATAAGGATAAATGATAGAGTAAAATGGCAGAAAAGTGGCTAAAACAAAAGAAAGTTAACATGCCAAAGAACGTGGGTCACAGTGAATTCAAAGATGACCATGTGATTTTGATTACCCTTCTTAATCATGTTTTCAGTCATGCAGATGCTCATAAATTCCAGCCTTGGATGTATTACATCATGACTCAGGTCATTTATAGAAGGGAGCATTACGATTGGGCCTCTTTGATTAGTGACGTACTCCACAAACAGATGACCAACTTCTTGGTTGCTCACGAGTTTCACATGTGTTCGTACCTCGTGTATTTGATTGCCTTCCAGGACCAGTTTAGAGGGTTGAACACTATGGGAATTCTTAGCGTACAAAAAGTTCATCAATATTACAACCAACTTGAGTTCACGAAGTCCGAATGACACTACAGGGTGATCCCACAATACTGGTTTACAATTTTTGGCCAAATTGGACATTGAACTGATTTTTTCTAACTAAATCTTCACTTTCAAGCACCTATAGTAGCTAAACCGTGAGGAATTTGAAGATGATGCAAACTAGTGATTTGTGACTTTTTTTGTAGAATTCTAAATGCATTTTTTTCAAAAAAATTGGAATCAGATTGCACTTCTTTTTCCATATCCTTCAAAAAGTAGGTTTTTTTAGTAAACAACATTTTTAATGAGTGATGCTCACGGTATACAACATAAATTTTTTTCCATGAAGGATAAAATTCTATTTTTTTCAAATTTAGATTTGTAACTACAATATCTAGCACTTTCATTTGGTTTCATAGTGTTTTATTAAATATTTTTTCCTTAATCGAGTTTTAAATTCAAACCAATTACAATTCAGACATAGGCGGACTGTATACAACATAACTTTTTTTGTTTGTATCAAAATTCAATTTTTTTTATTGGATCAAGGACTTCAATATCTAGTGCACTGATATTTTTCAAAACAAAAAAATTGATAATCTACTATTTTTCCACATGTGCAAGACATAGAGCTTATTTTTGGTGAAAAACCTACATTCACAAGAAATAAAAAATAAATATAATAATTAAATTAAATTTATTTAAAATTATACTTTTTTGGGAAGTTTATGATAAGGACTACATACAAAAAATAAATTTTAAATGAATTTATTTGATCCCCCAAAAGGTAAATCAAAAGTGGTTTTTTATCAACATTTTGATAGGTGTAAAGGAGACTCTGTTATAGGTATGGTTTAAAAATAGCGGGGTTTTATCCAAGGTGGTTTGATTAAACCCTCTTCAATTGGAATCCTTTAAATGAAAAATTTCAAGGCTTAAATCATTATATTTTCTAAAAATATTTGATTTCAACAAAAATCAGGATCTCCTGGAAATTGTAAACCAGTATTGTGGGATCACCCTACAAGCATGTGTAGGAGGCATTTTTGGTGTACACAGTGAGGAACCTAGACCATGAGCTACATGTTCACATCTTGGCAAAAGCCAAAGCAGCAATGGTAGAATGGGTGGATTGGTTCATTCAATTCCCTACCTATACCTACATTTGCATCTATGGATATGCAAGTCATCCAACCATGCTACCCCACTATCCTTCAGATAGGGTGGTTTTCATGGAGTTTCTAAGGCAGTTGTACGATGTTCACTCACACCTATGTAACAAACACAAGCTAGTTTCCAATTTTTCATTACATATGAGCATTTACAGGTGCAAGACAACAATTGACACCAAGTCTATGGGCCATGAGTTAGAAAGATTTAATCTTAAGTACCTTATTGAGAGGTGCTCATATGACCCTTGGGGTTATTACTTAGCACGCCTTGGTGGTCACTCTTATCACAAGTCTTCTATGGAAGACTACTGGGTCAACTGTGAGAATGAGTTCGAGGTGCGCAGGCACAACTATAGCAAGTTCACTCTCTCATATATTTTTGTCTTTATGTTAGAGGATGTGGGAGGACTGTCAGATGATGATGGGGATGTACTTCCTCCACTTTTCAAAGAACAGGTTGATACACAACCACTTATAGTTGTTGATTGGTTTGCTAAGGAATATGCATTTGTAAAGGAAAGGTCAAGCAAGGTTGTCAATAACAGTATACTCTACTTGGAGAGCAAGAAGACGAGGAAGGAAGTCATGTCAAATATAGAGTTGCCACCGGTGGATGTTTCACTACCTTCCATGTTGAAGATAAATTCCAAACAATTAAAAATGAGTAATCCTCCCAAGGGAAGCAAAGTATCTAGAAATTCAAAAGGAAAAACACTAGTTGGTGTCTTCGACTAGCAATAATGACATATGGGAGTTGCCACAAATTCAGTTGATAACATGCCAGGAGAAAAGATACAACCTCTGATTCCATCACCAACACCACAACAGTCTCCAGTTTCGATTCACATTGACTTGGGATTAGACTCGCCACCACGTAGCAGTGCTTCCACACATTCATACTCATCAAGATTTCCTATGACTAGCATTGATCCTTTTAGTGAGATTAGTTGAGACTCGTCTTGGTTTGAGAGTCAGCTGGGTAGGAAGAGGAGGCATCCATCCTACAAACTAGATTTCTCATATTTTGATCATGTCTACCAAGACACACCTGAAAAAAGGATAAAGAAGCAAGTCCATGTTGAGAGAAATGTTGACAAGGAAATCATAATAGAGACCGCTGCACCTCTAGAGGACAAGAACTTGGATGAGGTAGAAGTTGAAGACTTCACCTTGATAAAATTCAATCTTGGAAAAAGCACATGTCAACCCGACGTTGATCTCCTTTAGGTTGCAACAGAGAGCATAAAAGAGAGAGTCATAAAGGATGGAGAAGATAAAGCAACCCTCAAGGTTGAAATCCAGTAGCTTCGCCAGTATATCTCCAACCTTATGCACAACACTGAGAATGTCACCGCCTTGCTCCCACAAATGTTAGAGTTACCAGTAGAGCAGAATTAGCTAAATCAACTAGTTGTATACATGAAGCACCTAAAAGATTGGGAAGAGGAGTTCATCACAAGGGGTCGCTTCACACTTTCAGAATTGTACCAATTGAGGTGCAACACTCATGAACTTCGTACTCAAATCTAGAAGGGAAAGTAAGACTTAGTGGTTGACAAACCAAGGAATGAGATCATGATCTCTCACCTGAGGACGACATATGACTCAGTCACAGATGAAGAAGATAAGGAAGCTATTTTTTACTTGGAGAACATAATTAATCTTCAAGACAAAAATACATGAGACAATTGTTGCAGAGTTGGTCGAGTGCAGAGAACAGGTGACTAGTGCTATTCAATTTGTGAGAACTTTCATGTCACGAGTTCCTTGCCAATATCAACATGAGGATGGTGAGTACATCAAGCTTTCCAATGCATAGTCAGAGTTGCAGGTGCTCATTCTTGGTATTTTTAGTGGAGATTTTGTTTGCTATAAGTGGATCAACTTATAGTCATGTCATCGTTATTTGATGAGGTGACCAGCACTGGAGGGGAGTTGCAAAGTCAAATAACGGGGGGTCAGGAGATGTTGTGAAGACATAGAGTGCTTTAGATGAGTATTAGTGCCCCAGATGGTGATGTAGTCAACAACCTCGTAGAGGGGTTAATTGCCTGAGATTAGGGCTAGTGAACTTTAGATTAGGATGTACCACCTTTTCAGGATAGACATCAGACACAACAGTTGACTCGATGCCTCTTTATGAGTTAACTCGTTGTTCCACATATCATGGCATGACTGTCTTGGAATCATCTATGTATAGTTGGAGTTCTCATTTAGTTTTCATTTTCCGTTAACTGATGTTGGTTATTAGTTAGCTTTCATTTCAATAAGGACACGTGTGTTTCACATGTCTATTTAGTTTAGTCTTGTTTCGGTTAGTTGATGGTAGTTTTCCAGTTAACTCTATAGTTTCATTTATTTAGGTTTAACAATAAATCTTACATGCTTGCAAGACTCATGTTAACTCAAGGTGATTTTAGGGTTCCCTACACATATGAGTTCTATAAATAAGAGCATTCTTTCTCATTTGTATTTAACTTTTACTCGCAATAGCATACATGTTGAGCAACCTTACCTATAGTATCACTATTCAGTATATGTTCACATTGTAATTAGGAACTTTTGCATGTGATAGAATACATGTTGAGAAACCTTACCTATAGTATTGTTATTCGGTATCTATTCAAGAAATTTTATTGTGATAATAAATAGTTGAGCTACCTTACCTGAATGTCATTATTATGGTACTTGTTCACCTTAGATTAAATATAATTGTTGGTTTGATCGTTTATTGTTATGTGTGTTTCGATAGGCAATCTACTGTCCTAGTTATTATTTCATGTTGTGTTTAATAAGATTTGTTTCATATCTACACTTCGGATAGGTTTCATCATCTCCTTAGGAATTTATAAGTGGAGCTTATCATTTGATGTAGTTCCAATAATCTTTCTTTCAGCCTACACCTCAAATAGGTGTCATCATCTCCTTGGAAATCCTGACTTAAAGATTATCGTATAACCAATTCCCTACTCCTAAGTCCTCATGCTTTGTTTCTTAAGGAAATAGGATAGTTTAGCATTTATCTTAGTTGTAGTTAATGATCTACAAAACCAAAGAAAATCATTAGCTGCAATGTGTTTGGTTTCTTAACCTTGTGCCTCTTCCAGCTGAGTCAAAAAGATAGGAATTAGATTACTTTTTCATGCATATCAGCATAAGAGGGAGCTTCCCCTCCTAATTTGAAGAGCATTCATCATGCACTGTTCATAGTTGTCCATGGCCAATTCATACTCCAGAGGTGTGAATTGTCATGCCAACATAAGAGAAAATCAAAGTTACATAAACTAGAAAAAATAAGAATGCAAACCAGGACTCTGAGAGATTATGCAATGTCGAAGTGACAATATTGCATTAAGAGATTCCAAGTTGAATCAATACATGAATGAATGCATGAATCAAAGATGCAAATACAAGCTAGGTAGTGAGTTTATATAGAACTTAGGAAAGGAAGTAAGTGGCAAATCTAACCAATATGAATCAACCACTAAAAGTAGAGATGGACCACCAAAAGTGGAAAGTGTTTCCACCCTTTAAGGAAGGGGACACCACACACTTATCTCCTAGTAATAAACTCACTTTATTATCCTAAGCAAGTTTAATTAAGTGTAGGAAAAACTTAAGACTAAGGGAAAATAAATTAACCCACTAGGAAAACAAAAACCTACACCAACAGTTGTGAAGATTGATAGTATTTAAGATAATTTTTGGGAGTATGCCAGAATGTTAGGGGACAAGCTCTCTTAGGGGAACCCCCAAGAAATGACTAGCTTTATGATTGTGTGGACGATAGAGGATAACAATCTTAATACATGCAAATGCTCTAGAATGATTATGTTGGCGTTGAATCGTTTTAGGCCCTCCAATGGAAGTGTTCCTAGCATGCTTCTTTCATAATATGAATGATATTAAAATGATTGATTGTTATGTGATGATGTGGAATTAATGTAAATGTATCCCTTTAAATACAATTACATAGCAATAAAATGCACCAAACAAGTGTAAAGCCAACTCAAGGTGGGAAAGGAATGGGTCGAAATCAACAAAAAATTAAATTTGAATTTTAAAATTTTAGGGTTGGATTTACAAGTGCAAGATGCACACATAAGATCAATCCGCCAAATTATGGAAGCGACCCAATTTATATTTTTTGTTCTACTTCCGACACATAAGAAGTTGTGATTTGAAAGTTATGTCAAAACAACAAAGATCTATCTTTCAACCATCAAAATCAACTAAGTGTGTTTATTTATATTATTTTTAGATTAAAAAAATGTTATACAAGGGATGCAATAAATGTAAAGTGTGTAGATTTCTTTTAAGAATGCATGGGATGAAATTAAATGTGTGAGAATATGTGAGAATGTGTGGAAATGGGAATGGATGAACGATAGGGTAACAAGCCCAACTTCACACAAGATTGTGTTGTTTCCCCATATGATTATATTAAGCCATTCTCTCAAAATGGACCCAAAATTAAATGAAATTTTGCACATGAGTATGTAAACTTTGCCATTGCAATTATATATGACTAGTGCATGCATACTTGTAAGGGAGAATAATAGATCACATAAATATCTTAGGATAAATAACTAAACAATAATAATACCTTAGGATTAAGAGATGAGATTGAAATAATAAAATCATAATTAAATTTAAGGAATTTAAATATATTAAATGTGATGGTTAGATTTTAAAGGATGGAATATGCAATTAAAGATAACAAAAAATGATTTGTCAATGTGTTGAAAATCAGGGCCTTGTATTGATGAATGCCTCATAATCTATAAACTAATTGTACTATATTTTGGTTCATATATGCATTTGCAAAATGTATCTAAAACTTAGAATATAGCCCAAACCCATATAAGTAGTTTATTTTGGTTTAAAATCATATTTGTAGAATTAATTTGGCACATATAATTAAACATGAAATAAAGCAAGTGAACTAGTAAGGAAATAATACTTATGATAAATTCGCTTTGACTTATTATACTTATATCTAAAGTTGGGTGATATCTATAAACAGTATTTGGGAACTTGCTAAGCAAATATTGATACTCCTTTAGTCAAGTACCTAAGTGAACCAATTCAATAACTTTAGAACAATGACAAAATTTAGTAGACAACCATACAATATTCTTAAAATGATCATGAAATTATGATGCTCCATGATTCTACTAAGTTGCTTTCATGTGGGTACTCTTTTAAAGTTTCCTAGGTGATTCATAAATAAATAAGAAGCATCCTTAAATATTATAACACAGTGACAAATCCATATAAACATATTCTCTAGATCAGCTCACAACAACTAGTGAAAAGGTCAACAAGGGTTTACAATTGAGTTTTGAAATTTAAGTTTAATATTCATAGATATTATGAGTACAAAATTGACCTAGGTTGATTCTACATTTGGACAAATATGATCCAGGGTGGAAAATATGGGATTTAGGGCCCAAGACTAATTTTTAGGATGAGTCATGATGGGGATAGTATAAGACCATGCCATGAGCCAATTTTCATGTCATGTCACTTGCAAACTTGTAATTGCTTAGATGGCACTCTGATTGAGGCAAAAAAATATAAGAAAAAAGAGCATGGGTATGCAATTTTTACCATTAATTTTACCCCTACTTTGATTTGCATGTGAACCACAATGATGACTCATGTCAAAGTAGAAAAAGTAGTCAACATGGAAAGTGAATATTTCAAACCCTCAAATGATATGGACATGAACACCAATTCTTGTATTATTTGTTGCAATGTGAAAAAAGGCACTAATTACAACTTGTTTGAAAACCATTTTCAACATAGTAAGTAGAAATGAGAAGGGTTAGAGATTTTATGTCAATGAAAAAGTGGTGGACCTCCAACTAAGCTAAAAATGGGTAGGAATATAACTAAACAAAATATTTTGACAATGTAGAAAGGCTGATAAATCTCCCTTCAATATGAGAATGATTAAGAGTATGCCATTGTAAAAAATAACACTCAAAAGGAACATTTGTGATATATATGCCACACTCAGATTTGTTGTTTTTTTAAACTATTACATAGGATTGATTTTTTTTTACATTTTTTAGATAACCAATATAATCATAGGACTGTATGAGCACATACAAAGGGGACGAACAAATTTCTTGAGGCCTTGGCAACCAAAATATATCAAAACTTATGTCATTTTTCATGGCTTGGGCCTCCTAGATCTAATGGTGAGGTCATTTTTGTTCCAAGAGGTGATTTATGTTGCTTGGAATCTATAAAATTGTCATGGTGAATACCCCAAAAAATACTTTTTTATCAAAAAATTTAAACCCCAAATCTACACTAGTAACTAAAAATTTACAAACTCAGAACCCTAGATCAATAACTTTCACAAACTACACATCACATCTCATACCTTGAAATATATAAAACCTCTCTAACATTGACATAGCTTCTACTCAAACAAGGGTTAAAAAAAAAACAAAGAGTTCTCATCTCCATCGACTACAACCATGGCTCTAATACCACTTGTTAGGAAATTACCAAGTTGATCAAAACATTTCTTGCATAACCCTATGAGAGAAAAATATGCAACAAGATTATAAAATAACCATACTACAAAGATCAAATATATACCACAAAATTACACAAGATATACCCTATGAAAACCCTCATGAGGGAAAATCCATCCTCCAAAGGAATCCATAGTTAATTTACTATTCATCAATGAAGCATTGTAATACACTTACAAAGCCTCCATAAATTCTTTTGAAACATCAAGGTCCTCCAACTCATCCTCCATGTGTCCAAACATATGGGAAACCATGTAACCACACATCCCATGGCATGATTCACATATGCACTCAATAAGAGAGCTCAATACAATAATGGCCAAGCCAAACAACCAACTAGCCAATAAACCAACCTCAACCACTAAGCATGTGCTTATTTTTATAGAATCAAGTCACACAAAATAACCAAGTGAGGTAAAATCACATGACTCAAAACCATGAGTATACAAAACCATTGACCCTAACATATAATTTTTCATACTAAGCTTCTCAATATTAAATATTTTTTCCATGTGCAACCCACACATTAAATATCTAGCTAATGTCACATACAAATTTACAATCAAATCCAAATAAATATTTAATATTACATCTTCTAAGATGCACCACAATTTTTTTGGAAAATTGCTACCAAGGGGGAAGCTCCTACTATATTGTCAAAAACTATTACATTACATCCAAATATATGCCAACCACTATTTTGGTTTGAAGGAATAGATAGTTATCAAACTCGTGGCCAGCTCAGACAACCTATCTATTTTAGCAGAAGTCAGAAGGCTCTTGTTTACGATTGCAAAGTCTAGGAAAGGTTGTATATTCTTTTGAAACAAGTAATTTTGGTACAAATCCACAACCTCAGCCAACTTCTTTTTTTTTTCAAACTCTCGCTCTCTATTATGCCACACAACAATCCCTCTTTTTGAGATTTGTTGAATGTCGAGATAACATTGATGGCTTCACTAAAAAAGTTCTCCCTAAGTAGACTATTTGCCATAAGTTTGTTGATTATCTTTCACCCAAAGGCCCTTACTATTGACAAGTACTCAATCATGAATATGGCTAGATTCCAACTTCCTTCAAGGCCTAATTACAATGTAAATAGCTTGCTCTAGTGAGAGATATGTTATCCTGGAAATGTGTCACAATTGCACGCAAAAGTATCCTCCTATGCACACCATAAATAAAAATTAATTTTACATAATAAATATAATTATTTCTTGTGCAAGGTGTGCAACACCCTTTTCCTAACAATGACAATGAGGAAATTGCCTCACCATTTAAGGTCGACTGTATTAATGTACCTAGTCTTGTATTATGGAGTGTTAGATGCAAAAAATTGGTATTTACTTTATTATAAAAACCCTCAAACATCAGGGAAAGTTTACACCATGAAAATTAACATTGAGTGCACAATATTAGAGCATCTAGTAAAAGTGTTAAGAGAGCTTATGTGAAAATTTTAAGGCTAGTTGCAAATCCTTCAAGAAAGTCCCTCACTATTAAATATAAACTTGACAAGCTCAAGATGCAAGAAATGAGAAGGGATTACCTTGTAACACCACTACCATATGCTTTAATGAAGATCAAAGATTGCACAACAAGTCCTATAATCATGATTGGTCTAAGAGATGATAAAATCGCATGGTTCTTAGACAAGGAAATTAATGACACCAAGACAAGAACACCCTTGATCCCTTGAGAAAGTATCATGTGAATATCCTATTATCACGTGTATTTTCACCCTTGCTAAGCACTTAGCTCAACAATCCAATGAAACATGGAAACACTCTAGGGTCTATGGGTTGCCCATAGCTTGGAGAAATCTCTAAAGAAGGTCGGTTCCTTGGTACTTTATAAATGAATTTGAATTTTCTCTATAATTACAAGTCAAAATATTACTTGGAATAATTATTAATAAAATAATTGTTGATAAAGGGTGCAATATGCTTAGCTAAATATTACACAACTGAAAGGATAATACTTTATGAAATATATATTTTATATTTGAATTTGTGATCATGTCTATAAAATGAAAATAATGCATTATACATTATCAAGTTTTTGAAAACAAACTAGAACAAGCTCAAAACAACATGCATAAAAATTATTTGATGAAATTCCTTCACACATGAGTTTGTGAAATCAACAATTTTTTGTATTCAAAATTGCATAGGGATGTTTGAGTGGTATCAAAGCTAGAGATCTTGCCAATCGATGGGATTTTATGCCTATTTTTAGTAGCAAATTTTTTTGGACATAATTGAAGTATTCAACTGGTTGCACACATATTAATGAATCTGGAAGACATGGAATATATTACATATATGAGAACTAGAGGTTTTGTAAATCCTAATTCCAAAGAGGAAAATATGAGGGATAGACAAGACAGGCTAGAATAATTGAATGCTAGTATATTGGTTGCGCTAAATTATTTAGTAAGGGGACAACAACAAATATTCCAAATACTAACTCGAATGATGAAGAACATAAACCCCAATAAAAAAAATAACCATGTTGAAAATAAAAATAATCTAGAAAAAAAAATGGCAACAATGGACATAATGGCAACTAGGGTGAAGGTAGCAACACTAATGTACCTATACACACAACCGAGACAATAAGTAGAACCACTTTGAGGCCACTAATGCCAATATTTTTGGAGGACCAACATAGAGAATAAGCATGGCATCAAGGAGGTGGTTAAGAATGGGCTAACTATTTGCGTGAATAACAAACCCTAGGTGAATAATTTCATGTTTTTATGTCATTGGCAGGATTTTGTGGTATCAAGTATAGAAAATACTAGAGGGGAGAGAGTCCAAGGGAATAATAGAGATTTACAATGCAAGGTGGGTAAGATAGCAATTCTCACCTATGATGGGTCAAAAAAGTGCACAACATGTGAATGGGTTTAGAAGTTGGACACATACTTTTAGTTAAATCCCATAAAGAAAAGGGAGGCAATCAAATATGCAACCCTTCATCTAGATAGAAAGGCTCATGAGTAGTGGTACCATGTGATAGTGATCCTTGGGTCATGATAGTATAACTTCATATGCAAATTTCACTCAGTGGTTAATGAATAGATTTGACATGAGAGATCCTAAAATCTATTTCAGGGAGTTGGCACAACTCAAATAGGTGGGCTCAGTTGAGGCATACATTTCAAAGTTTCAAAAGTTTTCTGTGATGGTTATAGATGTGTTTGAGATAGATTAATAGTGTTGTTTATAAAAGGATTGGTATAACCCCTTCATGGATGGATTAAGGCAATTGAGCCTAACACCCCTTGGGATGCTATAAAATGGGCGAGGAATATGGAGAGTGTGGCCCCAAAGAACAAGTTCCAGCCTAAACCTTTCTAACCTTATAAATATTTTGAGAAGAAAATTTAGAAGGAAGAGACTAGAAGACCTCACATGGATGATGAGGTTCATAATGAACTATGCATGAAGAAGTTGTGTTTCAGTTGCAAGAGCCTTGGGAGCCTAGATACAAATGTTTGGGGAAAGGAAAGGTGCATTACATAAAGGTTGTTTTTGATGATGAAGAGGAAGGAAATGGAGAAGAAGTTCAAGGCAGTGAACACAATGATTTGAATATGAGTGTTGAGATGAGGGAGGACCACCACCTAAGGGAGTTAAGGGTGGAACTATTTCTACTATCTTAGGTACCCCTAGGTTAAACTCTTTTAGGGTTCATGGAGTTTTACAAGGGAAACATGTGACATTCTTAGTTGATAGTGGAGCAACCCTCAACTTCATTGATTCTACCTCAGCTGAAAAGAGGGGTATTCCAACAAAAGATTTTGAGAGATTCAATGTTATGGTGGCAAGTGGATTTAATATGAATTACACCCAATGAGTTCCACAACTTAGTATCACATTGGGGAATTACACTACCAAAAATAATTTTAATGTGGTGGATTTAGGAGATACTAACGCTATCTTGGGAATACAGTGGCTCCATTCCTTAGTGAATTATTCTCAGAATTTTCAGATTATGGAGCTAAAATTCAAAGCATTATAAGAGGGGGGGACCAACCATGTTCAAGGCCCCAGGTCACAAAGAGCCAAGAATGGAAGACTACCCTAACTTACCTCACTCTAAAGGGGTGTTTTAAAATGAGGGATGAGAATGATGAGGACTATAAGGTCCTTTGATCACTCTATAGACCCAAAATCTAGAATGGGGCTAGGCGAGCCATTTTTTGAGTTCATGAACACTGTGCCTCAGGTAGCTTTCTGCCCGAGGATGAAAGTGTGGTTCTGAGACGACAACGCGGTGCGTTGGAGTCTCTTAGATGCGCTAGCGTCCATACAACCATAGGATGGAAAGTACAGTGGGAACTGCCAAAAAATGAGTTGATAGCCTAGCTAGTGATTTCTAAGGAAACAAAACAAAACTATAAAATAAGAGATATACAAGTGAATATGATAAAGAAATTATATTAAAGCTAAGGTGACAAAGATGATCTCACAAAAGAGCTTGTTCGCCAGCTAGCTCCAAATACACGTCTACCTACACACAAGAAAGAGAAAAATTGTTGGGGGGATGTATAGGGGTTTGCCTCAATTAGACCCCCATTTTGGCGTTTCCATCTCCACAAACAACCAAGATAGAAATGATAGAGAAAAGTATGACAAAAGAGGAAAGGCAGTAAAGAACACAATAAACACTAAAAAACAGTAATGTGCTACTCAACCAAATCATAGAGGAGAGGAGTGAAAATTCTTACCACCTCCACCAAGAGCTCACTAGCTAATGAAGGATAAAAAGAGAGGACTCAAGCCCTTGTTGCAATGGTGTTGTTCCACACTTGCTCTATGGAGTTGATGGAGTGTTGTTTCTATTGCTATGGAGTGCCAAAGTGCTACTTGGGAGTGATGGATGCTAAGAGAATGCTAAGAGATATTGCTAGAGCTTGTGAAGAAGATCACTAGAGGATGTGAAGGAGCTGAAATGAATGGATAATGAATCAATTTGAAGGAATAATGAGCAAGAATAAGGATTTTCGAGTCGGTTGGTCAAAGAGGGAAATTACAAACCATTCCCAATAGGAAATGTAATGCCTCTTCCAACTTCAGACATAGGAATCCGTCAGGGACATAAGTGTGTCACATGGACGTCTACACGTTGTGTGAGCATCCCCGATAGTTATTCTTATATCGACACAAAAGAAATACACCAATTGGAACGAAGGCAGTGGGCTAATGTGGATTTTTTCCTTTGTATTTAGTTTTTTAAGGTGAGAAAGTGTAAAAGAGGAATTTGTATAAGGGGTGCAAATTCACGCCTATAGATTTTTCCCCCACTTTAGTGAGCACAAATACTGATGAGTTCTTTGGTAAATTAGATCAAAAAGGTAGTAGGGTTAGAAATGTATACCTGAACCATCGAGGAAGCATACTACGATCTGGTGAACTCAAGAGCGAAGGACAAGTAAAGGACTTAATAGCCCCGCAAAACTACAAAGTTGAAGAATGAAAGCGTCTTACAGGCCCGCAGACCTGCATAGAGTCGAACCCCAAGATCTCTCACATGAAGGAAGCCCCAGGAAGAAAGTGCCTCACAGGCCTGCAGACCTGCAAAGAAGGTGTCCTCCAAGATCTCTCACATGAAGGATACCTAGAAAAGTTCCTCACAAGCCCAAAGACCTACAAGGAAGGTGTCCTCCAAGATCTCTCACATGGAGGATACCCAGAAAAGTTCCTTACAGACCCACAGACCTGCAAGGAAGCGTCCCCAAAGATCTCTCACATGGAGGAAGCTGAGAAAGTACCCTACAAAATTGTAGACCTATAGGGAAGGTGTCCTTCAAGATCTCTCACATGAAGGAAACCCAGGAAAGTTCCTTACAGACCCGTAGATCTGTAGGGAGGTATCCCCCAAGATCTCTCACATGGAGGAAACCCAAAGAAAGCACCCTATAGACCCACAAACCTATAGGGGAGCCACCCCCAAGATCTCTCGCATGAAGGAAACTAAAAAGAAGCATCCTACAGACCGGAAGACCTATAGGGAGGTATCCCCCAAGATCTCTCACATGGAGGAAACCAAAAGAAGGGGACTTCGCAGAGTCAAAAAGCGGCTTCACAGGCGCACCTGCAAAGTGACATGTCTACTTGTAGATAGAACATGTTTGAAAGCGACCACATAGGAAAATAAGCAGACAATCACACAAACCATCGATAGATTGGAAAGCTTTCAAAGGGGTCCCTTGGGAACTTGACATGAAGAAAGGGGTCAACTCAAAGGACACGTTGTTTGAAAGTGTTTCTTCCTCGAATCGATTCATCATCAAGGAATCCTTTTGAAAGATATTCACTTCATCAAGGAATTTGAAAGGAAGAAAATGCCCCCACGCGAGGGGAAGGTCGAAGTCGTTCCCGTCTCAGAGGAAGGTTCTCAAGTTCTTTCTTTATGAACCATGATGAAGGAAACACATTCCATTAGGGTTTCAAGTCGAGAATATGATTCTTGAAAAGAAGTTTGTGAAGATTCTTGAGAAAATATTCACTGGTGACAAATGCATTTTCTAAAAATTGAAGTGTTATAGAAGTGGCGTTGTCACACATGAGGGGGACAACTCAAGCAAAGAAGAGAGAAAGATAAAGGAAAATCTAAAAGAAAACATCACAAACAAAGGGCATAGGGGTAGCCTAATATTTTGGGGTCATAACTGTTCATATATATATATAAGTATAATAATAGTATATAAAATGAACTGTCATCAACCCCCTACTATATCAAACCATGTGAAGAATGTATGAGAAAAAAAAAGTAAAAATAAAAATTTGGGTCAACATGGAAGGGAAGCTTAAATGCCCCCAACACTTTTCATCATCCCCAATTTGCCGAAAATCAATCACAAACATGGAAGAATGATGATACAAATAGAAGAAGGTTTACGACACAAAAACCACGCCTATATCCAAGCACCAACAAGGGTGACAAGGGTCATCCAGGAACACATAGCAAAATCACAGGGGAACAAATTACAACACACACATATCTATTCTAAAGATAAAGAAGGGGCCTCCCCCTAACACTAATCAACCAAGAGGTCATCCGCCTCCCACTCTAGATCATCGTAGGGGGAAGGAGGATGGGCCTGCAGTGGTGGAATGTTAAGAGGAGTGTCCAAGCATCCCGCATTAAGGGCCCTGCAAGGTCCCCTCCACTAAGCTCTTGTGGAGCTAAAGTCAGTGTTTTCACAAAGATCACTGACAAGGCCGAAACTTCATCCAAAAAGTTAAACATGCACTTTACAGGAGTTCCATGTTTTACTTCAACAAACGGAGAATGTTGCGCTTGAGATTCATCGCTAGGTTCACTGAGTGATTTGGGAGTTGTGACAAACTTAGGTGAAGTCGGGACTGGTTTCATCACTAGGACAAAATAAGTCAGAGTGGGACCACCTTTCAGAGAAGGTGGGATCCTCTAGCATCCTTCATTGCTGGAAGGACTACTCTCCACCTTCTACTCCATCAGGAGACGTGAACTCCCCATAGACAAGGTGAGAGGTGCGGAGGAAGAAAAAATCACAGTAGATACCACCAAATTTTTTTTCATATCTATGGGTTTCAAGAAAGGTGGGACATCTGGAAGGAACATCAACAAAAGCAACTTCACTGAAGGAGCGATGAACACTTGCACCTTTTTAGGGTCAGATGCATTCATACTCACAATAAAAGCCAAAAGTGACACATAGCAAGATTGAACTTAAGCAAAGGGGGGGAGAGAGGAGGATGCGACAGGGGGCCCTAATACAGGGGTGGTCATCTCCTCAACCTTCTTCTACAAGGCAGCCTGCTCAACCATGAGAGCCTTTTGTTGGCACTTGCGCTCGCACGCAAGGCAATTTCTATGACTCTTTGAACCAGAGGTTGGAGGTTGCGAAGGAATAGAAAGCTCCTACTTAGCCATGGGAGTGCCCACTACAGCCGTCTCCGATGGAGGAACAAACTCCTGAATAGGAGTAGGAGGAACAGGTTGAGAAGCACCAGGGGGATTCAACTCAAGTGCCTCGGCAGTGGGCCTCTTCCCATTTATTCCTTTTGGAGTAGAAACAATAGGAGGCCGTGAAGGCCGAGACATAGAGGATTCCCCATGGGGACCTTTTCCTCTACCATACAAATAGTACCAAGGTCTAGGTGGTTTAGTAGGGAGGTCTGATATCCTAATCTTGGGTCTACGCCAAGGAGGGATTAGTGAAATTAATAGGTAAAATCTAGGCTTGCTCATCCAATACTCCTCCCAAGAAAGGGGAGCGGACGAGTCAACCTGAGAGGAGGCAAGCTTCTCCTTCCCTTTTTGGGAAGAGGCAGCTGACTGTTGTGCTACAGGAAGAGCCAATTTTGGTTGTCCCTTGTCCTTGGTCTTATACTTCACATAGTTTTTGTAAAGTAGGTTCGTGCTTGGAGGAAGTGGACCAACTGAGGTGGGCCAAAAATGGTCTAATGAATATCCCCCATAGGACACCAAAGGTTGGTATCCAATGTCATGCACTACATGCATGACACCTTCATGGGAGAACTTTAGACATTTATTAATAACATAGGTGATTCCAATCATGGAAGCTAGCCAAGGTATGCCTAGCTTCATCCTGAACAAATATGACTCTAGAATGACATCGAAAATAGTGTCAACAACCCTAGGTCCAACTAGGACAGATAGATTCATAGAGCCATATGGCTTCAAACAAAGACCATCATGTGTACAAATGGTGGATTTTGTTTCTCCGTACTCTTTTCTATGTAGTGAGTTAATCCACAATGTCTATTCTGTAATAACATTCACTCGACTCACGAGGTCTACTAAGACTCCTATCACAATATTACCATTGAGGCAAGTAGGAATATAGAGGGGAGAGGGCTTGTTATTTAATCATAAGTCCTGTGAAGTGAATGTCACATCCGGTGAACCAGTCACAGGCTATGTGATAGGGGTAACCGTGACCATGTTAACATAGGCCTCGAGCTAAGTGATAGAATCAGTGGAGTCGACAATAATGTTAACAAAATGCAACAGAAACGGGTCTGTGTATATCTGCAATTCACTATTCACTTTCACCACCAATTTATTCGTACTTTGCCTGCTTCCATCAAGATGAATAGTACCATCCTCAATGTGGTCTTGTATCTCATGATGCAGGTGCATACAACGTTCAATATCATTTCCGTTGACTTGATGGTACTAACAATAGGTACTTGCATCATACCAACTAGGGTAAGGTTCCTTAAGAGGTTTAGGGTTCGACAAGGTTATGATCTTATCCTTCACTAACTTTTGCAAGATGGAAGAATAAGATTTTGCTAACTTTGTGAACTTTTAGTTGCATTTGAGGTCGTTGTCATCCACAACGGCTACTACATTCGCAATAGCCTTTCCTTTCCCAGAAATTGATACAATGGAATTTTCTTTAGAACGGGAGCACGAGGAGGATCCCCCGAACTGAACTACCATCTGTTGATACTCTCATAGTGTAAAACCTCATCCCACAACCTAGAGGATGATGCAACACTGTGGAAGCACAACTAATTTTTTTTCTTAAAAAGAGTAACAATGATGAGTGAAGTAACCTACTCTAACACATACATCCTCTAGGCCATGCAACGTGTCTACATGTGAAATTCCAAACTTACAAAATTATTCTAAAACATAGTATATGGAATTAACTCATGATAACAACATACAAAAAAGTAGTAATCCATTTTGCAAAATAAGTCTAAAACATAGAAATGTAATGATCATATTTCCACAGATACAACACCATATAAACAATATTTACCATTTAATCCAACCATTAATAAATCATACATAATGTTACAATTACATCACAAGGGTTCTCCTCGATACATATGAGGATTACAATTACATAGTGTCCACTGTTACAATGAGAAAGAGAAGTAAAAATCCATAGAACCACACGAGCTCCTCGAACAAGAAGATCTCCCCATCATGAATAGGAAGAGAAACTCAACAATGTAAGGTGCACTCCACCTATCCATATGGTACCCGTAGGCCCAACCCCCATGCTAGGAGATAGTAACAGGTAATCAAGACAACCTACTACCTCTAAACACAGGAAATATACAAGATAAAAAAGTACTAGGAAACACCAACAAAAGGTCACATTGCTTCCAGAATCACTGAATCAAGAACAACCACTATACAAAACAACTAACTGTTGCCATAGGATGAGTGTCATCACAAAGGTTGCATTGGTTATCCTAAGGAGATCTTCCTAGGTTTCGGTAACCTCTTTGAACTCTGACCCCACATGCACACCAGTGCAGAATCAATTATCTTTCAAGAAGACAAGATAATGACCTTGCCATTCCAGGCCTTCCCAACTCATCTCAAGTCTAACACAAGCCCTTGAGCCAATGAGCGAGGCTAATTATCAAGTTAAATGTGTTAACTACCCATTCCCCTAATGTAGGTTATTTAATTTCCACTGATTACACTAACTCTCACATGAGTTATCCTGGGACCACTTTGTGTCTCGGCTCTCATTGAAAGCCACTCCCCTATCGACAACACAATAACTCATTCTACACCTAAGGGTAGACAGTGCACAAACTGATAATAACATAACACAAGAGATAACACATCCCTACGGATGTCCAATAATGAAACCAACTACGTGCACTACCCAAGGAAATCTCAAGGGCGAATAACAAAACAACTCTTTTACAATTACAATCTGGAAGACTTACATTTTCTCTACAACAAATATTCCCCATAGTACCCAATTATAGAAATACTAGAAGTTACAATAAACAATCTCATGTAATTAAAAACACTACTATTCGGATTTCCTAAATCCAATAGATCAATATCTCACACTAAAATACACTATTCAAAACACAATTCCCATTAATAATCCACAACGAAATTATATCAAAATTTTAACTACGGTTTCTCAACCACACATAATATCTAACCCAATTTCACAATTAAACTAATTAGTCATTTGTAATTAATTAATCGTGCTTGCATACATCTATTGTAATAAACAAACAATAAACAAATATATTTAATATGTATATATACAATTAAATATAATTATATATAAACATATAAATATATTATTTAATTATA
Organism: Sequoia sempervirens; assembly: GCA_007258455.2. Lineage (NCBI taxonomy): Eukaryota > Viridiplantae > Streptophyta > Pinopsida > Cupressales > Cupressaceae > Sequoia > Sequoia sempervirens. The sequence continues at coordinate 436,751,585 of VDFB02000017.1, read as the reverse complement.
AAATCAACTACACCATAAAAGAAACTCATTTATTTAAAAACCAAATCCATTTACTCATAAAAATCATTTAAATAATAACATCAATTTAAATAAATATATTTAATTATATATATATATATAATTATGTATATATACATATATACACACAATTATATATATATATAATAAATATATTATCTAATATATAAAAATGAACTATATTTACAACTATACAAAACAAATATATATATATATATTATACATTATATATTAAAATATATAATATACACTACATATATATATATATATATATATATTATATATATTAAACAAAACACACAGTGGTACGAAATCGCAGGCCTGGCCTACCTGCACAGGCAAAGCCTGTGTGTGGGGTTTGGCTGCTATGCAGCCTTCCCCACAGGGTTGCAGTCTGTGAGCAGCGTTGGGCGCTGCCCACAGTTCGCGTCTCTTTGTGGGGCGGTTGTGGTAGCCCCAGCCTCCACCATAACTATTGTTTAAACCTACGATTTTATTAATATAAAAATCGTCGTACAATTTGACAACGGATTTTGTTCATATAAAAAATTTCAGAATAAATTTCAACAGGAAAATTTTATGAAAATATACAATCATAAATATATATATTTGTATATGTATATGTATATATATGTTACAATATATATACATATATAAATATATATACATTTATCAATGAATACCACAGTTGAACAAATTTTCACAATACTTTTCTACAGGAAAAAGATTTATAAATTTATCAGAGTTTCCCTAAATTCTCAAATATTTTCTTTGAATTTCCTATTGTGTTAAAATAAATCATTTTCTATAGAGATCTATAATTTCATTTTGTATCAATCTATTTCAAATGACCAATTTACACATAGAATCTAAATTTTTTTCTATAGAGGTTCAATTTTCACGGCAATATTTTAAAAACAAAAGCTTCTACAGTAATGAAAACCTCTCCTAATCTTTTCCAGTTTGCATTACAATAATTAAATAACTCTTTCAAATCAAAATTCACAAAAAAAATTAAGGAACCTATTCCAGAAGAATTGTTGCCTCGAGGATTAATGTCGAGCTTCTGTGTAACCTTCAATTTTCTAAGATTGCCACTTCCCAGAGAACATAAACAATCCACAACCAATAATATAACAAACTAGATTCCTAGAATTATCAGAAAGCTTCTAAGATCTACAATTTATTCAACCACAAAACAATTCTTTTCTTTCCTAAAAACCTCTATCTTCTTTTCTCGTGAAAACAACTTCCTCTTGTCTCACCAATTTCAATCAATCTCTTCATAAATCAATTTTAAGACAGTAAGAAAACCAATCCTTCTAACTTACAGTTCACACAACAAATATCTCTTCTTTAAAAAACCAAGATATTTCTAAGATATTTTCCCAAATATGCATTTAAAATTAAAACAATTTATTTAATCTGATTTACAATTAACTTATTTATTTTAATTCCCAATTAATTTCATAATTAAAATTACTTAATAATATAACATAAATTATATTAATTAATTTATAATAAAATCTCCATATTACTTAAATACTTAATCACAATATATAATTTAATCCTTACAATTTAAACTTGCATGATAAATAAAATACCAAGACCAACATGGATAAGGATCATGACCAACATACAGACTGACGACACACTGTGCTAGGGTAAAGGTTTGACAAGGTTAACCAGTTACTATCTCCCAATCATTACTGTTGAGTAGTGGACACGCTCAGACCTGTGAAACCAGATGAAGTCGTTGTCCTGTACCTGCAAACCTACAACAAAAGAAAAAATCGTACATGTATACAAATAATAATTCATACACACTGTGAAGAGAGAATCGTGAAAATAACAGGGCACTCGCAAGCGAGTGATGTAATATCATTCTCTTCACCAATACAATGTCACATCAACTAACGAGATAATATTTCAATTAACTACCATAAGCATATATAGCAATGCCATCACAACTAAGCATCTATGCAAACATAAAGCATATTAAACATAATCACAATGCATATAATGTATCATCACATCCATATAGTCTATCATCACCCCACTGTCAGTGATAGAACAACCATAACATCAAATAAGGTCTAGCAAAGTATCTAATCTATCAAGAAAAACATAGAAAAATGGAGGGGTTTCACACATAGGGCTACACACAAATGCAAGAAAGAAGGGTATTTCATAAGGGAAAAAATCTCTTGCCAAGACCTTTGCAAGTTCCCTATGAATACCCTCTGCACGTCAGATTCAGGCAGTGGGTACGTGAGAAGAGCGCTTGATACCGCATGATGAAGTCAGTAATCTTTTCATTATTACCTTATTTGCATCAGACAAGATCCGAAAAGGTCATTTTCAGCCTGATGTTTGCTTGGAATTGTCATAAGAATTGGTTTACAAGTTGGTCAAATGAGAAAATGGAATTATCAAGCAAGGAACAATACCATTCGAGTGTTGTATCCTTGAGAGATCGAGGGAATAGTTTTTCCATCAACGCGTCGTGATGGAAGAAATTTGTGCACAGGGCATTAAAAGTAGACACATGCATTTGTGGATCCCCTTTGTCGCCATATTTTTTGAATTTAGGAATCTCCATTCCTTGAGAGAAGGGAGTGTTCAAAATTGCGACCGACAATGGGCTATGTTGGAAGATAGGTTGGGCAGAGGCTTGGGAGAGACTTGCCAACTGGCTCTACATCTTACCCATATTCTAAAGAAGAGTGTTTATAATAGGGTCATTAGAAGATATAGGGCCAGAGGAACCTCCTCCAGAACTACCACCAGAGCCACCACTGAAACCATCGATGTGGCCACCACTGGAACCACTACTAGAGCCACTACCACTAATAGGACCTCTACCAGAGCCACCTCCACTTCCAAAGCCACCACCATGACCTCCATCAGAACCACTTCCACCAACACCACCCCCACTGTCAAAGCCATCGCCACTACCAAGGCCCCCACCGCTCATCCCACCAAAATATCCACCACTAGAGGTGACCGGAGGGGTGAAGCTAAAACCCAAGGGGATCTTGTTCACTTTGATAGTTTCAAATTCCTCAGAGGAAAAGGGAATGTTGATCGAAGGTACAACATCAGCCATGTACATAGACTTAGGAGGAATCAACATTCCTATCTATCTCTCATGGTCTTCAAAAGTGACTCCTCATATATTGTTAGGATTGTTTGGAGGGGCACATGCATCAATTATACTAGAGAGACTAGCCAAGAGTTCTATGCCTATTCAGTCTTTTCCCACCATATACTTTAGTTCACTGATAACCTAGGTGGCCCTAGCCAACTTTTGGTCTCTTTCCAAGTGATGTTCCAACTCACCCAACCCTTTGCTGAAGGTGGAGACAAATTCTGAAGGAATGTGAATAGCCTCATGCTTGTTGACCGATGATGGTGTGAAAGATGTAGGAGGAGTGGGGACGTGGTCATTCTCGTTAGAGTACCTCACCCCTTGACAATTGCTCCTGGGTGGCTAGACCAACAACGGATCCAACGAAAAATGCTTGTAGAGAAACCAGTAGTGACCTTCGTCCTCTCCATCGGAAGGTGTCGTACACTTCTCTTGAAAATATACCTAAAGGTTGTGGACTAGGTTGTGATGCTCATAAAAATTCACAACACTCAGGGGTGCAACGATCACAAGATATAAGGAAAAAATATCAACACCAATGGATGAGCAGATGTTGGTTCACATCGTGTTCACCAAAAATGTAAGAGAGGGGGACCAACCATGTTCAAGGCCCCAGGTCATGGAGAGCCAAGAGTGGAAGGATTCCCTAACTTACCTCACTCTAAAGGGATGTTTTAAAATGAGGGACGAGAATGATGAGGACTATAAGGTCCTTTGATCACTTTGCAGACCCAAAATCTAGAATGGGGCTAGGCGAGCCAATTTTCGAGTTCAACACTATGCCTCAGGTAACTCTCTGCCCGAGGAAAAAAGCGTAGTTTTGGGACAACAACACAATGCACTGGCATCTCTCAGGTGCGCTGGTGTCTGTACGACTAGAGGACCGAAAGTACAGTGGGAATTTCCAAAAAATGAGATGACAACCTAGCTAGTGGTTTCTAAGGGAACAAAACAAAACTATAAAATAAGAGATATACGAGCAACTATGATAAAGCAGGTATATTAAAGCTAGGGTGACAAAGATGATCTCACAAAAGAGCATGTTTTCCAGCTATCTCCAAATACACGTTCACCTACACACAAGAAAGAGGAAAATTGTTGGGGGGTTGTATTGAGGTTTGCCTCAGTCAGACCCCCATTTTGGTATTTCCACCTCCATGAACAACCAAGATAGCAACGATAGAGAAAAGTATGATAAAGGAGGAAAGGTAGTAAATAACACAATAAACACTACAAAACAGTAATGTGCTACTCAACCAAATTGTAGAGGAGAGGAGTGAAAATGCTTACCACCTCCACCAAGAGCTCACTAGCTAATGGAGGATAAAAAGAGAGGACTCAAGCCCCTACTACAATGGTGTTGTTCCACACTTGCTCTACGGAGTTGATGGAGTGTTTTTGTTGCTGCTATGGAGTGCCAAAGTGCTACTTGGGAGTGATGGATGCTAAGAGAATGCTTGAGAATGCTAAGAGAGATTGCTAGAGCTTGTGAAGAAGATCACTAGAGGATGTGAAGGAGCTGAAATGAATGAAGAATGAATCAATTTGAAGGAAGAATGAACAATAATAAGGAATTTTTGGGTGGGTTGGTTGAAGAGGGATGTTACAAACTTTTTTGAATAGGAAGTGTAATGCCTCTACCAACTTCAAATGCAAGAATCCGTTAGGGATGTAAGTGTGTCGTGCGGACGTCTGCATGTCACATGGGTGTCCTCGACAGTTATTGTTCTATTGACACAAAAGACAAACGCCAAGTGGAACGAAGGTAGTGGGTTGATGTGTATTTTCACCTTTGGATTTGGTTTTCTAAGGTGAGGAAGTGTAAAAGGGGAATTTGCATAAGGGGTGCAAATTCATGCCGATACAAGCATATGAAAAGAAGGTTATATTGAGGGGTATGTCTAATGGTACTCCCAAGATCATGTCAACAAAATGGATGGAGAGCATATTTAGGCATGGCGATGTAGCTTGGGAAATGTAGTGTCTAATTTCAAGCTAATACCCTTACTGAGGATAGCAATTTGTATCATATAGACAAATAGCTCATATTGGATAAACACAGTTTGGTCTTTGGTGAGATTCCTCCAAATAGAGGATTTGAGCATGTTATTGAATTGGAGGAGGGATCTAAACTAGTTATCACCACTCCTTATTGACATCTAAAGAAGTTGAAGGAAGAGATTAAAATATCCATTAAGGAGTTGCTTGATATGGGGCACATTAGGCCCAGCTTGAGTCCCTTTGCTTCTTCTATTGTCTCGGTGAAGAAGGACAAGACCATGAGGATGTGCATATACTATTACGACCTTAATAAGAAGACTGTATTTAGAATAGATACCCTATTCCTTAGATTGATGAGTTGCATGGAGTGATATACTTCTCAAAGATTTATCTTCATTTAGGGTATCATCAGATCAAGGTGAGATCCGGAAATCCACAAGACTACATTCAAATTCCATTATGGGCACTACAAGTTTCTAGTTATTCCCTTTGGGCTAACCAATGTACCAACTAACTTTTAGTTCTATATGAACCACATATTTAACAAATAGTTGAGGAAGTTCTTATTGATTTTCTTTGATGATATGCTCATCTACAATAAGACTTGGGAGGAGCACTTAAAATACCTCAATGAGGTGTTGAGTATCATGGAGGCTCATTCATTGTATGCAAAGGCATCTAAGTGTAAGTTCGAGATGACCAAGATTCTCTACTTGGGTCATGTGATCAATGCTAAAGAAGTTCAGGTTCACCAAGAGAAGATACAAATAATTATTGATTGGCCACCACCGAGGACACTAACAGAGTTCCAGGGGTTCTTTGGATTATGCAGCTACTATAGGAAATTTGTAAAAGGGTTTTCATAGTTAGGTGCACCCCTAACATACCTTACCAAGAAGGGGGATTTTAAATGGTCACATGAGGCTCAATAGGAATTTGAAAGGCTTAAGGAGGTGATGAGATTTTGTCTTGTGTTGGCATTACCAAATTTTACTCATCCCTTCATTCTTGAGTGTGATGCATCAGGGGAAGGTATTGGAGCAATTTTAATACAAAACAAGCACCCCATTGCATTCAGATCTAGAAACATAGGGATAATGAGAGGATCTACTCCATCTCCAACAAGATGATGCTCACCATAATGCACACATTGGTGAAGTTCAAACAATATCTAGTAGGTGGAAAATTTGTGGTTAGGACTCACCATAATATCTTGAGGTATTTTCTAGAGCAAAAAGATCTAAATGAATGGAAACAAAAATGGGTCAACAAGGTACATGCTTATAAGTGTAACATAGAATATTTCAAGGGGAAGAAGAATGTAGTTGTTGATGCTCTCTCGAAGAAACCAATTATTTATTCTCTAGCAATAATCTCAACTTATTGGAAGGCTCACCTTTTGGTGGAGTATTTCAAAACACAAGTGCATGTGAGATATTGGATGTGAAGACACATGATGACAAATATAGAGTGATAGATGATATCATTTAAAACAAGGGAAAAATTTACTTGGTTCTTAAGTCAAAAATTAAGGAGAAAATCTTGAGATCCATCCATGATACACTATTGACAGGACATCCTAGTTACTTTAAGACATACAAGGAGGTTAGGGAGAGGTTCTCATGGAAGGGCCTCAAGGAGGATTTCTTGAGACATGTGAGAGAGTGTATGAATTATCAATAGAACAAGTCAGAGAAAACTTTTCCAGTTAGGTTACTTTAGCCATTGCCCATTCCAGAGTAGAAATTGGAAAGTGTATCTATGGATTTCATCATTGGTTTGTCGAAGGTATAGGTTAGAGATTGCATTTTTGTAGTTGTTGATCAATTGACCAAGTTTTCTCATTTCTTCACCATCTCTATAGAGTTTAAGGAACCTCATATATTAGAGTTGTTTTAGAGAGTTGTTTAGGTTCTATGGGTTTCTGATGAACATGGTCAATGACAGGGATAACAAGTTCCTCAATTCTTTTTGGCAAAATATATTCAAGTTAGCTGACATAGAGTTGACTCCTAGCACAAGTTAACACCATTAGAAAGATAACCAAATAGAGATCGTGAACAAATGTACTGAGGGATATTTGTGTAACTATGTGGTAGGGAAGTAGAGATCTTGGATTAGGTGGTTACACTTGGGTGAACACTACTATAACACCTATAATATGGTGATGAGGATGACTCATTTTTAAGCATTTTATGGTTATGATGCTTCATCATTCTTGAACCTAGATTTCAGTGACAACATGCCTCCCAAAGCCAAGGATTGGATCCAAGAGAGTTGGGATATTCTTACATCTCTCAAGGATAACCTTTAGTGCACCCAGAATCAACAAAAAATGTATGCAGACAAGCATAGGATAGAGAGAAGCTTTGAGGTAGGGGACTTGGTTTTCTTGCATCTACAACCTTACATGCAGTCACCCTTGAAGAAAAGTGGTGTCAAGAAGTTAAAACCTCACTTATTTGGTCCTTACAAGGTTTCTTGTGAAGTGGGGGAAGTGGCATATGAGCTTGGGTTGCTAGAGAGTAGAAGGATCCACAATGTGTTTCATGTGTCATACCTCAAGAATGCATTGGGCAACATCTTACATATTCACTAGATCTTCCACCTCTGGATGAGGAGGGTAGGTTTGTTTTGATTCCATAGGAGATTGTGGATACTAGAGAGAGGAGGTTCAGGAGCAGAGTAGTCAAGGAGTACCTAGTTTGGTGGAGGGATTTACCAGTAGAGGATGCAACATGAGAAGGACAGTAAATTCTTCAACATCCTAATATGTAATTGCTTGAGGACAAATAATTTTGGGAAGGGAGGACTATAATGTCCCCTTTTAATGCCCAGTTAGGAGTTACTTAATTAGCCTATTTTATTCTCGTAGGCTAATGTCAAAGCTAAGGGAATATTTTAATTAATTATTTAATATTATCTAGTCCAACATATTTTAAGGATAATATTATTTAAATAATTTAATTGAGTTCTGATGACCCTGATTAATAGCTATTTTTCTCTTTTTTAGTTCATATCTTTTAAACACTTTAAGCTACTTATTTCATATACATTCCTAAACTTATATACCTTTTATATCTTTTATGCCATCCAAACCAGACATTGATGAATGGAAATATGATTATGATATAATGATGTTTGCATGGATGAATGTGTATGAAATTCAGTATGAATCTATGTTTAATTCATGATTCTTAATGGTATGTATGCTTTAGATGAAACTAACTCCTTGTATCCAAAAGTATTGCAACCTGCAGCAACTGGAGAACTCAACCCACAACCAAAGAATTCTAGGTCGATTGCAGGGGAGATTCCAGGGACACCAAAAATGTGACAGTTACATAAATTATGGAAGTGATCATTGGAGTGGTCAATTATGAGTCATCAGATCATTCAATAAGACAATGGAGGAAAGAAGAATTTTGCAGTAATCAGGAAACTAATGTAACTATTTGCACAAAGTGTGTCTCTGTCAGTGTCATTAAAGCAAAGTTGCAAACCTATTTGTCTTCTTCTATCTTTTTCAGTTATAGTTATAGTTTCAAAGACTTTATCTCTCTCTATTTTGAAGGAGAGTTGACATCTTCATTTAATTTTGTTTTCAATTCTTATGCAAATAAACCTCCTCCCGAACCTATATAGTTGGATCGGTGGTTGAGGAGAAGATCTAGTTGGAAGATATATGTTTTTATAGTTATAGTTTTGTTTCACAGACAATATCTTTGTTAATTTTCTGTTATACATTCATGAATGAGAAATCTATGAAGATTCTTGTCAGATTGTAGAGTTTAATTATATGCAAAAAATATGTTGTATTTTATTGTTATGATTAGTTTAATCAAGTAGCACATATTTGGTTTCTCATGTGGGTACAACAACTTGAGCAAGGGCCACTCAAGGTACTTTTTCACCCACCTTAATTTATGTTGTTAATTTAGATATTTACATTATTACATTCATTCTTCATTACATGCACATGAATGATATTTAGTCTCATGATTTAATTTTTGTAGTACATCATTAATTCGCCCTCTGGAGTGATTCAAGTAGTTAGAAGTGAGAATTAGAAGTGCTAGTGAAATTGCAAAGTTTAGGTTTATCAATTAACATATGTAGTGTTAAGCCGAAGGTACTTGCAATATCAGTAGTAGATTAAGTTATTGCCCCTGTTTTGCAATTTATGCTTTATTTTTCTTTTCTATCCTTAACCTTTTTCTTGCACGTGTAAACCACCTATACTTGATGATATAGGCCATGTAGAGTCTATGAATGCACATATAGTGCCAACATCATCAAAATTTTATGAAGCCCTCGTTGATAATTTAATGGAGTCTTTGCAAGGGTTTAGTGGATTGTTTAGTTAGGAACCCTTCCTTTAAATTATGTGTCTAACACCAAGTTAAATAGACATTAGTGAGGACTTACAAGTTCATAAAGTGACTTTTTGGTTATTTATGAAATTTTAAAAGGGTCACTTTATTATACCTGAGTTTATTTTAAAATATTAGCAAAAAGTGGGAATTCAAAAAGTTAATGTGGAGATGCATACAAAAGTGAAAAGTGAATCTCATTTGGTCTATGCTTGGATATTATTCTATTTTGTGATTTTGGAGAGATTTTTGAAGTTTGGACCCTAGGACGGAAACCCTAAGGGTGATTGGTTTTGGTGGTGTAACAAATCTACCCTAGCTAGTTTGTTGGAGAGGTTATTTAGATTTCTCACTTTGGATATTATAGGCAAAAACATAAGAAATTTGTGAAGTCTCTTTTAGAGACAAATTTCAGGGCTAATTGGTTTATGTAGGCTAGGATAAATATTTGAAATAAACAAGAACTAACAATCACACTTTCGTGTGCAATGGGTATGTCGAAGAGGTATGGAAGGTTAATTAGGAAAACAATGGTCTATTAGGGAAAAAATGGTTTACTTTTTGCATACATTTGTGCAATACATAAGATCAAATCGGTTGATCATTGAAGAAATGATTTTGTTAATATATTATTGTTATTAATATTTTTATTAGTATTATTATCAATATTATATTATTACTATTATTTTAGATTTGTATTATATAATAATACTATTATATTATTAATTTATTGATATATCAAGTTTGGATTATGTTACATTATTATTATATTAATGATTATATTAGGTATTATATTATATTTATTTTATTATATTGTATTATATCATATTGTTAATTGAATGGGTTTGGATTATGGGTCAATTTTTAGGATAAGGGTTGAAATCAGATAAATATTATATATTGTTAGTATTATACTAATATTATTGTTATGTATTTTTTATTATATAATAGCATTATTATATTATTTACTTTGCTATATATTTACTATTATAGTGCTATATTTTTATTAATATTAATATTAGTAATATATATATATATATAGTTCATGGCTGCAAAGCGGGAGGTTGCAGTCTTGGTGTCATCATGAGGTGGATCAATGACATATATTTGGCTTGCGCAGATGGTAGACGAGATGGGTGGCAGCGGGCATTAATTGTTGAAAGACGGTGAGGACTGCATATTGGATGTCCATTTAGCAGAGTTAATTCACCAATATGTGGGAGGACGGGCTAAGGTTGGTTTTTGTGGCGATGGGATATCTATCAGTCTGCATTTATAGCACATTTTGGGTGATAGAATTTCCATTTTCCTAGTTCTTTGCAATGGAGACTCCCATCTGCCTCCCGCTAGGCAGAAAGCTCTAGGCTTTCTATGGCCGAATAAGGCACTGTTGATGGTGTTTTCTGCACAGCAACAACTCAGACATAATGCAATATTCTATCTCTCTTGAAAGGTTATTTCCAACAATAAATTAATGAAAATCACCCCAAGGTCTCTCGGGTGTTAGGTCATAACAATGCATAAAACAACTCAGATGAAATGTGAAATGCTGGTAATCACAATCGGACCTTACTACAAGCAGACTGTATCTTTTCAATTTATCAGATCTGACAATATGATGATCTTAAAATCCTAAATCTAACCGGATAACAAAGAAACAACAAAAGATAGGGATGCAAGGAAAGTGATAAAATCTAAATTACTGAAAGGACAAGCAGTGTAAATAACATATATCTGGAATGGACCTATCTCAAATAACCAATCCCTGTTCGACCCACAAGGCAATCTTACAAGAACAGTGCAATCTTCTGAGGAACACAGATTTTCAAATCATAGACTTGCATCTACAACCGAACTTAAGCACATTTGAATATACGGTCCAGGTTGACTTTACCAGCCTACTACAATCAGATAGTTACTGGGAGTTTAGACCAGAGATAGCTATAAACATTCCAAATATGAGATCACAAACACCATTTGTCCAACTAAACTGATTTATTTCTAACTTTAAAACCCTAGATCTTCAAGCAATGTAAAAGATAGAACAAAAGAACCATGCAAGATGAGATAACACAAAGGATTTCACCAGGAAAACCACAATGCCTTCAATTGTATTAATCACCAAATGCTGCAACAATTCAACTGTTCTGAATATGGTATTTGCTTCAAGAAATTCTAAAACTCTAACTATTGCTCCTGCTAATCTCTATTACTGTCTTGCTAATGTCTATATCAATTTTCTGAACTCTTACAATGAGGCAAAAATGCCAATTTATACCAAAATTTCCCCAAAACACGTCGGCCCAGCCAAACATTTTTACAAAATAATAAAAACCGCCAAAACAGGTCGGCCAAGGAAACAAACTAAGGCACACATTTAATGCCATCATCCAAGTCGGCCAAGGCACAGTCCCCAAGGAAGTCTGGTCCAATGCATGCCCTATAATAATAGGGAAGCACAAATCTCGAAAAGAGCATTAACTGCTACTCCCTTTGTCTTTCCTCCGCGCTGGTAACCCTTGGACCTTCGAGAATATCCCGTCCAGCTCAGCAATAGGTGGCAATGGCAAAACCCTGAGTCGGCATTTAATTGAATCAATTCCCTCATTGGACCGCTCAACAGTTTTCTTCCAGTCCTCCCTGTTGGCCATGTACCTGTCTATCACTGCCAAGTATGCAGCTGCATCATCAAGCAAATGGGAGGTGACAGTTCCATCAGATTCTGGGGCATAAACCTCATGCCACCATTCCTTCAGTTGATCTAAGCTCAGATATTTGGAAGCTATTTTCTTCCTCCCTGTCATCACCTCAAAAAAGGCAATGCAACCGTCATAAATTGCAGTGAGGTCAGCATCAATTGATTTTCTTCGTTTTTGTATCTTTTTCAGGCCTCCCTGCCTGATCTGTAATGCCTCGAGCCACTCCCATGGTTCATCCAATTTAGCAGAAGGAAGGATTCCATCCTTACCCAACTGATCCTTGCCATATCCTAGAATAGTCCTTGACTTCTGCAGCAGGAGGTCTATGTCATTCTTATCCTGAGACAAGATGCTCTCTAACAGCTCCTTTCCCCGGACTGCATCCTTGCCCACAGACAAGATTTCCTTGATGGCTTCATCCCCTTGTGTCTGGACACCCACCAACCAGTCTGTGGCAGCCTGAGCGGAGGCCTTCATCTTTTCAATACCGGAGATTGTCTCCTTTGGCAGAAATCCTGGAGTAGTAGAGGAGGACGGATGGAGAGACTGTAGAGGCTTCATGACCTCTTCTAAACTCCTCGTCAACCTTTCATTCTCCCTTTTCAGTTCTCGTTTTGATTGGGTCTCCTTCCTCAGTCTGTCCACAATCACATCACTTGACCCTTCAAATTCCTCAATATCCTGCTCAAGGGAGGCCGGCCCAAGGTTAATAGTTTGGATGTTGTAATCCTGGCCTGTTACTTCATCTCTTGTTTTATCTGCAGCAGGGGTGGCGATGTGAACTACTCGGTTGTGCACCTCATCCCTTTCCACCTGGGAAATCACCTTTGCAGCCTTCTTCTTCTTGCCCTTACCGATCTGAGACAACATCTCATCCCAGTCAAGAGGGGTGTCCTCTACGATCACTTGTTTCTTCTTTGCAATTTCTTTCTCCAGCCAGTCCGGGGCTACGGGGTCCGTCCGGATTCCTTCTGTATGAGTTTCTCCCGGGTCCTCTGTGGCTGTTACTTTATCATCCTCTTTCTCTGGAGTTTTCTCACTTTGACGAGCCTCCTCAATTCCCAACTCCGGAAACACTGGTGATGGAGTTCGAGCAGGGATACTTTCCTCCGGTTCCGGTGATCCGCGGCCTTTCTCACTCTCTGGAGAATCCTCATATTGTACCAAGGGAGAAGTATACCCTTCTTCCGTCTCCACCTCGAGCTCGGCAGCCTCATTGAATAATGTTCCTTCCTTGAACAGTTTTGCCTCTCCGCTGATTTCCTGCTCCTCCGGATTCTCCGGTTCTGGTGCGCTCTGTAGAGGAGAAACAGGTTTATCTTGCTCCTCAACTGGTAATACTGGCGGGGAGTCTTTTGGCTGTGCAGCATCCTTGGGGGAAGGGGTTCTGGATTTTCTGGTATACACCTTGGTCTTTTCCCCTCCAGAGCTCTCCACATCAACAACTGGAGGTTCATCCTCCGAAGCAGTTTGGTCTTTCTTCTTAGCCACCCTTGTAGTTCTAGCCTTCTTAGGCGGCGGAGGGGCATCCTTCTCTTCAGCTTTCTCTGCCTCTTCCTCATCCGAGGACTTGCTGATTGTCAGAGTCTTCCACCTGCGCTTGCCAATTGGTTTCCTCTTTGTTGCAGGTGCAGTTCCCTTAGGACCTCTGACTTTAATTTTGAATGGCGAGGTTTTGGTTGATTTCCCTTTAGGGCCCTCTTCCCCGGATTCTTCAGAAGTGGACATGGGGTTGAGATTCCCCATCAAATCAAAAGTACAAGGCACATTAGCATTCTCCAACACCCAGACCTTATGCTTAATCCAAGAAAAAGTAAATCTTAGCACTGGAGCCATCAAGTCTTCCAACTCTGTTACCTCAGGCTCATTCCAATCAATGTCTGCCACTGACCTGTCCTTAATGGGCTCATAAACATGATCTTGGACCAGCTTTCCATCGTCATCCAGCTGATCCGGAATCAGCTTCACATTATACTGTCTAATGGCCTCTACAGGCAGCCGGGAATACCTTTTCTTCCTCGCATCAAGGTCATCCTTGATGTTGACCCAGTAATCTTCTAATTCCTCCTTATGCCTGTATTCCCGGGTAGCTCTTTTCTGTGCCTCTCCGGTTATATCAAAGTTCATTCTCTTTGAATGGAAAGAGAATCCATATGCGGCTAACTCCTCACCGGCCGTGTGAGCTGATTGGATGGACGGGCACATTTCCCCCACGCCAATCCCAAGAGGGAAGTCACCTCCAAAGCCAGTCTTATGCTTCTCCTTCTTCACCACTGCATCAAACTCACAAATTTGTCTTACGACCTCCAGTAGCACTATGTGGTCAGTGGGATACCTGGGCAATCTGTAGGGTGCAACAGGGCATCCATCAATCCGGAGATAAGTGAAGGTGGGGAACTGGATAAACCATGCCCCGTAATTCTTGATCAGCCCCTTGGCCCCATCGGACAATCTGATATGTTCTGCATTCTGAAGGGTCCGGGTAATGTGCATTGTAAAGGCATCATTGGCCCTCCTATAATCTCTGTGTCCCAAATGTAGCTCCGGATAGACTTCGTAAATGATATCCTGCCCGATAGTTCCCACCGGAGTCAGTCCCTTGTAAGGATAGGAGATGGCCAGTACATACATGATGTAGGAGGACATGGTGAACTTCTTCGACTCCAAGACATTCCTCAGTTGTTTGTCTATTTCCGCACTGATGAGACCTGCCCAGTGATAATTTGTTCCCTGACTCATCTTGGTGATCACGTGGACCATCCAATTCTCCAATACTCCGGCAGTTTTAAGTCCGGCCACCCTGCTCAACAGTGTGATGGCATCATAGATATCCGGCCTGAATTTCACCCTGTGCAACTATTTAGGCAACTTGGAGTGGTGGGATTTTGGCTTCTCCAGCCATGAATTAATGATCTGTTGAGCCTTAACTGGCTCGTTCTCATAATATGTTAGAGCTGTGTCAATGTTTAAGGCACAGACCGAGGGGAGATCCGGCATGCTGAAGGCCCGGGCAATGGAGGCAGGACTGAAGTTTGCCAAGACTCGTCCCTCAGTGCTGACCACCATCTGTGTATCAAAAGCGTACTGTCTAGCACACTCCAAAATCAACTCGTAGCACTGGACCGCTGGAGGGAACCCTGCCACATGCACCAATCCTGAATTCATCATTCCTTGCCTCAAGGCTGATTGGTCCTTCTCAGCTGTTCTTTGTTTGAACTCCTCGTACCGCCACGCGCCAACGTTGGTGTCAGATATCTCAGCCCACACGGAAGATATCTTACTTTCTGGAACCTGACTCTTCATGTCTAATTTCAATCTCTCTGTCTCAGAAACTGAAGATGCCCCTGCACCACCCTTGGACTTCCCAGCAGCAGCCTTGCTTGATTCGGCCTGCACATTCAAGAATTATTATTAGAATTCAATTATTGAGCTCATATCAATCCAAAGGGTTAGCACACATCATATAAATCCATTAAAATCCATTGCTAATTGCCAATCTTTCGAGATCCGGAGAAATCCAATAATCCGGGAAAATCGTGTAAACCGGGAAAATACCGTCGGGGCGGAATTTCGGAGAAATCCGACCCAGACGGATTCCTGCTGCCAAGGCATTATTAGACATATAAATCATTAATACGCTCGGAAAATCAAAGGATAATCGTTAAAAATTACTCATTAGCAACAGGAAATAAGCATAAACAATCATCCCATCAATCCTATCATCGAAATATACAAAAGAACGCAATCAGACAGGAAATCCAGAAAAATCCGGATGGAACAGATTTTCGCGGACAGCATCAAATGCACCGGAAATTAACCCTGTCCGCGGAATAAGCCCAAACCGGGAAAATCCGGGAGCAAGGAAATTCCGCGACGGCCTCGGAAACCCGAAAACGACAAAACGTGCACCAAGACCTGAACGACCACGGGATCTCCACTACCTGAGCTCGAATGATCCTAAAACCGACGATAATCAACAATCTCAAGCAATGCAAAGGACCCAACTCCCAAAAGCCCTCAAAGGAAGGAATCCCCGTGCTGAAACGATGATGCCCTAAATCAAACGATCGAATTTCCGCCATTAAAACCAGAGCAAGCTTTAGGGTTAAAAATATCGGTTCAGGATTACCTAGAAGCCCTCTAATCCTCATAGGACGGGAAGCCAACATAACACGGGACAAAAGTCGCTCAAGCACAAAAATAAAACCATCGTTCTAGCCGAAACGCCAAGGAAACCCTAATTTCGCATGGTAACACATTCGCGTCCGAAACAAACAGGCAGCCCGACCCAGAACGCCGTCTAAAGGATAAATATGCAATCAAACGGACAGATGGAGCTCATAGGGCACGGGAGATGGGGCTCAATAATAAAAACGGATCAATCCCGACTGTATAAATATGAAAACACAACCAAAACAAGGGCCGACCCCAAATTTAACAATACCCAGTGCAAGAAAACCTCAAATCATAGTGCAAGCAAACGGAAGGGCAGCGAATACATACCATGGATCAAAGCGAGCGGAAATCGAGCCCAGAAAATCGACCACGCGGCAAACACGCCCAAGCAAAGAGATATCGGCAACAACACTCAAGCAATCCTCGCGCAAACAAGCCAAGATCAATTCTCAAAGCCCCAACCGAAAGTTCCAAATCGCCAGAGCAAATCGAGGAAGCAATCGAAGTTGGAATGAATCAGAAAATGCCCTAAATTCGCCCTTATACCCGTCTGAGCCAAGGTACCTCAGCCATTAATGCGCGACAAGACATCTCTGACAAGTCCAGAAACCCGAGCCCCAAGTGGAATTTCGGAAAATCCCAGAATGCGCGGATACACAGATTTCGCGGAAATGCAGAAACCGGGGAAGTCAGGAAGATCGGGATTTTGACAGAATCCGGGAAAATCCGATAGGACCGGAAAATCCCGAAGTCAGGCAGAAACCCGGAGTCGGAGAATCCTGCCAGAAACGGACAAGGAACCAGGGCCGGAAAAATCCGCCAAAGGCGGAAAATCCCAGATCTAGGAGAAAACCCGGACTTGGCCCAAAATGCAATTTCAATCAATTCCAACCTCAGGGCAAGGGCAAAGCCAGCAAGACCAACATGTCAAGACCCTAAAAATGATAAATGCAATAAAATCAAAGGTCAAAGACACCAAAAAAAAGGGGGTCCCCACTCCAAGTGGGGCGTGTGTGCGAAAACTGCACAACAAATGGCGACTCCGCTGGGGAAATGCTCCTAAGCATTTCGATGACAAACTGGAATCGAGAACCCAGAACTCATGGTTTCAACTCAGATACCTAGCCACCACCCTAAATTAAAGCACAGAAATTCCCAGCCAATCCGACATTCCCATACCAGGGTCTAAGTGTGTGCACTTGCATATATTACTTACCCTTGGTTGCAAGAAGGACCAAACTTGGTATGAACAGACTACGTAAAGATTCTCACTCTAAAAGTAACCGGGATAGAGCCTCGCTGCCAGTCAGGCATCCATAGCCCCGGCGAGGTTATCGCTGTGATTCTCCTGAACATAGCTCTACTGCTAGCCAGGCGTCTATAGCCCCGGTAGAGATATTCAGATCCCCCTGATGAGTTGAATTCAAACCTCAGGATTTTCACTATACATTTCTTTTCTTTTCTTTTTGCTGTTTTACTGATATTTCCTTTTTACTCAATTTATTCAACCTGTGAACAGTGAAGTTCACACTCAGGGCCGAGAACCACAGTGGCACTAGAGCAGAAAAAGATTTTTCACCTGTCCAGACCTTATAAGGACTTTTTACAACTTCAGGTATGTTTAAAGATTAAAGGTATAAGACCCCAATACATTCCTGTTCAGACTGACTGGGAAACCTTCGCCTTACCACCAGGACAAACGACATAGGTAAAAGAACCCATACCATGGCATTCTGGAAAAATGATCAAAGTTTGTAAGGGAAATATCAGGAACATCAAACCGGCTATGCCACCATTGTCATACCGATACACCCACAATCCCAAAAGGAGATAGGACCAGAAGCAAGAGCAACGCAAACAAAGCAAACAAACCAAAGCAAACCTACTCTAACCAAACAAAACCAGCAAAGCAAAAAGGGAAACCTACCCTAAGCAAAGCAAGCAAAACAAACAAAGAAAGCAACCTAACTAACTATTTACAGGGCAAAGAGCTGAGAACAGCTCAAGACTGGAAATAATGTTTGAGATACTGCCCATTGACAGGCAGTGGTATGTCCTCTCCCGTGAGAGTCCTCAAGCGGAAGGCATTATCTCCCAGAATTTCGGCAATCTGGTAAGGACCAAGCCACAATCTATCAAACTTTCCATGGCTACCTTTCTGATCATGCGGTTTATCCCAATACAGGACAAGGTCAGAAATCCTAAAGGCCTTAACTTTAGCTCTCCTGTCAAACCATCGCTTAACTACCCCCTGATGTTTGGCAAACTTTTCAAGGGCAGTGTCCCGTTTTTCTTCAAGGTGCAATAATTCAGCTAACCTGGCTTCCCTTCTATCCCCTTCATCGTAAAACTGATTGATAAACTGTAGAGTTGGGATTTTGAGTTGGATAGGGAAAACTGGTTCCAGACCGTACACTAAATGATAGGGAGAGGTACCAATGGAGGATTTAACCCGAGTACGATCTGCCCAAAGAGCAAACCGAAGCTGGGTGTGCCAGTCTTTTGGGTTTCTCTCTAACAGTTTTCGGATGACAGTCAACAGGTTCTTGTTAGAGGATTCAGCTAGACCATTCCCCTGAGGATAATAATTGGATGCAAATTTGACAACAATGCCATGATCAAAAGCCCAGTTTAAAAATTTCAAAGATGCAAAGGCAGGACCGTTATCACACACAACAGCAACAGGACATCCGAACCGATTGAGAATGGCAGATTCAAGAAAATCAATTACTACCTCTGAGGTACACTGCCTATAAGCAAACGCTTCAGTCCATCTTGTAAAGTAATCAGTGATGGTAAGAATATACCTATGTCCAGCAGAAGATGGTGGATTGATGGGGCCTATGAAATCCATACCCCATTGAGCAAAAGGTTTTACCTCAATCACAGACTGGAGCGGAAGTGCTGCACACCTTTCTCTCGTTGCTGCAGTCTGGCAAGTGTGACAGGTCCGGACATGATGATGAACATCCTTGAATAGTGTAGGCCAGTAATACCCTGCCCTCAAAATCTGATTCGCAGTGGCAATAGCGGAACCATGACCAGTGCCATATTTCTCATGAAACTCATTTATTACTCTCTCAGCCTCCTGTCTTCCAAGGCACCTCAAATAAATACCTTCGTGATTCTTCTTGTATAGGACAGCTCCTTTTAGCATGAAACCATCACTTTTCAACCTCAAGGCTCGCCTCTGTACTGCGTTTAAATGACCAGGAGCTCGCTGATTTAGCAAATAATAAACTAAATCACCATACCAGCCATCTGGGGAAACTTCTTCAACATCATAGTTATGAACAGACAATTCAGGGCCTATCTCCGCCATGGTCTGGGTGAGTCCCTGTCCTCTTACCAGCTTCATGGGCTGGATCTCCAGGTCATACTCCTGAAGCATGGTTACCCATTTAGCTCTGCGCTCCCCTAACTCGTTTTGCATCAATAGCAACTTAACTGCAGAATCAGGAACAATTGCAAACACCTTATTTCGGAGGATATAATGCCTAAATTTCTTCACTGCTCGCACCAGGGCATATGCTTGCTTCTCCACACTCGGGTATTTCAGCTCAGCATCCTTCAATGGTGCGCTCATGAAAGCGATGGGATGCTCATTCCCCTCATCAGACTTTTGTGTCAGCATTCCAGCACATGAGTGGTCTGAAGCAAAGGAATAGATATAGAACGGTTTACTATAATCTGGACTCACCAACACTGGAGCATCAGCAATGGCTCTTTTAATCTCTGCAAAGGACTCCTTCGCGTCTGTGGTCCACTCGACCTTGGCATCTTGTTTTAACATAGCATTTAATGGCTTCACAATCTCAGCAAATCCAGTGATGAACTTCCTGACAAAGTTAATCTTACCGAAGAAGGACTTCATCTCTTTTTTGCTGGCAGGTGGCTGAATTTTCAGGATGGCTTCCACTCTCTCTGGATCTATAGCAATCCCTTTCTCTGATATCACATGTCCCAACAGCTTGCCTTCTGTAACTCCAAAGATACACTTCTTGGGATTCAAGGAGATGCCAAATTCTCTACACTTCTGGAACACCTTCCGCAAATCTGAAACATGATCCCCTCTGTTCTTTGAAAAAATGGTCAAATCATCCATGTAAATGATGATACACTTCCCTATGATGTCCTTAAAAGCAATGTCCATGGCTCGTTGGAACGTGGCTCCTGCATTGATAAGCCCGAATGGCATTCTCCTGTAGGCGAAGGTTCCCCACTTAGTCGTGAAAGCCGTCTTATGTCTGTCCTTATACTGGACCATCACTTGATTATACCCTGAATAGCCGTCCAAAAAGGACATCATCTGAGATCCATTGACCACTTGTAGCACTTCATCTAAGGAAGGAACTGGATAATTATCTTTTTCAGACGACCTGTTCAGATTTCTGAAGTCCACACAGAGCCTGATTTCACCATTCTTCTTTCTCACTGGCACTAGGTTAGCCACCCAAGTTGAATGCCTGACAGGGAATATAATCCTAGCAGACAGCAATTTCTGGACTTCTTTCTGTATTACCGGTTCCAGCAATGCATTGATAGGTCTTTGTCTCTGTCTAAAAGGCTTGGCATCAGGCTTCAGAGGTATAGTATGAGTTATGATGGATGTATCATAAGTCTTCAGGTCTTCATAACCCCAGGCTACTATATCCGAAAAGCTATGCAGGGCCTTGATTATCCCTTCTCTTTCTTCAGGAGTACAGACCTTACCAATGAAAATATTCTTTACATTATCCTCGGTACCCACATTGTGAGTGTCACACTGTCCACTAACAGATTCTTTCTTTGTCTCTTGTTCTTGATCTCTAATTTTGTCCATATCGAAAATTCTCTCTAACTGTACCATTCCCCTTGGAATAGTATTGGACTTCAAATTCAGCACACCCTCTAGATCCAATTCTGCTTCTTGAGGCTCTGTTTCATCAATGATCTGTGAAGCAAAGACATCTATGTTCGTGATAAAGTCTAGGATATGTTTATCATCTTCAAACACCTGAAAATTAGTCACATTGTCAGGAACTGAAGGCACAGGAGTTAATTCAACGGTAAACTTCTTCAATCCTGACATAAATAGGGGCTGCAAAGTACTGGCTGCTTGAGCCAGGGAATCGGCAGTTTGATTCTTCTTCCTTGGGATCAGTTGGATATTAAAAGCGTCAAACCCCTCAATGAGGTCCCACACTCTGTGCCTGTAGTTGGTCATTCTCCTATCATGGCACGCATACTGCTTTCTTACTTGTTTGACTACTAATTCAGAATCTCCAAAAACTTGTAGCACCCTGACCTTTTTCTTGAGTGCCATAAGTAGTCCATGAATTAATGCTTCATACTCAGCCACATTATTGGTGCAATGAAATTGGAGCCCGTGAGCTGCGAAGAAATTTTTACCTTTTGGACTGATTAGCTCAAACCCTGCTCCAGCTCCATGCTTGGATTTGGATCCATCGAATTTGAGAGTCCAGCATTCGGCAGTGGTATTTTTCTTCATTCTGTCTTTTGGTTTATCAGTGTTAGAGGATGCCTCAGTCACCACAGGTTTCTGGCTTTCGCATTCTTTCTGGAGATTCTGTTCATCTGCCTTAACCGCCTGAGCTGGATTCATGCATTTTTGTGTACTTCTTTACTGCTGTCTGACACAGGCAACATTCCAACTCTGAGTGAGAAGCATTGTGGACTCTACACCAATTTGGTAAGAGTAACTCCTTAAAGCTTGTCTTCTTTCCCAGGTGAATCTGGTTCTCCATACATTGCCTAATGAATTCCTGGAAATCGTCCAATAAGCTGATCTGTCTGTCTTCAGGTTCTTTCTCTTCAACTAATTCCGTCAGAACTTCAGTATGGCTGGACCCTGTCCCAACATCAGCTGACATCGTATGCAACATAAGTACCTCCTCTGCATCTGATTCCTCATATTGAGCCGATAGCAGGTAGTTTCCCATTCCAGCTTCTGATATAAGGACCTCTGCCGAAGTCTTTTGATATTCCGTTATCATATACTTCATTCTAGGCTCCCTTTCGATTCTGATTTGATTAGGCACTCCCTTCCATGGAAGCCACATGTGAGAGTGATCAGTAGACACATATCCATTCAGAGCCTTGGTGAACTCTCGTCCTAGGATCAAACCGTATGCATCAGGAATATCAGCCACCTGAATGTTAATAACCTGCTGGATTCTCGGATCAGAGGCTATCTGCATCTGGATCATGTTAAGTTCTCCTACCACACTCACTTCAGTTCTATCCAACTGAGTGACCTTCTTCTAGGAATCGACAGGTGTAATTCCTAGAGCCCTAAAAACTCCTAGAGGCATCACGTTGGTGGAAGCACCAGAATCTAACAAGCAATTGTGAAGGTTCTTACCAAAGATTCAGACTGAGATCAAAAAGGGTGGAGTTTCTGTCTTTCCTTGAAACAAGGTGGGTTGAGTATCCACCTGGGCCACTTGAGTCCTATCCTTTTCTTTTCCCTTATCTCCAGGTGGTGGGTTGATCCGATTTTGGGTCTGATTTTGTGTGTTCATAGACTGAAAACTGGAAGTCTGGCCGACATATTCACTAGAAGACTTATCCAATAACTTCAAATTTGCATCATAGGTACCTAAGACAGCCTTCCTAATTGCAGGAAATCTTAATAACTCAAATGCAGAAAGATTTACCTTTAGTTTCTTGAATTCCTCTGCAACGTATGAAGCCATCTGCTCCTCACTCATATCAATAAAGACTTCCTTAGGTGGTTCCTCCACCTTGTCCTTGCCAGCTTGAACAATCTTTTCCTTTTGTGGTTCAGCCTGAGCTTGTCTGTCTTTCGAAAGGTACTGCTTGGAGACATGTGGATAAGACAGATTGTTGCTAGCATTAGGATCCGGAGGGGTACTGAAGTTGTTGGGAGGAATGGAGGTGGTGAACGGTCCTCCAGGCTATGGGCGTCTATGAGGCATATCCCTCAATCCCTGTCTCTGAAACATCTGTACTTCTTCAACATGAACTTCTTCCTGATCGAGGGGGCCATTATCATTTATTTCTTCATTGAATAGCCGAGCAACCTCATCTCCATTACAAATCTGGTCTGTTTCATCCTCATGGGAATCGGGTTCTTCTGGTACATTTTCTTGGCTGGCTGGAAAAGGAGCATGATTCAATACCAACACAGGAGAATCATAGGAGTTAGAGGGAACAATCTCTTGTGCATTCACATTGTTTTCCACCTCATACTGAAAGATAGAAGCAGCAGTTTGGAATTCCGGACATTCCAATTCTGAATGTTGGCTTGTCTTATGGAGTCTGCACCACCCTGATAAGGCTGCTTCTGCCAGATATACTCCAGTAGGAGGCTTATCTTGACTGACTGGTTGGTTTGCAGACTGATTAACAATCTGATTAGCCGGCTGATCCAACGGGGTAGGAACTCCCCCATTATTGGGCCCTGTATTCCAAGTTCTGTTCTGTCCTTGTGGTGACCTTTTATCAAATCCTGACCCACTTCCTTGGCCTCTGTCAAAATTCTGCCTCCTTTCATTATTGAAACCTCTGTCATTGTTGTAACCCCTATCCTGGTTATATCCCCTATCATTGTAGAACCCTCTATCATTACGCTGTCCCCTGTCGAAGTTCTGTCCTTGTGAAAACTCCCTGTTCTGATTAGATTGCATTCCCTTCTGAGCAGCTTGCAACTGACTATTCTGATTTCTCAGGTAAGTCACTTCTAGATTTAACTTCTTTATTTGTTCAGCCATTTCATCAATCCTCTCCCTATTAGGATCTTGGTAAGGGATCTGGTTCGGGTTACTCTGAGGGGGAATAGGCATTGTGGCGGATCCCAAAGACTGGTGCAACACCTCAGAATTCTGCAGATAAGCAGGGAAGCTATTCTGCTGTGGCTGATACATGGGTTGGTTCACTTGTTGTTGAGGGAAGTTTGTCATAGGAGAGATTTGGTTCATGGGATGACCAGGGTGTGGTACTATGGGTAATTGGGGAACTGGGTTCATAATTGGGGTATGATTGGTGAGGGCCTGATTTACTGCCTGAATCTGGTTAGGATGTGCAACTGGTCCCAGAGAAGGCAATGGCCCAGTCAAGTGTTGCCTTAGGTCTGTGCTGAGCTTGACAGCCTCTGTATAAGCATTAGTTAGTGTGTCTGGAGGATTAGGTCTCCACTTCAGGAAGGTTGCTGTCAAGCTATCCAGAGCTTCATAATAGACTCCCAGGGCCGTATCATCATCCAAAACATATGGGTCTTGCAACCTGGTGAATGCCCGGTGAAACCTATTATTGAAACTGGCTATCGGCTCATTAACCTCTCTCTTGACTTTGATGAATTGTAGGTATAACTCGTTGGCACTAATGGGTATTCGGAATTTTTGTAAAAAGGCAGTCTCAAGGTCATTCCAATTAAGAATTGAACCAGCAGGAAGATGGTTATACCAGTAAAAGGCCTCCTCTCCTAGTGAATAGGGAAACAACCTGCAAGCAACATCCTCATGAACTATCCCCTTGTCCTTGAGACAGGTTTGGAAAATCCTTAGGTGTTCTTCTGCAGTCCTGTTCGGGTCATTAGCATGGAATTTTGAAAAGAAGTGCTCAGGGTTTTTGGGCATAACATTGTAGGCTTGGAAGAATAGGGGCGATGGATTGTTGGCAAGGAAAGCCATTGGTAAAAGTGGGGGTGGCGGTGGTGGTTGATTATTGACAGGCTGAGGTTGTTGGACAGGAACGGCCTCAGGAATGGGTATAGCTTCCACCTCAGGATGTGATGATGTGGATGATACTGGTGAAGGGATAGGTGATGATGATTCTCCCACTTCTCTAGTCCTCCTTGACCTATTGGGAAATTGAAGTTCTTCTAAATCTTTCTCTCTGGTGGTGGACCTGGTATTTCTCCTATATCTCTCTGGAGAGATAGCGTTCAAGAAACGATCCAGTGTGCTCATTCAGGCCCTCCTTCTAGCGCCAATCTGTTGATGGTGTTTTCTGTACAGCAACAACTCAGACAGAATGCAATATTCTATCTCTCTTGAAAGGTTATTTCCAACAATAAATTAATGAAAATCACCCCAAGGTCTCTCGGGTGTTAGGTCATAACAATGCATAAAACAACTCAGATGAAATGTGAAATGCTGGTAATCACAATCGGACCTTACTACAAGCAGACTGTATCTTTTCAATTTATCAGATCTGACAATATGATGATCTTAAAATCCTAAATCTAACCGGATAACAAAGAAACAGCAAAAGATAGGGATGCAAGGAAAGTGATAAAATCTAAATTACTGAAAGGACAAGCAGTGTAAATAACATATATCTGGAATGGACCTATCTCAAATAACCAATCCCTGTTCGACCCACAAGGCAATCTTACAAGAACAGTGCAATCTTCTGAGGAACACAGATTTTCAAATCATAGACTTGCATCTACAACCGAACTTAAGCACATTTGAATATACGGTCCAGGTTGACTTTACCAGCCTACTACAATCAGATAGTTACTGGGAGTATAGACCAGAGATAGCTACAAACATTCCAAATATGAGATCACAAACACCATTTGTCCAACTAAACTGATTTATTTCTAACTTTAAAACCCTAGATCTTCAAGCAATGTAAAAGATAGAACAAAAGAACCATGCAAGATGAGATAACACAAAGGATTTCACCAGGAAAACCACAATGCCTTCAATTGTATTAATCACCAAATGCTGCAACAATTCAACTATTCTGAATATGGTATTTGCTTCAAGAAATTCTAAAACTCTAACTATTGCTCCTGCTAATCTCTATTACTGTCTTGCTAATGTCTATATCAATTTTTTCTGAACCCTTACAATGAGGCAAAAATGCCAATTTATACCAAAATTTCCCCAAAACACGTCGGCCCAGCCAAACATTTTTACAAAATAATAAAAAAACCGCCAAAACAGGTTAGGCCAAGGAAACAAACTAAGGCACACATTTAATGCCATCATCCAAGTCGGCCAAGGCACAGTCCCCAAGGAAGTCCGGTCCAATGCATGCCCTATAATAATAGGGAAGCACAAATCTCGAAAAGAGCATTAACTGCTACTCCCTTTGTCTTTCCTCCGCGCTGGTGACCCTTGGACCTTCGAGAATATCCCGTCCAGCTCAGCAATAGGTGGCAATGGCAAAACCCTGAGTCGGCATTTAATTGAATCAATTCCCTCATTGGACCGCTCAACAGTTTTCTTCCAGTCCTCCCTGTTGGCCATGTACCTGTCTATCACTGCCAAGTATGCAGCTGCATCATCAAGCAAATGGGAGGTGACAGTTCCATCAGATTCCGGGGCATAAACCTCATGCCACCATTCCTTCAGTTGATCTAAGCTCAGATATTTGGGAGCTATTTTCTTCCTCCCTGTCATCACCTCAAAGAAGGCAATGCAACCGTCATAAATTGCAGTGAGGTCAGCATCAATTGATTTTCTTCATTTTTGTATCTTTTTCAGGCCTCCCTGCCTGATCTGCAATGCCTCGAGCCACTCCCATGGTTCATCCAATTTAGCAGAAGGAAGGATTCCATCCTTACCCAACTGATCCTTGCCATATCCTAGAATAGTCCTTGACTTCTGCAGCAGGAGGTCTATGTCATTCTTATCCTGAGACAAGATGCTCTCTAACAGCTCCTTTCCCCGGACTGCATCCTTGCCCACAGACAAGATTTCCTTGATGGCTTCATCCCCTTGTGTCTGGACACCCACCAACCAGTCTGTGGCAGCCTGAGCGGAGGCCTTCATCTTTTCAATACCGGAGATTGTCTCCTTTGGCAGAAATCCTGGAGTAGTAGAGGAGGACGGATGGAGAGACTGTAGAGGCTTCATGACCTCTTCTAAACTCCTCCTCAACCTTTCATTCTCCCTTTTCAGTTCTCGTTTTGATTGGGTCTCCTTCCTCAGTCTGTCCACAATCACAGCACTTGACCCTTCAAATTCCTCAATATCCTGCTCAAGGGAGGCCGGCCCAAGGTTAATAGTTTGGATGTTGTAATCCTGGCCTGTTACCTCATCTCTTGTTTTATCTGCAGCAGGGGTGGCGATGTGAACTACTCGGTTGTGCACCTCATCCCTTTCCACCCGGGAAATCACCCTTGCAGCCTTCTTCTTCTTGCCCTTACCGATCTGAGACAACATCTCATCCCAGTCAAGAGGGGTGTCCTCTACGATCACTTGTTTCTTCTTTGCAATTTCTTTCTCCAGCCAGTCCGGGGCTACGGGGTCCGTCCGGATTCCTTCTGTATGAGTTTCCCCCGGGTCCTCTGTGGCTGTTACTTTATCATCCTCTTTCTCTGGAGTTTTCTCACTTTGACGAGCCTCCTCAATTCCCAACTCCGGAAACACTGGTGATGGAGTTCGAGCAGGGATACTTTCCTCCGGTTCCGGTGATCCGCGGCCTTTCTCACTCTCCGGAGAATCCTCGTATTGTACCAAGGGAGAAGTATACCTTTCTTCCGTCTCCACCTCGAGCTCGGCAGCCTCATTGAATAATGTTCCTTCCTTGAACAGTTTTGCCTCTCCGCTGATTTCCTGCTCCTCCGGATTCTCCGGTTCTGGTGCGCTCTGTAGAGGAGAAACAGGTTTATCTTGCTCCTCAACTGGTAATACTGGCGGGGAGTCTTTTGGCTGTGCAGCATCCTTGGGGGAAGGGGTTCTGGATTTTCTGGTATACACCTTGGTCTTTTCCCCTCCGGAGCTCTCCACATCAACAACTGGAGGTTCATCCTCCGAAGCAGTTTGATCTTTCTTCTTAGCCACCCTTGTAGTTCTAGCCTTCTTAGGCGGCGGAGGGGCATCCTTCTCTTCAGCTTTCTCTGCCTCTTCCTCATCCGAGGACTTGCTGATTGTTAGAGTCTTCCACCTGCGCTTGCCAATTGGTTTCCTCTTTGTTGCAGGTGCAGTTCCCTTAGGACCTCTGACTTTAATTTTGAATGGCGAGGTTTTGGTTGATTTCCCTTTGGGGCCCTCTTCCCCGGATTCTTCAGAAGTGGACATGGGGTTGAGATTCCCCATCAAATCAAAAGTACAAGGCACATTAGCATTCTCCAACACCCAGACCTTATGCTTAATCCAAGAAAAAGTAAATCTTAGCACTGGAGCCATCAAGTCTTCCAACTCTGTTACCTCAGGCTCATTCCAATCAATGTCTGCCACTGACCTGTCCTTAATGGGCTCATAAACATGATCTTGGACCAGCTTCCCATCGTCATCCAGCTGATCCGGAATCAGCTTCACATTATACTGTCTAATGGCCTCTACAGGCAGCCGGGAATACCTTTTCTTCCTCGCATCAAGGTCATCCTTGATGTTGACCCAGTAATCTTCTAATTCCTCCTTATGCCTGTATTCCCGGGTAGCTCTTTTCTGTGCCTCTCCGGTTATATCAAAGTTCATTCTCTTTGAATGGAAAGAGAATCCATATGCGGCTAACTCCTCACCGCCGTGTGAGCTGATTGGATGGACGGGCACATTTCCCCCACGCCAATCCCAAGAGGGAAGTCACCTCCAAAGCCAGTCTTATGCTTCTCCTTCTTCACCACTGCATCAAACTCACAAATTTGTCTTACGACCTCCAGTAGCACTATGTGGTCAGTGGGATACCTGGGCAATCTGTAGGGTGCAACAGGGCATCCATCAATCCGGAGATAAGTGAAGGTGGGGAACTGGATAAACCATGCCCCGTAATTCTTGATCAGCCCCTTGGCCCCATCGGACAATCTGATATGTTCTGCATTCTGAAGGGTCCGGGTAATGTGCATTGTAAAGGCATCATTGGCCCTCCTATAATCTCTGTGTCCCAAATGTAGCTCCGGATAGACTTCGTAAATGATATCCTGCCCGATAGTTCCCACCGGAGTCAGTCCCTTGTAAGGATAGGAGATGGCCAGTACATACATGATGTAGGAGGACATGGTGAACTTCTTCGACTCCAAGACATTCCTCAGTTGTTTGTCTATTTCCGCACTGATGAGACCTGCCCAGTGATAATTTGTTCCCTGACTCATCTTGGTGATCACGTGGACCATCCAATTCTCCAATACTCCGGCAGTTTTAAGTCCGGCCACCCTGCTCAACAGTGTGATGGCATCATAGATATCCGGCCTGAATTTCACCCTGTGCAACTGTTTAGGCAACTTGGAGTGGTGGGATTTTGGCTTCTCCAGCCATGAATTAATGATCTGTTGAGCCTTAACTGGCTCGTTCTCATAATATGTTAGAGCTGTGTCAATGTTTAAGGCACAGACCGAGGGGAGATCCGGCATGCTGAAGGCCCGGGCAATGGAGGCAGGACTGAAGTTTGCCAAGACTCGTCCCTCAGTGCTGACCACCATCTGTGTATCAAAAGCGTACTGTCTAGCACACTCCAAAATCAACTCGTAGCACTGGACCGCTGGAGGGAACCCTGCCACATGCACCAATCCTGAATTCATCATTCCTTGCCTCAAGGCTGATTGGTCCTTCTCAGCTGTTCTTTGTTTGAACTCCTCGTACCGCCACGCGCCAACGTTGGTGTCAGATATCTCAACCCACACGGAAGATATCTTACTTTCTGGAACCTGACTCTTCATGTCTAATTTCAATCTCTCTGTCTCAGAAACTGAAGATGCCCCTGCACCACCCTTGGACTTCCCAGCAGCAGCCTTGCTTGATTCGGCCTGCACATTCAAGAATTATTATTAGAATTCAATTATTGAGCTCATATCAATCCAAAGGGTTAGCACACATCATATAAATCCATTAAAATCCATTGCTAATTGCCAATCTTTCGAGATCCGGAGAAATCCAATAATCCGGGAAAATCGTGTAAACCGGGAAAATACCGTCGGGGCGGAATTTCGGAGAAATCCGACCCAGACGGATTCCTGCTGCCAAGGCATTATTAGACATATAAATCATTAATACGCTCGGAAAATCAAAGGATAATCGTTAAAAATTACTCATTAGCAATAGGAAATAAGCATAAACGATCATCCCATCAATCCTATCATCGAAATATACAAAAGAACGCAATCAGACAGGAAATCCGGAAAAATCCGGATGGAACGGATTTTCGCGGACAGCATCAAATGCACCGGAAATTAACCCTGTCCGCGGAATAAGCCCAAACCGGGAAAATCCGAGAGCAAGGAAATTCCGCGACAGCCTCGGAAACCCGAAAACGACAAAACGTGCACCAAGACCCGAACGACCACGGGATCTCCACTACCTGAGCTCGAATGATCCTAAAACCGACGATAATCAACAATCTCAAGCAATGCAAAGGACCCAACTCCCAAAAGCCCTCAAAGGAAGGAATCCCCGTGCTGAAACGATGATGCCCTAAATCAAACGATCGAATTTCCGCCATTAAAACTAGAGCAAGCTTTAGGGTTAAAAATATCGGTTCAGGATTACCTAGAAGCCCTCTAATCCTCATAGGACGGGAAGCCAACATAACACGGGACAAAAGTCGCTCAAGCACAAAAATAAAACCATCGTTCTAGCCGAAACGCCAAGGAAACCCTAATTTCGCATGGTAACACATTCGCGTCCGAAACAAACAGGCAGCCCGACCCAGAACGCCGTCTAAAGGATAAATATGCAATCAAACGGACAGATGGAGCTCATAGGGCACGGGAGATGGGGCTCAATAATAAAAACGGATCAATCCCGACTGTATAAATATGAAAACACAACCAAAACAAGGGCCGACCCCAAATTTAACAATACCCAGTGCAAGAAAACCTCAAATCATAGTGCAAGCAAACGGAAGGGCAGCGAATACATACCATGGATCAAAGCGAGCGGAAATCGAGCCCAGAAAATCGACCACGCGGCAAACACGCCCAAGCAAAGAGATATCGGCAGCAACACTCAAGCAATCCTCGCGCAAACAAGCCAAGATCAATTCTCAAAGCCCCAACCGAAAGTTCCAAATCGCCAGAGCAAATCGAGGAAGCAATCGAAGTTGGAATGAATCAGAAAATGCCCTAAATTCGCCCTTATACCCGTCTGAGCCAAGGTACCTCAGCCATTAATGCGCGACAAGACATCTCTGACAAGTCCGGAAACCCGAGCCCCAAGTGGAATTTCGGAAAATCCCAGAATGCGCGGATACACAGATTTTGCGGAAATGCAGAAACCGGGGAAGTCAGGAAGATCGGGATTTTGACAGAATCCGGGAAAATCCGATAGGACCGGAAAATCCCGAAGTCAGCCAGAAACCCGGAGTCGGAGAATCCTGCCAGAAACGGACAAGGAACCAGGGCCGGAAAAATCCGCCAGAGGCGGAAAATCCCGGATCTAGGAGAAAACCCGGACTTGGCCCAAAATGCAATTTCAATCAATTCCAACCTCAGGGCAAGGGCAAAGCCAGCAAGACCAACATGTCAAGACCCTAAAAATGATAAATCCAATAAAATCAAAGGTCAAAGACACCAAGAAGGGGTCCCCACTCCAAGTAAGGCAGGTGCAAAACTGACAACAATACAATGTGTGAGTGATTTTGATGTGAAAATATATACACATAACATTTGTGAACATACATAAGTAGGTGCATACGCATAATATTTGTTAGTCTATGCATTTTTTCATTATAATCATCATTATTTGTATACGTTCAACACACTTGATGGTGATTACACATACATGTGAGATTTTTCAACATACACATGACATTCATAATAATATATTTTGCATACATTCTATCATCAATATAACAAATAATGCTTGCATATCATATTTTTCATGTCCTCATGTACAAATACATCAATGAATCTTTCTATCAAGCTATCCTAGATACACAACCAATATGTGCCCCTAATATCCTTGCTCCACAACATACATCTCAAATCATTGCTACCCTCAAAGACACATGCATTGTAATATTACAAAAATATTAAAAAATAGAAATAACACTAAGTAAAAGTAAATGAACAATGAAAGCAACATGAACTCCAATATTGGATGCATTACCATTGAACCTTACATCTTACTCAAAGCTTGTGTTGAGCAATACCTACATATAAATATTAAAAAAGTATGGATTATAAACAAAATGAACAAAAAATTCAACTAATAATTCTTTGGAATCAAATGCAAGATTATAAATCAAGAGATAAAAGTATATGAAGAAGATATCTCCTTATGAATTACATTGAATGTGGGACTCAATGTTGAAGAAATTTTTTACAAATTTTATTTCAAATCACTTCTTAACGCAATAGTATTGTCCACCAAAAAGACATACATTTGTTAAGAATTTTTAAGAACCATAAATTCAAACCTACTTTTGACTCAACAATGGTTAATATTAAACATGAATATGGGAAAATTTAAAAATTATAATTTTTTTAGTAATTTTGACAAATGGGCAGCATGGACACATCGAGGTAGGTAGGTAGATACTAGGGAAGGTCTCTTTTCATTTCCCAATTCACCCTATCATTTTGGGGAGCTCTTTTTGGGGTAATCTCTGAAGAGCCCTATAAGCAAAAAGTTGTCAAACTATGATGAAGTCATTTTGGGAGCTCATGGAATGTAGGAATGCTTTTTCTGGACCTATAGGTAGATATAGAATCCACTCAAACCAACCTCTCTCAATTTTGGTCAACTCAACACCATTTGTGTCTAGATCTATAGGTGGATATTGAATCCATTCAAACCAACCTCTCTCAATTTTGGTCACTTAGCACTGTTTGTGTGTTCTAATTTGTCAAATGCATTCTTAAAAAAAATATCAATGGAAAGTAGTGCAAAAATGGAAAGAAGCATTTTTTTTGTTGTGGGCATCATGGAGAAAAAACAAGTATACTAACACATCAAGGTGGGTAGGTAAACAATACATAAGGCCTCCTCTTTCTACCCAAGTCCCCCCATGATTCTAGAGTGCACTAATCTGGGGTAGTCTTGAAAGTGTCGTAAGAGCAAAAAATGCAAAATTACTAAATTTTTAGTATTTCTGAAAAATGGGAAGCATGGACACATCAAGGTGGGCAACAAAATACTAGGGAAGGTCTCTTTTTGTTTCCCAATTTACTCAGTCACTCTAGGGTGCTCTTTTTGGGGTAGTCTCTAAAGAGGCCTAAGAGCAAAAAATACAAAAATTGTAAATATTTTTGACAAATGGGAAGCATGGAAATGTCTAGGTAGGTAGTTAAATACTAGGGAAGGTATCTTTTTGTTTCCCAAGTCACCTGATTATTTTGGGGTGCTCTTTCCAGGGTAGTCTCTAAAGATCCCTAAAAGTAAAAAATTGTTGAACTTTGACTAATCATTTTGGGAGCTCATACCATGTAAGAATGTTTTGTCTGGACCTATAGGTGGATATCAAATCAATTCAAATGAACCTCTCTTATTTTTGGTCAAATCAACACCATTTGTGTGTTCTAGTGTCAAATGTATTCTTGCAAAAATTGTTAGTGGAAAGCAGTGCAAAAATGAAAAGAAGAATTTTTTTGTTTTGTGCATCATGGAGTGAAACCAAGTATACCAAAACATAAAGGTGGGTAGGTAAATTCTACAAAATTCCTCCTTTTATTTCCCAAGTCCCCCGTGATTCTGGAGTACACTAATCCAAGGTAGCCTTGAAAGTTTCGTAAGAGAAAAAATTGTTAAATTTTTCAGTATTTTGACAAGTGGGTAGTGTGGAAGTGTTGAGGTAGGTATTTAAATACTAGGGAAGGTCTGTTTTCATTTCCCATGTCACTTGATCATTTTGGGGTGCTCTTTCTGGGTTTGCCTCTAAAGAGTCCTAAGAGCAAAAACTAAAAAAAATATTAAAAAATATTATTTTTGATAAATGGGCAGTGTGGACATGTTGAGATAGGTTGGTAAATGCTAGGGTAGGTCTCTCTTAATTTCATTGTATGGATTATTATTATCTTATTTAAGAAAAATGTCAATGCAATAGTATGTTCCACCAAAAAGACCTACATTTGTTAAGAATTGTTAAGACACATAAACTCCAACCTACTTTTGAATCACTATCATCATTACCTCATTATACTCATAACACAACCATGGATTTATTAATCTAAATCACTTAAAAATATACCTTTATTCGCCAAAATACTTACACATATAAGCAAGTGAATTGTTAAGAAAATTAATCTTCAAGACCTATTTGAAACTCAATAGTGGTGGATTTATTGTCATTGTAACCTCATCGTACTCCACACTTGAGTGTAGTAGAACTGCATATAAATATAGATAAATTGTTGAGCGTAAGCAACATGAACTACAAATTTTGAACTAAACATTCCCTCAAATCAAATATACCTTGAAAATTTATTGATCTACATTAAGTACCATAGATATTTTGATTTGAATCTCTTGAAAATATACCTTTTCCATAATGGTTAATTTTTGTGCAAATTTTAATTTACTTTTAATCCAACTGATAGAAATAACAAGAATATAAATAAGATGAAAAATATCATACCTGTCTCATACAAAAAAAATATATGCTACTCAAGTGTGCTTGAAGGGTCATCTCTTACCTTCAGAGTATCCAATATTGCTTCATGATTGGAACTACCAACTATCCATATTTCCTTTATTGTTGTTTTGGAATGATGTCTCAATAACTTAACATTTGTTGCTATAACAATGTGTAAATACATGAGAATAGTTTTGTGTTTCTCGTAGTATTCAAATGTAGGTATGTCATTCTTTCTAATTATATACATTTGCAACCAATTTTCAGAAACAACAACTGAACCTGTAGGATAAATGAACCCATCATCATCTATCATCATTTGTGTTAGCTTCTTCTTTCCCTATACACATCCTTCCAACCAATAGTTTGATCCCTCTTCATTCCCCTATGGTGCAACAACTGCACAGACATGTCCTGGTTGTACAAGATCTGAAAGATAGTCATAGTCAGGTGACTTTTCCATTTCATCTTCTAAAGAGGATTGTGTTGTAGATAAAGGGGTTAAATACTATGGAATCCATGTATCTACCCACTCACTTTCAACTTGCATTGATCCCAATTACACTGAATACAATTCTGACAAAAACAAACCAATCCTCGTGTCCATATGGTCCATGCACTTGCATCTAAGCTTCAAAATGAATGCATCTTTGAAGATTCTCTGATTGTTTAAAATTCCAATTTCTCTCCCACTATGCCCTCATCAACCAACCAAAATAACCTACACACTCTTGAATCAAGTTTCCCTCCTCATGACAATGCATAACTACACCAATCAACAATAGAGCGTACAACATTTAATGTTGCACCACCTCTAATCTTCATTTGTTCCTTAACCAGAGCTCTCTTCATACATGCACTTGCTCCACCATGTATAGCTTCAAAAAACTCCAAATATGAGGTACACCCCTTGATACATGCATCTTGCTCAACCAATAAAACTTATGAGTATTCTTGAATTGTCTCGTACAATTATTTGACCAAACGAGATGTCAACCCATTACAATATCTTTTTTCCTACAAGAACTCAATTTTTTTTTTCAAAATAATGTTGCACAAACTTTGATGAATGAGATCTATCATCACTCATGTAAAAATGGTACTCCCTGATTATCTTCATGTCCTCTTTTGTACTATCAAAATTATAATATTGATATAATACCTCATTTTTTGGTTGTAATGTATAATTTTCAGCAAATTTGACCATGAATATAATAGTTCCAATTTGGAAAGAGTCCTTACAAATCTTGAATTGTTAATCCAACCATTGGGACTTGTGGCTATGAATTGCATACTTGTCGAAAAGATTTTTCTTAAAATAAAAAATAAAATCATCAATACTTACCTCTCTTGTAACCAACTCACATCCAGAACCTTCACCTCCACTCTTCAAACTGTATTTCACTGTCTCAAATCTATTTTTATCAATAATTTTGTTAGTAAAATCATGTTTGTTTCCCTCATGAAAACATGTTACAAACTCAAATGATAAACCACCACATTGCAAAAACATCTCATTTAAACAATCATTTCTATAGAAAAATCAACCATCACCCCTAACACATAAAAATAAATCTAACAAGTCCCTGGATGACTTCAGAAGTTTCATTGCATTACACTCCTACAAAATTTCATTAGTATGCATAGTAGAAAGAATATAGCATAATAGTTCATGATACATTGAAAACTCTACGTGGTATTTACAACAATATGTATTATAAATATTAAGAGGTACACAATAAAATAGCTTACAAGATTCAAAATCCCTTTGTGAGATTTGCAAAGTTGGATGAGTTTCACAAAATTACTTATACAATATTGTTTGGATACATTCCAAGAAATGTTTAGGATGTGGTGTGCAGTCTCGATTGCCAATTATTAACTTTAAAATATCATTTGCATTGGGTGATACTCTAGATTGAGAGTGCAAAAATTGTTGAATTTCATTCTTTATGTTATCCATTAGCTTCTTATCAACACGTGGAAGCCTCCCACTAAAATCCCATGTATCATTTTGAAGAGGACTATCAAGTCTTCCTCTTCTTGAGAGTGCTCTAGACAATGTTTACAATTTAGGTTTAAGTACCAACACAAGTTTTCCTCAATAAATGGGCCTTTCTCAAATGATGGCTTACTAATGATGTTTTGATTACTCTACAAGTATCTCTCTTATCTCTTTCCTTACTATTCTTTCCAATAGAATTGAGAGCATTAAAAATATTTTTGACAATAATATTACTTTTGTCCAACTTTTTGGTCACACAAATCTTCAATTTCTTTGATAATGGTCTCATTTTGTAAGACTTCAACAATTGTACAAAAATTTGACATTGTTTGGTTAATGTCTTATTGGAAAATTATTGATTGAACATTTAGGTAGCCCACAATCAAACCATTTGTGATGACCTATTTCCATCAAGTTTATCTATTATGTTCTCATCTATTTGAAGTAACCATTTAAATGGGGTTCTTGAATGTTGAGCATTTTCATTAGAGTCATTACAAATTGATGGGTTTAGGATTTCATTTTCTTCTTCACAAAGATCCTCTCTTCTTTTGTAAATTGGAGATACATTGACATTCATTATTTCCTGTGTCTTATCAATTTCATCAATGTTATGAACAGGTGGATTATCGAGTATGTTTACAAATTAGTGGGTTGTATATCCACATTGGTCAAGCAAATTTTGACATATTACATGTTCAACATTTTGATATTCAGTTTCATGCTTAGCATTTACAATTTCATGTTCAACATTTTGTTTCTCAATTTCATGTTCAAAACTTTCAATTTCAAAATTTTGTGTTCAACATTTTGATTTTAGGTTTCATGCTCAACATTTACAATTTCATGTTAAACATTTTGTTTCTCAATTTCATGTTCTAAAGTTTCAATTTCAATTTCTTGTTCAGTGTTTTTGAATTCAATATTATGATCACTTTCAATTTCATTTAAAGGTAAAGAGGAGCCTTCTCCTTGAAGAGAATTAGACTATGTACCTTTTCTTTCCACCCTCTTCGTTACTCTATCTTTCTCCCTACTTGCCTCGATTTCCTCTGCTTGACATTTCCTCTTCCTTTTCGCTTTACAATGATTGTTGCTTCCCATTATCCCAACTCAAACAAGTACCTTGATGATCGAAAGGATACAGTTTTTTGTAAAAGAGTTCTCAAAAAGTGAAATCTTGTTTGCATAGAAATCATGAGATTCTCAATAAAATAGAGAATGTGGGACCATTTGAATGGCCAAAATGGACTTTTGGCCATTTTATCCACTAAAAAAAATAAATATCCATTTTGTGAAGTAAAACAAATATCTGTTTTGTTCACATTAGTTCACACAAGCTTGTATTGTATGTAAAAACATACTTTACAAAATGGATATTTGTTATGAAGAGAAAAACAAATATCCATTTTATGAAAGCTTGTTTTCACATAATTAAAAAAATACACAAAAAAAAATGGGTACTCGTGTTGAACATAACATATATCCATTCTATAAACAAAAAGGATATCCATTATATCAAATTCAAAACATAATCTATTATATTATATATCATCTATTATATTATGTATTATATTATAATTATATATATTACATATTATATATATATATTATCTATTATATATGTTGTATTATATATTATATTAATATATTTTAATATTAATATCTTCTTTTCGCTAAACTTTCAAGAGCTACCTAAGTTTTTCAAGAACCATATGAAGGTATGGATGATGGAGTTTTGCACTTATTGACCACTCTGCACCCCATTGTGGAGGACAACCTTGTGGGTCATCTCAAATCTACTATCTGCGAGAAAACCAATCTCTACATGGAAAATAATGAAGAGGAGTTCTAGAAGTATTTGAAGGACTTTTCTTTTGTAGTGTGGGGTTTACTCATGAAAATTTCTACTATGCCTAGTATGTGTGAGGGAGATAGGGAGTGGTAAGATGAGATGGATAGAGGGAGGGAGAGAAAGAGGGAAGGAGGGAGGTAGGGATGGTAAGGTGGGAGGGAGAGGGAGGGAAGGAGGATGGGAATAGTAGGAAGGGTGGATGGATAGAGGGAGGGAGGGTGGATAGGAAGGAAGGAAGGGTGGAAGGGAAGTGTTGACACGGATGTTAGACACACACCAACAAGCAAATAAATTCTCACAAAGATACCATGGGAACCTATCTTTCTTGAAAGACTCCATAGAGGAAAAACCTAAATCTAAGGAAAACTTGGCTTAATCTCAAGGCTCATTTATGTCAAGTCTTGACGTACTAGGTTTTCTCAAGGTTCGGTGTGATATTGTTGTTAAATACGAGGGGTAAATGGTCCTTAAGGCATTAGCTAGTATCATAGAGATATAAACATAATATTAGTCTAGTCATTCAATAACTTCATGAAATCAACAAATTTTCAATAATATTTCATGAAATTCAAATAACTTTCATTAATTCAAGTAGATTTAGCATTAAGCATTCAACAATTTCATGTAATCAAAATATTTGTAATAAAAATCCATGCATTTATCATGTTTTTGGAACATTTTATGAAATATAAAACATCTATTTTAAAATAAAGCATAAAAATTACTGAAAAAGTAAAATTTCTCCTAGGTATTATCCATGCATGCCTCAAGAAATAACCAAACTAGATCAAACCATTCCATACGTCACCAAATTGTTTTAAATCTAGGAACAAAATGATGCAAGAGTTTAAAGAAAAGAGGGATTATTTTCCACTGGATAGTGTCAGTATGCACCCTTAAATGGTGCAACACATAGTCTTGTCTAATAGGAACAAACAATCAACTACGTAAGATTTCATATTAGGAAATAGATTTGAAATTAGCTCTGATATTAGTTGAATTCTAATGAAACATAAGTTTTTAGTCTAGAATGGAAAAAAAAATAGGAAAAAGAACAAAACTTAAAGAAGTTTTGGTTCTCTGACATCCACAAGTTCTAAACTTAACTTAAAATAAAACATCTCCCAGCCTTTTATAAGAACAAGATGCTTGGGAAGTTTAACCAATACATGAGAGGGAATCCAAGGGACGAATCACAACAAGGAACGTGGCATATGACAACGAGTACTTGAGAACTTCTAAATAAGTCAACAAAATTTGACCTTCTTTAGCACTTTGAAACTTTTGGACTTATGTCTTTAAAAATTGATCAAGAAATCAAACCAGATTGAGTAGATCTTTCAAACAAAAATGTAGGAACTTCCTCTATTGGATATTTAGAGTGATAAGGTGGAACTAGTTATTCAAATCCACCAGTACTTTTATTCCTACATTCAGGTTTAGGCTTAGACACAAAACACTGGAAAGTATATCACCCTGAATCAAGGTACCCTCCTTCGTCGCATGCATAATACCTAGTTTCCCGGTACTTCTTTATCTCAAGCTTCTCCTTCGCATGAACTACTAGAGTGTACCACCCAACCTAGTCATATCACTACTCATAATCCAAATTTTCCTAACCGTCCATACCGAAACATAGTCCAACAATCTATTCCTCCTACACATAAAATTCCATATATCAATCCATGCTTAAAAAATATTAATAAAACTCTCCTTAAAATAAAACCATCCTTAATAAATCATCTTTTAAAACAAGTCATAAATAACATTTTTTTAATGCATTCTCACATAATTATCCCTTTAGGCAGGCTACTAGACATTTTAGGCTTCTGAGAAAAACTAAACAATCAACTTTAACACTTCAACACCAATGCATTGTTTACCCGGACCCGATACCCGATATACTTCAACTTTTACCAAAACAAAATTGTCTCGGATCTCGGTTACCACCAAAACCTTCACAACTCCTGGACCTTTACTTTCGGACCGCAACAACTTACAAAACCTTGCATTAAACATTCCAACCAACCCAGCTTTTTGGTAGCTAGTACTCGGTACACTCAACACCCAGTACACTCAAACCATGAATTGTTTCATGGATTTCAACCTTAACCTTCTCCTCCAGTGATCTTTTCCAACCAACACTTGCCATAAGCACTATTTTTTTTACTTGGATCCCCAACCCTTACATTCTTGGGGTGTGTTGTAAGACTACACAACAACTTGCAACCAACAAAACCAAATTTAAATAAAATTGGGACCTGATCACCTACTATAAATTATATAACATGCATATTTTCCAACAATAACTCCTTACCTTAAACTTAATTTTGGCATAAAAAATTACAAAATTCCTCCAAAAAGTATCAATGTGTGCTTTGATTAATTCATGTCTCTAAAACTTGGTGAAAAAACTAGTTCATTGACATTGAAATACAAAATTTAGTAATCCTCCAAAGCCAACCTGTGATATTGTACCATAGAAAAATGGATCATTGACATTTTCATGGTTATTTAGGTCTTTTTCCTATGATGCGTGGTTCATTTTTATTTGATTTAATGTTACAATGTGACTTATGCATTCACATTAGGTCCTAAATATTCAAATTATGAAAGTGTTGTGAAGTGTTGTACCACATTTCTACACTTTTCTAGACTTCTTATTATTATTCATCCAAATGTTCCCTTTTTATCACTTATCAAGTCCTATTTTAAAGTGTTGTAAAGTCTTGTAACAAGATTTCACGCTTTTCTAGGCTTGTCTTCACTATTTACACCTTTCTTATGCTTTATTTGGCCCCTTTATGCACTTATAGGCCTTAATTAAGTGTATTTTTTAATGTAAACCTGACAAACAACATTAAATGTAACTTAATTCTTGACACCCACTTGAAAGCCTAGAGTGGGACCCATTTTCCATGGGTGGCGAATGAGTCCCTCTTGGCTCAAAATTCAAAATGATTCAAATTTTCTTTCAGGTTTTTATTCATTAAGACCTTATGTTGGCCTATGATGTTGTATTATTGGGTAATTAGGGAATAAGTGTGTATAAATAAGTGTTTTACCATTCATTTTAACCCCCATTTATCAAGTTCACTAATTCACTCATTCATTCAAGCATTCAAGCACTTTGCATCATCCAATCAAGCAAATATCAAGTATCTTGGAATAGCCATTGACATATCTTCAGACTTTAGCAATAAGGGTTTGGTGAGTTTGGACATTTTCATGTTGTTTATTCATCATTCCTTTCTTGTTTCCATTCCATTTCATTTCTTCATCAAGGGTTTGATTACCAAAGTGAGATTTGACCAAGGCAAATCCCTATACCCTAACCCTTAACTATTTTTCCCCTCTTTGCATTTGTGTTTGTAGTTCTTGTAGGAAGATTTGGAAAAGAAATAGGTGTTGAAAAGTGGTCAACAAGTCATAAAAGTGTTTCAAGTAAACCAAACCCTAGTTCAAGCTTGGAGACAACATTCAACCTGTTTTATGCAGATTTGACTCTGTCAACCCGAAAAAGAAGACAAGTGTAGATTTGGACGCACAAACTTGATTCCTAAATTTGCAGATTTTTGGAGGAGGACTGATTTGCCATCAGTGGTGAATGAGTCCCACCTATAGGCTGGAAAAGTTGATTTTGTCAGAGTTCAGTTTCCGACAGTTGGAAATCAGTTTTAGGGTAGTTTACCAGTAAGAGGACTGATTCGCCATAAGTGGAAAATGAGTCCCACTAGTCATCAACAATGATTTTAGCCAATTTCCAAAACCTTTCGAGATCAACATTCAACTTCCAGGTGCACTATGTTAAGTCTCATTCATTTTTGTTGCATTTGTTCATGTTTTTAGTTCATTTATGCATATCACACTATGCTTTCAACATTGCATATTTCATTAGTTTTGCATTCATAATCAATCAATTTTATCAATTAGCTACACTTAGATCATTTCATTTAGTCATAATTACATCATACATTCCTTATTTTGAGTGAACCACCTCAATTTTGGGGTCTATCTCTCTCCTTTTAAGTGAAAAACCCTAAGAGTGCAAGAGAAATAAATAGATCACAAACCTAAAATTGATGGTTCATTTTGGTGAACCTGCATATTGAACACATTATCTTTTTTATTTGCATTTTCATTCACATCCTAGGACTCATAGCATTAGCCTTGCATTATCTTTTTGCATTATTTTTGCATCCTAGGATTTACACATTTGCATTAGTGAATATCTCATATAGATTTCATTCTTGCACTTCAAAACATTAGAAAAACTAAAAGTCTGCATCTGCATCATCCTTTTGCATCTAAAACACATAAAAATCACTTTAAATTTTCTAAAAAATACAAAAAAATCTCATCCTTGGACTCATTTGCCACCCTGGGCGAATCAGTCCAATTGCACTTTTTGCACAACAATTTCTGTCATTTTTACAATAGTTTTTTCATTTCTATTTTCTATTGTTTCTTTTCTGTTTTAGATTACAGAATTCTTGTTATTCGCATTTTATTATTCCTAGATTGCATTGCATTTTCATCCACCCCATCTCTTGTGGTCTTTGTATGACTGTTTGGTGCCCTATTGATAATACTTTAGTGAGAAGAAGTTCCCAACTCATGGCATCTTGCGATAACACATTCATTTTGGACCTTGAGTTGTCCCGAGCTCCTATTCCTAGTATGGACAATGGCACATTAGGCATGGATACTACCACTAGTACACCTTTACCTTCACATCCAATGCATGTTGACACAAACATTAATTCCCTCCCACAAGATAAAGTCATTAACATTCATGAGGATTTAGCACATTTGCAGCAAAACTTGTGTCTTGAAAACATTTCCACCATTGCAATTCCTACTATAGACAACATACATTGAATGCTTGAAAGTGATGAGGGCTTAGATGTCATGAAACAAATTGTTGAAATATACCAAAAACATGCTTCTTCCACCTCTAACACATCTCAACCAGCAAACACTATGGTTAGTCAAGGAGGAGCTCACATTCCTCCTCCTTCAACTGTAGCATCCATACATGTACATATACCACTCCCCAAGTTACAAA
Source organism: Sequoia sempervirens (assembly GCA_007258455.2). Taxonomy (NCBI): domain Eukaryota; kingdom Viridiplantae; phylum Streptophyta; class Pinopsida; order Cupressales; family Cupressaceae; genus Sequoia; species Sequoia sempervirens. The sequence goes on along the minus strand of VDFB02000017.1, from coordinate 436,707,813 downwards.
AACCATGCAACTGGTTAGCCATGTGACTCCTTCTTTCACTATTCCAACCAACATTCCTAGTTCTTTTGTGGCATCAAATGTTTCATCCTCCACCACCTTCACCTCCTTTAGTGTCCCCTTCACTTCTCCTAACATCACATATACGCCATCACCATTCTCTCTTCCACTTCATACCCCTTAAACTAACCCTCTCATTACACAGCTCTTTCAAACTGTATCCTCCATGCAACAACAAATATCCACCATTAACCAAAATCAAACCGCACTACCCACATAGTTCATATGTATTAGCCTACTTTCTTTGGAAATATTAAGAACCCCGATGCCACAAGGAATTGAGATGCCTAGGTTTAAGAAGTACGGAGGTAAAGGAGACCCTACTAATCATGTCAATGCTTATACAACCTTGTGCAATAATTTTGTTCTTGATGATAAACTGTTAGCCAAATTATTTCCTAGGACCTTAAAAGACACTGCATTGGAGTGGTTTTCAAACTTACCCAATCATTCAATTTGATCATTTAATGAACTTGTTGATGCCTTTATAAGTCATTTCCAAGTCCATATGACTCCCAAAAAGACAATGGCTGATTTAATGAGGTGTAAACAAAATGCGGATGAAAAAGTCACTGATTTCATTTCACGCTATCAGTCATTGTATGCTCAAGTAGATGTCAAGATTCTTGATTCACATCTCCAAAATATGTTTATTGAAAATTTGCAAACTCACATTTAGGATAGGTTGACCTTGATGAAATTTCCTTCCTTCATGATTTATGCACAACCCTTTGTGACTATCACAACTCGGTTACTAGTCGTGATTCAAAATCCATTTCTAGTCAAGCTAAGAAGTTTGAACAAAACAACCAAAACAACATGCAAAACTTTAGAAAACCAAATAGAGGATTTTTACAGTTCAATCCCCCTCCTCCGCAATCAACTCAATCCATGCCTAATCAAGTGGCCGCTATTAAGGAAATCGTGCCCTTTACCTACGGGAACCCGAAGAGATAGTTTACCCCTTTACCTGATACCCTCCATAACATAATGAATCAACTGCTACAACAACAAATGATCACTTTTCCTATATTCAAACCACTTGATACTACCAAACCTTTACCCACCACCTTTAAACCAAATGGTTATTGTCATTTTCATCGCTAAAATGGACATGACACAGAATAATGCAAGCATCTCAAACACGTAGTACAAGACCTAATTGATTTTGGTCGTCTATCCATTTCGGGTTTCAATGATTAGGGAAATAAGTTAGTTACTCCCCCCAATCAGAATTTGCATATCTTTACTAATCTCATGCCTAAACACAATGTTTCATTTTTCAAAGCCAGTGAACCTTGAAACAATGATGTGATGAATGTCGATACAACTAATGAACAACATGATATTTCTCCAAATGTTACACATGTTAATACTATTGATGAAATGGTAGGAACAATAGATGGTATCCCTCGTAAGGGCCACACAAAATGATCTCTTGATATTACTTTTTCTTCTCATGATATACTTAAAAACCTTCCCGATGGTCCTCTTTACATAGCCAGTTGCATCTATGATAAGCCCACCAATGGGATATTAATAGATCCCACCTGTGGTGAGAATGTGATCATGGAAGAATTTTTAGTATTACATGATCTTTATCAAGATGATTATGATAAACCCACCCCATGGATTAAAACACATACTGGTCTTGCATTCCCTTCGATCGGATTGATCGTACTCCCATTATAGATAGAACCTAAAACATTGGATGTAATATTTTCTATCATTGCATAATTAGATCAATTTCATCTATGGCTAGGTCATCCTTGGCTTCACTCATTGAAAGATGACCCTTCAGTTGTTCACAAATGTTTGAAGTTTCCACTTGACAATGAGATATTTACTATACACCATAGTGGCTTTGATCCGTTATCCTCTAAAGGTAATTTTTCCCTAGAATCCTTTTGGCCTGAACCTATGGAACCCATCACCCCTCGCAAGGACTTCTTTTTCATTGCCTATCAAAATTTCAAAGCAAAATGAATAACCGAATTGTCTCTTCACCATATGTCCCCATCTA
>VDFB02000017.1:436679760-436705633 GCA_007258455.2 Sequoia sempervirens | reverse complement strand
GCGGTGACTAAACTCTTAACCAAGGACTCCTAAATGAGAGTTAAATCTTGTGATTCCCCTAAGGTAACGGCTTCTTGGAGAAATTGTCACAGCTCCCTTAATTATTTCATACGATGCCTCCCAGTCATATCTAAAATCTTCCCCTTCTTATTCTCATATTTATATTCTTGTGTCTCTATGAAAAGAGGCACCACTTCATAATCACTTGGTAAGGGATGCATCTCTTCAATAAAACTTTCATTAAATATAATCATTGCTTGAATAATACTAAGCGCCGCCTTTTATTTCTGAGTCTGTTTTATTACTAGTATTAACAATTTCTTTAATATTTAATCTTTATTAACATGATGATGATCACTTAATATGTTGTCTATGGATGTGACTCCACTCGATGTAGTGGCTGGAAGGATATGCATCTAGCAAGTAAACTATGGCCCTATGGCCCGATATTAAAGTCATGGTGGCTATTAAGCTACGAAGACATATGTGATACCCCTTATATTATCATTTAATATATATGATTTATATTTGACAATTACAAGGTTATTTATATTTATGCTGTATATTAATTTTATATATTTTAATGTTTATCATATCATGACAATTATAATATATTTTAATATTTAAATTGCTAATATTCCTCCTTGGATTTTAATATGTATTTTATTTGCTTTATATCTTAGTGTCACAACTCCGGGGACATGACATTCAGAGATTGTGTTTGGATGTGGGGCTAAGTCAAGGAGCAATTTTGATTGGATATGAAAATGCCATCAACTTGGCAAAGAACCTAGTTTTTCACATATGTACAAAGCACATAGATGTTTGGTACCATTTTGTTCATGACATGGTGGAGGATGGAAGGGTGATGCCGAAAAAGGTTGACACTTTGGTGAACATTGTAGACACATTGACGAAGCCCATGAACATATAGAAGTTTAGACGGTGTAGTCTGGAGATTAGATTTGCTCTTGCTAGATGTTCGACAAAAGGGAGAATGCAGGGAAAAGTCTCAATTTTACATCCCAATGTTTCGTATTAAATTATTTATTGATTTATTTATTATTTTTTCCTCACATGGGAAAGATTGTGTCCCACTTTGAGGTGACATTTATGGTCATGTTAGATATTTTGTAATGTAAGAATTTGTAAGAGCATTTAATGTCATTATGGCATTGTAAGATGTGGAGGTTAGTTACGATAGATTCTAAATGCATGTAAGAGCATGATTGTAGAGTGTTACATAGTAAACTTGGTTTTTGACCAATATTATTATGCATGTTATGATGCATAATAAAACATTTTTGAATGGAGATAATGGAGCACCCAAATTGATGAGTGATTATAATGGATTATGACAATGTAAGAGAATATTCTAATATTAGCATGTTGACTCATCATGGGAATTAGGTGTTGGAATTTCCCATGGGGATTTGGGTGCCATTTGTGGTTATGCTACGGAAATTTCTCAAAATTTGTGTTAGTTGTTCTTTTGTTAAGACTTGAGCCTATTAATGTCTTGTAATTGGATTGGTGTTGTGAATACATTGGCTCAAGATTTGAAGGCTAGGTTTTTTCCTAAAAGGGTTTTCCTAGGATAAACATTGTCATTGTGGTATTTCTTTTGTATTTATATTTTCTTTTGAAACTGCTAGATCATATTTTGCAAGCATTTCTCTCCTCATTGATTAGTGTACAAGTGTTTTCACTATCAATGAAGGGGAAGAAAGGTAAAAAGCACTATGCCTATCCTTAGTGGAACTAGAATTGATTCCACTTCAGAGATTGATTCCAAGATTCCTAGCACTACAAGGTTGGTTTTGATCTTATGGAACAAGAGGAAAAAAGGAAATCAAAATTGTTTAGCATTAAAATTCAATTCAAGGATATTAAAGTTGATGCATTTTTTAGTTCTTGTTCTCAAGCTAACTTCATTACACAAGAATTGGCTGAAAATCTTGGTTGGATTAAAAACTTATCAACACTCCAAGACTTATGCTTTGAGTAGAATTAAAGAGGGTGTTGGTTTGTCTATTAATAAGCAATGTAGATTGAAGTTTGTTGCTAACCAAAAATTTGTTGAAGAAGTGGTTCTAGATGTTTTTCCTTAGGTTTTGTGAGGAGTTGTGTTTGGCACCCCTACATGTATGACATGGAAGTTATTTATTACCAAAGGGAAAACACATATCACTTGGTCAAAAGAGGATAGAGCTTCATGTTGAATGCTTACAAGGACAAGAAGGAGAAGCTAAATCTTGAATCTTCAAGCAAGGAGGATGTTAAGTAGAAGCATTAGGATTGTTCCTCTCGAGTGGAGAAAAAAGAGCATTGACATAGTTTGCCTAGCTAGTTCAAATGCTTTAACCCTTCAAACACCTTTAGACGATAGGAGATGAATGTTTTTAGGTTCTTGGTTGGAGTGTGTAATGTCCCCTTTTATTGATCTTGTTTGCGAGTGTTAGCCTATTTCTTGGACCCTTGTGGGCTAACTGGATTGGTTAGAGGGTCAGTGGTACCTTCTGGAGAGTTCGGTCGATTTCATTTTTTGAGATCGTGGATAGGCTCATTGCAGGCCTTGGCAGTACAGGAGTTTCTTTGCTTCTGACGGCACTGAATTCTGTTGAGAATTGAGGGAGATAGGCTTACTTAAGTGATTTAAGTTATATTTTAACTTAAAGTCTTTTTATAAAGTCAAATTGACTTTATAATTCTTATATCACTTAAATAAAGTCTAAAGTGAATATTTTAAGTTATATCTTTTAATCACTTAAAGGAGGCGCCAAAAATCAAAGTCTAGACTATGGAAAGTGACTTAAGTTTATTTCCATAAATTTAAATGATCTAAAACCCTAAAATGTACGGCCTCCTTGGGTTTTCACCTCCTTTGCTATATAAGGGATTTGGGCAATGAGAAACTCATCTTTTTGAATATTTCAACTTTGCCTTGGAGGTTTTTTCCCTTGCTTTCATCCTGTGATCAGGTTTGCAGCAAATCCACCATTGGAGAACGAAATCTCTTCAGTGTGAGCACTTGTGAGGCTGTGAGAGATCAGCTGAATTGGTGCAGATTTAGAGAGCTTCATTTCAGAAGTTCTGCAGTGCTTCAACAGATTTTTTGTAGTGTTCTTCATCAGAAACAGAGGGTTTATTGGTTGGTGTTCTTCCTTCACCATGGCAGGCTTCATGGCTGTTTGGGCGCACCTTCAGAGATGGTTTCTGGTTCTTTTTGCTTGAGGGGCGTTGGATTTTTGAGCTAGGGCGTGTTTTCTTCTTGGAGAAACGCCTATCTTCTTGAGGGTTTCTCTCCATCATCTTCAGCACTAGGCATTCCCTCTTCTTTGGCTTCAGTTTCACAGCTGGATTCAGACTTTGTTTCATCCTATGCTGAATATTGTCAGATTTTCATGTATAGACTGGCAAACTGGCTTCGTTTTTTAATTAAAAAATCTGGAGGCTTTCGGGTATGTTTATATGTTTTAAATCCATTGTTGATGATAATAAACACCTTCTACAATTTCAGTTTGATTAGATTTGCTCAAGTTTTCATTCTGTGAGCTTTTATATGATGCGCCCCTTCTCTTCTGTCTACAAAATTTCTCTAAAAAACTAAAAAACACAAATAGACTTAAGAAAAAGACAGGGGTTTGAGCAGTGAGCTAGCAAGGCTCATCACAGTGGTATCAGAGCATTCAAACATCATTGTCAAGTGCCAAAAACCAAAAACACAGCAATCAAAAGTTTATATCAGCATATATCAGCTTTACATGACAAGTGTTTGACAAAATTCCCAAGGCAGAAATTGAAAGGTTTTGAGTCTATATTAGCAGGGCTCATCACAGTGGTATCAGAGCGGTTTCCTGCCATCCTGTTGGGCATTGATCATGGCTACTTCAATTACTCAGAGGCAGTGGGACAAGAATATGGAGAAGCTGAAACAAAGTTTGAAAAAGTTGGATGAAAATCAGAAAGGGATAAATGAATTGATTTCAGATCCTGCAACCTTAGATAAAGCGCAAGGTTTATGGCATCCATCTTCAGGTCTACATCACAAAATAAAAATGAGATACATGAGGTCTCTACAGGTGAAGTATCCAGAAATCTTCACAATGAATTTTCAGCAGTTAGTGACCAGCATACAGCTGATCTTATGGAGGACAAAAATCAGACTTACATAGAAGTAGATGTTGGGCACAAGACACTTCAGGATGAGCAAGTGTTGTTTGAAGACAAACCAGTTGCATTAGAGCAGCCAAATGAAGATGAGGTTTCTTGTGATGCTTCATTAGGTGAGTCTAGCATTACTTCATCCTATCATGATGAAGAAACAGATTGTGACTTGGAGGCCCAAGATATTGAGGATGTGGAATTTGATCCTCTACTTAGTGGAGCGGCCACTAGTGTTTTGTCTTCACATGATGATGGAGGCATTCTACGATGGCATGATGTCATCATGGATTTGTTTGAGGACAGCAACATGGTGCGTCAGCATTTTTATGAAAAGGAAGCTTGTGATCATCAACAAGCTAATGTTATGATATCAACTTTTGAGGGCAGCTCTACACATATTAGTGGGCACAAAGATATCAAGCCTAAGAAGACTGATTTTGTGTACTTTGGCATTGAAGAGATTCAAAGGTCTGAAATGTTGAATGAAGAGTGGTTGTGGAAGGCCAAGGAGGCTAGGTTAGTGGCTGCAAATGCAAAACAACGTCTTCAAGAGGTGAAAGAAAAGGTCAATCACCTAAACATAGCAAGGCGAAAAAGGATAGATCACATTAGGAGACTCCTCATTCAAATGAAGGGTGAATCTGGAAATGCCCTTTGTTCTAATGTTGGTAACGAGGACGTGGCTTCATCATGTTGTGCGGAGGTTGCTCGTAGTTTGGAGACTCATTTATCTGGGACTTGCGTATGGGTTGATGATGGCATTCATAATGATGATCTTCTCTTTGAGTTAGATATCGCTCATACTCTTGACATGAGCATTGATCATTGCGTTTGGAATCCTTCCAGTGCATTGGGATTTCAAGCAGAGCTGGCAAAGGAGTGTCCTAGTCAGTTCTAGTATCCAACCTCAGATGATGATTCCGAGTTTGGCAGGTCTTCTACTTTGTTCTCTCATGATGTTTACTATTTGATTCAAGACTTGGGGACTTGTTACGTTTTGGAGATAGAGGGTATCAGAGTGGCACAACGGAAAGTGATAGGTACTGGCTTTCCAACAGTATGGTTGCATCCGACTCACCATCACAATTTTGGGATTGAGTTGATTCCGTAGGTTGGGCTAGTGCTGGTGTTACAGGAGCTGTTTGGTGATAGCAGGGACATTACACAGATCTTCCCTTGGGATCTAGGTGGAGGAGAGTTTTCCTTGCAGTTGAGATTGCTTGGGGACAAGCAATTTCAGGGAGGGCGGATTGTAATGTCCCCTTTTTCATGAGCATCAGTTTTTAGAAGTGTTAGCCTATATCTTCGACCCTTGTGGGCTTTTGGTTAGAGGGTCAGTGGTACCCTTCTGGAGAGTTTGTCGATTTCATTTTTGAGATCGTGGATAGGCTCATTGCAGGCCTTGGCAGTACAGGAGTTTCTTTGCTTCTGACGGCACTGAATTCTATTGAGAATTGAGGGAGATAGGCTTACTTAAGTGATTTAAGTTATATTTTAACTTAAAGTCTTTTTATAAAGTCAAATTGACTTTATAATTCTTATATCACTTAAATAAAGTCTAAAGTGAATATTTTAAGTTATATCTTTTAATCACTTAAAGGAGGCGCCAAAAATCAAAGTCTAGACTATGGAAAGTGACTTAAGTTTATTTCCATAAATTTAAATGATCTAAAACCCTAAAATGTACGGCCTCCTTGGGTTTTCACCTCCTTTGCTATATAAGGGATTTGGGCAATGAGAAACTCATCTTTTTGAATATTTCAACTTTGCCTTGGAGGTTTTTTCCCTTGCTTTCATCCTGTGATCAGGTTTGCAGCAAATCCACCATTGGAGAACGAAATCTCTTCAGTGTGAGCACTTGTGAGGCTGTGAGAGATCAGCTGAATTGGTGCAGATTTAGAGAGCTTCATTTCAGAAGTTCTGCAGTGCTTCAACAGATTTTTTGTAGTGTTCTTCATCAGAAACAGAGGGTTTATTGGTTGGTGTTCTTCCTTCACCATGGCAGGCTTCATGGCTGTTTGGGCGCACCTTCAGAGATGGTTTCTGGTTCTTTTTGCTTGAGGGGCGTTGGTTTTTGAGCTAGGGCGTGTTTTCTTCTTGGAGAAACGCCTATCTTCTTGAGGGTTTCTCTCCATCATCTTCAGCACTAGGCATTCCCTCTTCTTTGGCTTCAGTTTCACAGCTGGATTCAGACTTTGTTTCATCCTATGCTGAATATTGTCAGATTTTCATGTATAGACTGGCAAACTGGCTTCGTTTTTTAATTAAAAAATCTGGAGGCTTACGGGTATGTTTATATGTTTTAAATCCATTGTTGATGATAATAAACACCTTCTACAATTTCAGTTTGATTAGATTTGCTCAAGTTTTCATTCTGTGAGCTTTTATATGATGCGCCCCTTCTCTTCTGTCTACAAAATTTCTCTAAAAAACTAAAAAACACAAATAGACTTAAGAAAAAGACAGGGGTTTGAGCAGTGAGCTAGCAAGGCTCATCACAGTGGTATCAGAGCATTCAAACATCATTGTCAAGTGCCAAAAACCAAAAACACAGCAATCAAAAGTTTATATCAGCATATATCAGCTTTACATGACAAGTGTTTGACAAAATTCCCAAGGCAGAAATTGAAAGGTTTTGAGTCTATATTAGCAGGGCTCATCAGTGGTGCGGGGATCTAGCGGCAGCCATGTCATCCATTGTACTATGGCTGTAACAACATTTGCAGACTTGTCTCAAATACAAGGATGCTGGATCGAGTGACACAAGCTCCTCTATACCATAGTTCATGACTCCATGTTCTGATTTTTGTTTTTGATGCCATGGATATCATAATCCATGAGTATTGTACACTTAAAACACTTGAGAATATTTATATATTTAAAAATGTTGTTTCTTTTAACTAAAATCCACTTTTGTATTCATTTGATCAATGTATACTTGTGTATGAGATCAAAGTAGCTTCTATTTAATAAGTTTATTGTCTTTAAAGTTGATTTATTGAAGGGCACATTGTAACAGCTTTAAATTCTTAAAAAATCTCTGTATTTCATGGTTTTTCAATTTGTTTAGTCTAAGTACTAAGTCTGAGTTTGAGTCAAAAATTAATTTGTTGAGTCCAAATATTGTAACTATGATTTCTATATCTTTATTTAAGTTGTAGCGACAACCTAGGTGGTCTCCATGGAATAAGTAGGGTACACATATCAGGTAATTGTTAGTATATTATCATCATATTGTGAATTATGTTTCTACTAAATACTTTTCGAGGTTGCCCCCTCGAAGTGGCTTATTATTATGAAATATTGGTAAGTACTTTCTATTATATTCTCAAGTATTTCCTCTTATATTCTGTTGTGCAAGTAATTTCATTACACATTTAGTAAGACTTAATTTCAAGATATGATGAAGTTGCTTGGACATCTTGATTGGAATGGTCATGAGGACAAAATATTATCAAGGAGAACCTACTTTCATGACTTGAGCAATCCATCTTCAATAGAGTTCATGTTCTAAAAGGGATATCCAAATCTTGATTTACTATATGCAATAGCCTTTTAAATTAGGTGTTTGATTTACTAGGCCCTCCACTAAAGCCACAAAATGCCATTGGGTAGCTCAAGGAGGCTCATAACTTCAAAGGTTTAATTAATGGGGTTGTCCACTAGATTTACATATTTCAAGGTTCAGTGAAAGAATGTAACAAGATATTATTGGAGAGATTCAAAAGGGTAAATATGTCAAGTAGGAGAATATTCTAAGTTGATATTTCGAAGTGGTTGCAAACATTCTCTCACTTGCAAAAAAAGTTAGAATGGGATAGTCATCTCTTAATACTTAGGGACAAAACACTTAAAATGGTCATCCTACTTGTTGGGAAAGGTGTCTCAACCTTTCATTCCCAATGTTCGTATTTATTAGTTGTTTGCATTTATTTATATTTATTTATTATTTTTGTCCTTACATGAAGAGTGCACAGTCCCACTTTGAGGTGGCACTCTTTCCCATATGTTGGCCATCATGAAATGTGTGTAAGATGTTGTAAGAGCATCTAAGAGATATTATGACATTGTAAAATGGGAATTACTTATGATGGATTCTTATGACATGTAAGAACATGATTATAGGGGGTTACATTAGAATTTTGACCAGCATTATGATAGTCTTCTGATTCATGTCATAGAGCATCTTTGAATGAAGGAAAATGATAAAACTAGATGCCCAAGTTAGGTGGTTAACTATGACGAGTTATGACAGTATGACAAGGTGTAAAGAATATGCTAAATATTGCCTAAAGACCAAGACCAAGAATTGGGCATTGGAATTTGCCCCATTTTTTTGGGTGCCACTATTAGGTTCAAGGATTTGGTACATGGTTTTGTAAAATCATTTGGTGGTTTCTAGTTTATCCTTCATTTATTTAATGGTGCTTGGAGATAGAGCTTTGTCTGGGTTGTATGTTTGATTTGAAAGTACCATTATGTTGTTGGAATTACTCCAGATTTGCATGTTGGCGGTCCTCCTATAGAGGCATTGCCTAGATATTATATTGTAACCATTGTTGAGTAATATAAATGATCTTTTTTTGGAGTGTGGGGTTTTTCTCCCAAGGGCCAAAAGGGTTTTCTCCACATAAACCTTGTGTTGTGGTATATTTTCTTGTTTATTCTTTTTTGTAACTACAAAGATTAAATTTATTTGCACATAACTCTCCTCATTGATTAGTGTAGGAAGTGTTGGGAAAGGGTGTCTCAACCTTGCTAACCCAATGTTTGTATTTATTAATTGTTTGCATTTATTTGTGTTTTATTATTTTGGTCCTCAATGAGGAGTGATGCGTGGCACTTTTTGCCACATGTTGGCCATCTTGAAATGTGTGTAAGAGGTTGTAAGAGCATCTAAGTGTCATTATGACACTATAAAATGGGAGTTACTTATGACAGATTCTTATGACATGTAATAGCATGATTATAGCAAGGTTACATTGAAATCTTGACCAGCATTATGACAATGTTATGATGTATACAATAGAGTATCTTTGAATGGAGGAAGCCCACAAAATTAAGCACCCAAGCTAGGAGGTCAACTATGACAAGTTATGACAATATGACAAGGTGTAAGGAAAATGTTAAATATTGCCTGAAGACCAAGACCAAGAATGGAGCATTGGAACTTATGCCATTTTGGGCACCACTTTTGGACTCATAGATTTGGTATATGGTTTTGTAAAACTATTTGATGGTTTCTAGTTTATCTTTCATTTATTTATTGGTGCTTGGAGTGAAGCTTTGTATGGGTTGGTTATAGATACCATTATGCGACTGGAATTACTCCAAATTTGTATATTGGTGATGCTTTTGTAGAGGCATAGCCTGGATTTTATATTGTAACCATTGTTGAATAATACAATTGGTCTTGCAGCCTTGCTTTTAGAGAGTGGGTTTCTTCTCCCGAAAGGGATTTCTCTACATAACCCTTGTATTATGGTATATTTTCTTGTGTATTCTTTTATGTAACTCCAAAGATTAAATCACATACCTCTCCTCATTGATTAGTGTAGGAAGCATTTTCCATACCTTTACTTTCTTTCACTACTTGTCATCAACTATGAAGAGTTTGTGAAAGGAATACCAACATGTAAAGTTGTTTTGATTGCCCTTGCAGCTTGACTCACAAGGATGAAGATTCCAACATTGTCTGGATTTATAACCTCATCTACCACAATAACTGCAAATGATAGGCTGTGATGCATACCTTCTATTTGCTTGTAATGCTTGATTAGGTTGATGTTGAATAAGTTGTTTTGCTATGGAATGGTTTACGTTTGTGTGAGAACAATCTCCAGATTATGTATTTGCAGTATTGCATTTCAATCCAACATTCTTAGGTCTCAATTCTACCACATGGGGCTTTTGAAGTTGTAGCTCTTTTTACACAGTCCTTGGCCCAAACGATAGGATGTGATGCATACCTTCTATTTTCTTGTAATGCTTGATTGAATTGATGTTGAATAGGTTGTTTTGGTATGAAATGGGTTATGCTTTTGTGAGAACAATCTCTAGATTATGTATTTGCACTATTGTGTTTCAATCCAACATTCTTGGGTCTCATTTCTACCACAAGGGGCTTTTGATGTTGTAGCTCTTTTTCACAGTCCTTAGCCATTGTGCTCTATTTTCTCTAAGAGACCGAAATTGATTCTGCTAGTGTGCCATTCAAAATTTCCAAATGAATTTGAACAACCATTAGCTTTTTAAAATTAAGTTAGATCATTATTGTCATGGAAAAATTCATAGGCAACAATTAGGGGTTGCAGACCCTCCTGTTTCGTGAAAATTCAACCAGGAATGGGTTACCTAAATCAGAATTGTGAGAGAAAAAATCTAAATCTATTTCATTCGAGTGTAAAGAAAATAACAAAAAAATAAAACTATAAAAAGGAAAGAAGAATAGAGAAACACTGAATCAATATGATTTCAAAGTATTGGAGGATTTAATCCTCTGTGAATTTCAGAATACAACAGCAGCTCATAGCAAACATGACATACAGCCAAAATTACTACAATCTTTTTATTAAAATAATATTTGTTATTTATTTATTTAATGCTCAATTATGTAATATTGCTGTATTATATAGTTGATAAGATCATCATCGATCTTCTTTGCAGTTTCTTTTTAGAAACTTGCTAAATTTGTAAATCTTGTAAATTATTTATTGAACTTTGCTCATTGTAAATAATACATCAAATTTTTTTTTTTACCAATTACTTCTCATAATATGGTATTAGAGCAAGTTCGTATTTTTTTTTTTTTAAAAAAATTGAATTTTTTTCCAAGTGAAAATTTCTTGCTCTTTGGAAAATTCTTAGGAACCTCAAATTTTTCTGAGGGTCTCTTTGTCTGGAGACTTTGACCTGCATTTTGTCTAGGGTAGAATGAAAAATGATAGTCGAAGGTGCTAAGCGCGCATTTTTGAAACGCCATTTTTTCTGTTCTGAAACCCCGTGTCGAACTTCGTCTAGCATCGGCGTCTTTCCACCTCTGTTCGTGATTTTCTAGTGGCGTCGTGCTTGCAAACGAGGGCTATTTATCCGCGACGTCTTTGTTCTCTGTTCGCATTGCTCTTCTCCCTGCATTTTCCCATCGTCCTGCGTTTGTTTTCCTCGCGCCAGATGTATCTCTTAAACCTATGTTTTGGCTCGCGTTTTGGTCTGCTCACGATTTGTGTTTCCTGACCTAGTTTTTCTTGCTCGTGTCAGACATGTGTCGTCCTCCTTTTTGCAACTGGTCTACAGTGACGGGAATCCCCTCTAGGGTTTTTGATTTTGGCTTTTGTAAATTTGCCCTCAGTTTTTGGTTTTTTGGTGCAGCAGCTAGGGTTTTTGAAAAACCCTTTGATTTTCAAGCCGAAATTTTATTTTGAGTGTAGATTCTTTGTGGGTTTTTCAAGACATTTTCTGGGTTGTCATTATTTTTTTGGGTACTTCGGGATTTGTGCCAGCCGTGCTTCATACTTTTCGAAGTTTGTATCTAAATTTGCCTCTATGTCTGCATTGGAATTCGTGCCTCGGGTTTTGTGCATGCAGCCTCTTCTGAGTACCTTGTTTTTCGTGTTTCGAAAAGCGTGAAGATGGCTTCTTTGACCAACATTACGTTGGAACGCAGTCAATGTTTTAATGGAAAAAATTATAACACATGGAAGCAACGAATGATGACCATTTGTGAATATCGCTGCCTTGATCAGATTGTTCTAGGCAATGTTACTCATCCCACAACAGCAGATAAAACCCAGGAAAAGTTTGACGAGCAAAATCGTGAAGCGGTGATGCTCATTAAACTTTCAATTACTGATGATCAGCTTCCACAGGTTCCATCTGGCAAATCAGCTGCCGAGATTTGGGAGCATTTAAAAAACTTGCATGAGACCTCCAACAAGAGCCGTGCATTCTTTCTGAAAAACCAGTTGTTCTCCAACATGATGTATGAGCGAATTTCCTTATAGGAGCATCTAACAAAGATTCAGGACATCCGTGATCAGTTGGAGGCGATTGGTCGGAAGATGGAGGAAGAAGACATGGTAGTAATCACCTTGAAAAGTCTACCGAAGTCTTATGAGCGCTTTGTAGAAACCCTCAACATTACATCTACTAATGTTGATCTGAAGTTTTCAGAGCTTTGTACCATCCTCTTGCAGCAAGAATGCTGGAAACAATAGTATGGTAGTAGTGTCTCATCGTCCTCTACAGAACAAGCTTTTGCAACTAAAACTCAGCCTAAGAACAAAGGGAAAGGTCAGCCTTCGCAGTAGAAAGGCTCAAGTCAACCTCCAGGCAGCCCTAAGAAAAGCACATTCAATGTAATTATTACCACAAATATGGTCACATGAAGAAGGATTGTCGTCAGCGTTTGGCTTCTACACAAAAGAAGCAAGGAGGGTCTCAGCAAAAAGTGAATGTTGCCGAGCACACTGAGTAGAAGGAACCTGCCTTTTACGCTTTTATGGCTAAAAGGCCTACAGATCATGTGAAGTCCTCTGCCTGGTACATTGCTTCAGGTGCTTCGCAACGCTTCACACATCAACGTGACCTGTTCACAGACTTCTCTCCTTGCACTGACTCAATTATTTTTGGAGGAGGTGAAGAATACACAGTTGTCGGTACGGGCACTGTTCAAATTCAGTTTGGTGGGAGGAATCTCATTTTCCTCAATGTATACTACGTTCCTAACATGGAAGTAAACCTTCTCTCAATCAGTCAGATCATGCGGCATTCTCCTCAGTTGGATGTGGTATTTAGTACACACAAATGTTCCATTGTTGATCGGGAGACTCGCACCACAGTGGCTGTTGGTATTGAGGATCGTGGTCTATACAGACTTGTGGATACAGGTGATTCTCCAAAGGTAGCCTTGGCAACCAAAAATTCTGCTATTACCAGTATTTGGCATCAACGGTATGAGCACTTAAATGTGCACTATCTCTCTCAGCTAGCTCAGGAGGGACTTGTAGTTGGTTTACCTGATATCCAAACTCAACATCATGGCATTTGTGGAGCTTGTCAGGCTGGGAAGTAGCACAAGACACCGTTCACGGATGGTGACTCATGGCGAGCCTCTAAGGTACTGCAGTTGGTTCACGCTGATGTATGTGGGCCAATGAATACACCTTTTGTTACTGGTTGTAGGTATTTCTTGCTTTTTGTTGATGATTTCAGTCATAAAATGTGGGTGTACTTTCTTAGACAAAAATCAGATGTGTTTAATGTATTTCAAAAGTTTAAGGCCTTAGTAGAAAAAAAGTTTGGTTGTTGCATAATCACTCTTAGGTTAGATAATGGGGGGGAATTTTGTTCTACTGCTTTCTCCAACTTTTGTGATACACATGGAATTAAACGCCAGTTAACCACACCCTACACTCCTCAGCAAAACGGTGTTGTAGAGCGGCGCAATCATACAATTGTTGAGATGGCTCACTCTATGTTACAACATAGGAATGTTCCTAACAAATACTGAGCAAAAGCAATTTACAATGTTGTCTATCTCCTTAACCGATCTCCTACCCACACCGTTAAGGGGAAGACTCCTGAGGAAGCTTGGACTGGTCGCAAACCTAGGATCAGTCATTTGAAAATCTTTGGCTCTTTAGCATATGTATGGATTCCATATGCCAATTGCTCAAAGTTGGATTCCAGGAGTCAAAAGCTTATGTTCATAGGGTATAATGACAACCATAAGGCTTACCGATTGATTGATGTAGACACTGATCGTCTTATCTTCAGTCATGATGTTATCTTTGATGAAGAACGGGGACCTTTTCACCTTTCCTCGTCTATTCAGCATTCTGAGGATCAACCCATGAAGGCTTCTAATTTGGGTGTCCGTCTTCTGTTAGGTTCACCTGATGGGAGGGATGATGAAGATTCTATCTTTGATGATGCTCAACCTGATTTTCCTTCGGATGATATTGATCTTCCACCTGATGAACCTGTTCCAGATCCACAACCAGTTCCAGCTTCTCCTGTTACCTCTGATGTTGGCACTTCTACTCTCCAGCCTAAATGGTGGGCTAAGACTATTGGAGATCTTCATGATGATGAGCTCATTGAGGGTAGATCATCCAGAAACAAGAGCAAGCAGTAGCATACAGTTAATTTTACTCTCATGGCCAACATTCACAATGTTTATGAGCCTCAGACATATTCAGAGGCTAAAGGAATTCCTGAGTGGGAAAAGGCTATGGAGGTTGAATACCAAAGTCTTCAGAAGAATCACACTTGGGTCCTTTATGATCTTCCTCCAGAGAAGAAGCCCATCAGCTGCAAATGAGTGTATAAGGTTAAGTACAAAGCTGACGGAACCCTTGACAAGTACAAAGCTCGTCTCGTTGCTAGGGGGTTCTCACAGAAAGAAGGCATTGACTATGAAGAGACTTTTGCTCCTATAGCCAAGATGAGTACCATTAGGCTAGTCCTTGCCATAGCAAGCCAGTTTGGTTGGAAAGTCCATCAGGTAGACGTTAAGAGTGCTTTCCTCAACGATGAGTTGAAGAAAGAGGTCTACATGACGCAGCCTCCAGGGTTCAAGGTTGTCGGTCAAGAACATAAGGTGTGCAGATTGGTAAAAGCACTTTATGGCTTGAAACAGGCTCCTCGAGCTTGGTACATAACGATTGACAAGTACCTCACAGATCATGGCTTTCAAAGGAGTCCATTTGACTCTAATTTGTATGTCAAACATACTGGTAGTGATATTCTTATTCTCGTTGTCTATGTGGATGACTTGATCATTAGTGGCAGCTCGACACATTTGATCGCTGAGATCAAACAGGATTTGTGCAACACATTTGACATGACAAATTTAGGACTTTTGCATTATTGTTTAGGTGTTGAGGTTTGGCAAACCGAGAGCAGTATCTTCATCTCCCAGTCCAAATGTGCTCAAAGTCTACTGGATAAGTTCTGAATGCGCGATTGCAAACCTGCCTCCACACCCATGGAAAAAGGGCTCAAGTTGTCAACTAAGTCAAACTCACCAGTAGTAGATGAATCGTTGTTCAGGCAACTAGTGGGCAGCCTCATCTATCTCATTGCCACTAGACCTAACCTCAGTTTTGCAATGAACTACATTCCGTGCTTCATGACAGCCCCCAAGGCTGATCATTGGGTAGCAGTGAAGCGTGTGCTGCGTTATGTGAAGGGCACTTATGATTATGGACTTCTTTACACTAGGAGTCACGATCCTAGACTCTCTAGTTTCACAGACTCAAATTGGGAAGGTTTGGTTGATGATAGAAAATCAACATCTGGGTATGTGTTCAGTTTGGGATCTGGTGCAGTCACATGGACTAGTAAGAAGCAACACGCAGTGGCTCTCTCCTCGATAGAAGCAAAGTATCAAGGAGCAGTTAAGGCAGTTTGGCTTCACCGGATGCTTGTGGATATGCAAATATCTCAAGCAAGTCCGACTCCCTTGTTATGTGATAATTAGGGAGTTCTCAAACTTGCCAAGAATCCAGTCTTCCATGAAAGAACCAAGCATTTAGAAACTCATTATCATTTCATTCGGAAGCTTGTTGAAGACGGATCAGTTCAATTGTTGTATGTTCCAATAGAGGAGCAGACAGCAAATATTCTCACCAAGTTGCTCAGTCCAGATAAGTTTGTAAAATTCAGGGGGCATCTTGGTGTAGTTGACAGATTGAGCATTAAGGGAGGGTATTAAAATAATATTTGTTATTTATTTATTTAATGCTCAATTATGTAATATTGTTGTATTATATAGTTGATAACATCATCATCAATCTTCTCTGTAGTTTCTTTCTAGAAACTTGCTAAATTTGTAAATCTTGTAAATTATTTATTGAGCTTTGCTCATTGTAAATAATACATCATTTTTTATTTTTTTACCAATTACTTCTCGTAATACTTTTGCCAATCTAATTAAGAGTCATTGATTCATCTACGACCAACAACAATTTACACACAAATTAAGCTACAACAAAAGATCATTTCTATGATAATTATTTATAAAAATACTAAAGCTTAAATATACAACAAACCAAGGGAATTATAATATTAGCCACTTCAAAACAAAAAAAACTAGTACTTAATAATGAATAAAGAAAAATTGTGTGCTCAAATCACGATTCATTTTCTAAAGATAAGAAAACATCAAACCACCAGTATCCACCAAAAAGATGTTTGCACAGATAAACAATAGCCTTCTTCATATTGTGAGTACTTAGCATCTCTTTACACTTATCCTCCTCTTTTCCACTCGTGTGTGAGCATTTATATAAAATTGTGACTCAAAGAATGGGAACCGACTGGTTTCACCGAGTCTTTTCATCCTCCACATAAGACAAATATACTAACTCTTAGATATGTGGTCCACATACATCTTTACCGCATCAAACACTTGAGCAATTATGGAAATTAAAACTTCAAATGAATGATGGAGATTAAAGCTAGAGAATAAGAGTGTCCAATAGAAATATTATTAAAACTTTCAAGTTCCAATTTGCACAAATGCTCAAAAGATCAGCAAAAAGTCATGTGGACCTGTTGATGCTCTGAAGAATGAAGGGCACAAATTTACTGCTAAAAATATTTTCAGAGTTTTAATCCAAACTTTGATGAACACACGGAATTCAGAATGAAAAGCAATCTAGACCAACTTGATGGAAGAAGCAATCAATGGTTCTATTTTCCTTTTAGAGTCTTTGTTGAGCTTTCTGTGCACATTTGTGTTCTTTACCCAAAAAAATACCCTTACCATTGATTCTCCAAGGATGAACAGCTAAGCTATGTTGTAGCATGTGGCCAATTGCTTTGCCCATAAATCAGTTCAAATGGCTTGTGATATGCTGTAGCCTTATAGAAACCAATGAAAAGATACTAGAGGGAAAAGGCTAATGGTCCTATGGATGGTTACATTCATGCAATGTGGAAATTTGTATGCATACTACACATGTAAATTGGACTACATAAACGACAACAAACAGAAATATGTCAAGTTGAAACATCATCTTTGGCCAAATACATTCATCAAAGAACCTATATCCTGTCAAGACAAGCTGAGATTAAGAATCTCGGTAAGGATTGTTATTATCTGGAAATTGATATCGAACAAACAAAAAGTTTCAACCAAATGAACAATTTTAACAGAATTCTGAGAAACAATCAGCATGGCATTCAAACTTTTTGAGTAATTCTGTGAATATGGATGTAAATCTTTCCAGGGATATGAACACAGAAATTAAAGAAGAAAAAGAAGGTACAAAAAGTATACCTTATGAAAATGCAGTAGGAAGCTTAATGTATTTTAGTATGTCGCATATTGCATGTGCAATATGAATGTGAGCAGGCTGATGAATAATCTTGAACCTTAGCATTGGGCTGCAGTCGAGCAGATTTCTAAATACTCAGATGGAACTGTAGATTTTGAAGGCAGTTACAGTGGGGGTGAAGATAATGTACAAAGACTAGCTAGGCACATTAATGCTGATTGGACTGGAGAAGAAGATAGTAGGCTTTCCATTAAATATGTCTTCAAATCGTTCTGACACTAAACAGAGTAAATGGCTGCAACTCAGGCTTGTAAAAAATCAGATTCGATATATAAGAATCAGTTCATTGGCACGTGTTATGATAGTCTCACTGGCTTTAGCCAAAAAAACCTTTTCATTCAAGGCCGAAGCACAGACATACAAAATTATTATGTCAGAGAACTTGTTGAGGGTGGAAGTTTCTTCCTATTCTTTTTCTGACTCTTTGTGCAACACTTAGTAATTTGAACACTATTATAGATCTGAGAATGTATAAGCTATAACAGGAAATGGGTTGTCATGTAAAAAATAAAAATCCTTGGAAACACATCTTGGGTTTGCCACTTGCCTCTATTAGTTATTATGTTGAAAGATGAATAAAGTTGAAAAATTTGGGGCTGCTTCTGTTATGTACTGTGTTTTGCAGAATTACAATGTTGCAGCCCATCTTGGGGTTGCCTCTATTATGTAATTTCGAAACTGAGAAATACAAAACTATTGTCAAAGACCTTGCTGAGGCTGGAAGTATCTGTCTCTATTTCTTTTCCCTCTCTCTCTTTTGTGCAGCACTCGGTAGCCCATCTTGGGGTTATCTCTACTATGTATTCTACTCACAAACTAATAAAGCTACTCCATTTTCCTCCCAAACTTGCTAGCAATGCACCTAAAGCTTCTGAATTTGAATATAAGAAGTCGGGATTCTTAGTTGCGGTTTAAAAGTTGTGTCAAAGCAACTAAAACTTTGCGAAAACAACTTCGTAGAATGTACTATAAAACTCTAGAACATTTTCACCTAGAACTTAACAGAAAAAAGACGACCACCAAATAGTACGACAGATGAAATCAACATGTACACGAGACCAGAAATGTATGATGCATGTGATACCCAAAAATGTTTGATGTATGTAATATCCAAAAATGTTTTCTGTTAATTGCCAAGGATGTTTGGAAGCTAGGGAACAACAATTATGTTAGTATACTGCAATGAGCATGTATAGTTCCAACTCTATTTCCACAACGAATATTGAAAACCCATTTAAAAAAAATGGTCACTCATATCTATCCAGCACCCATCCACACTGCAACACAGCAATGGCAGTAAAGTGATGTTTTTAAAATCACCTGATGAGCAGCGAGAAAACAGTTGACGCCTGCTGGCCTGTGTAGTCACATTGTGGACACGAGCAACGCTGGAAAATGCATAGGAATGCGTAGCCATTCTTATTTGAATTTTTTATAAAATTATTTACAGGCAACTATAGTTGTGCAGACATCCTTGGCAAAAGATATGGGGATACAGAATTTGACGAGAGTTGTGATATATGGGTTAAGGAGGGCCACCAATTATGGATAAAAGCTCCAGGGGCGTTTTGCTTTGTAAGTTGGCCACGACAGCGCTTAACAAGTACAAAGTGTTTCTGCCTGTCTAATCGTAATGAGAACATAAGCCATCTGTTTTAGACGAAAGCTACTGTTAACCGGTCCGGTCGGTCAGAATACAAATGGGACCTCATCTTAGCCTCCAAGAGATTTCTAACTTTCGTATCGAAATATGTCCAAGCTACAATAATTCGAATGCAAATATTTTCAGCATGAATTTATTATCTTCCCTATTTATAAGCCATATTCACTTCCTTTTTTTAATATATATATATAATATTTTTAGTATGAATTTATTATCTTCCTTATTTATAAGCCATATTCACTTCTCTCTCTCTATATATATTTCTTCTCTATTCTTAAATCATACTCATTTCATATACATTTATGTATACATAAATATATTATTTATATATAAATATGTAATATAAAATTTTATATACATATTTATATATAAAATTTATACAAGAATATATATATAGTTACATGTGTAACATATAGATAATGTGCAGTAGCAGTCTATCATGGCCTTTTACTAGTTAAAGAGGTGGGGGTGACTAAGCTTTGGTTAGAAGGGGATTCCTTTAATATTATAAATTGTCTCCTTAAGGTAATTTCATCGTTTTGGTCTATTGTGCATTTAATTGAAGATGCCCTATCCATCATTAGATCCTTTGATGATGTTAAAATTTCACATGGTTTCGAGAGGCTAATTCTCTTGTTGATGGGTTTGCCAATTTGGGGGTTATGTCTCAGAATTATTGGTACTCTTATGATGCCATTCCTTTTAATCTACAAAGTATTTCTAATCATGACCAATTGTTTTGTCATGGTAGCCGCAACATTGGGAGATAAGTTATTTTATTTCCTCCTCCTTTGGTTTATAAACTTTGAGTTCAGAGCTTGTTCGATTAATTATTGCATATCTTGCGAAAACAAGATCATGGATTGGGATTTTATTGATGGTTGTACTCGTGGTGTCAAGCTAACATGGTTTATGGGTGTTATTTGGCTTTATTTTTGGATTGTTCGTTTAACCCTTTCTGCTCATTGGAACAATTGGAAAGTTGTGAGTAGGTTGTTTCAGGTGGCAATGGGAAGTGATCGTTGCAAACTTGAGCCGCTCTCCTATGGAGAATTAAGTGGGAATGAGATTGTTTGGGAGTACTTGGAGAAAGGTGATGTTTTCCCCTACTTGCTCAAACTCCATGGTTCGGATTCAGAGGTGATTGAGGCCTTTGTGAATGGATGGAACAACAAAATGTTGTGTTACCAAGGTGTGGAGGTGAATGTCACTGAGGAGTTCATTGCCGAGATAACTAGTTTATCAAAAAAGGGTAAGAAATTTTATAGAGATTGTGTTGCATCTAAGACTGACTTAGCCAATTTTTTCAAAGGCAAGGAAAGGGAGAGGCTTAGGTGTGTTGGAAGCAGTGGATATGATCGGAAGTCAATTAAGCCACTATGGAGAGATGTGGTGTTGACCATAATGAAATTCTTCATGTTTGATGGCAGGTACTTTGTGATTTACAGTTACCACTTCATGTTGCTTAATCATTTCAAACTCAACAATTTAGTGGTGTTCCCCTATTACTTGCTTGTTTCTATGGAAACTAGTATTGATGATCATAGAAAGACCCTAGTAAAGCAATCCTCCATGAGTGTCTCATGAAACTTATTATTGAGCATATTAAGTTGAAGTTTTTACCTAAGATTCCAAAGTTTTCTTATGCTCACAAAAAGAGGGGAATTGTGCCTGGTTATGACACTAGTGAATCGACGAAGGAATGGGATGGTGAATATGAGGAGGAAAACTCTAAAGATGAGGTGTCGTCAGAGGATGAGGGGAAGTCTAAGGATGATTCAGAGGCTTTTAAGTCTTGGTTGAAGGGCTACGAGACTGACATTGAAATGAAGGAGGTGGTTGCTCCTAGTGTTAAAAATAACTTGAAGGGAAAGAAAGGAGCAATAAGAAGGAGAAGCGTGTTCTTAAACTAGGGAAGGATGGGATGAAAGGCGAGGAGGAGCCCCCTATTCTTTGTGACAAGGGGCTTTATGGGAATGTTCAGGAGGGAAAAGTGCAGGATATGGCAGATAATGTCCTAGAGGATGAGGGTTTCATGAATTCTAGGGAGGATCCTCTCAGGCATGGTGGTTTGGAGTTCCTTGTTTGTAAGGGTGATGAGCAGGGTGAGCAAGTTGATGACAAGAAAGGGCTTCTTGAGATGTTGGCGAAGTCGGCCAAATTTTTTGAGAAACAATAGGTGAAAGTTGAGGTTATTGATGTGGAGGACTCTCCTGCTGAGGAGAATTTGGAGGGCAAGGGTGGGGAAAGGAAAAATTTCCATGAGAATGTTTCTTTTCCTATTGTTGCGCCAGTGAATTGGGATGAGATTGATATGGATCTTTTTTGCAGAATGGCAAAGGATAGCACTAGAAATATCCTCTCTCTCACTAAATGGCTCTTTTTGGAGGTCAAGGACCTCAATACCAGGATGAAAGAGTGGCAGGTTGTGTGTGTGTGGCTTTGGTGAACTATAACAAAAAGAGTGGTTGGTGAAAGATAAGGTTAAAACTATGAATGTGATCCTTGATAGGGTGGTTGTGGATGTTGAAAGATTTGGAAAAAAATCATGAGGAGAGACTAGCTACTTTGGAAAATGTTGTTAACAAGGCTCATGAGGAGTGGTTTGTGGCTATGGAGGATAGAGTGAATAAGATCATCAATGACCCGCAAGTTGTGGTGAGAATTAGCAACCAATCCCTGAAGTCTAGTGCATAGGGCTTGTCTTTGTTGAATGAGAAAGCAATCAATTGGATTGGTAAGAATCTGAACCTTGGTGAACATGAGGAGGCTATCGTTGAGATCAGTCGTATGAACCTAGTGGAGAAGAATGTGGATTTCCCGTGCTTGCATACTAGGAGCAAGACAAAGAAGAGGGTAGCCTTTTCATTCTAGGAACTTGAGGAAGTGGTAGAGATGCATGACAAGGTCATCTCTAGTAATCTAGATTTGAATAAGGTTCTTGATAACATGCTTTAGTTTTTGTTTGATCAGCTTTTAGTGCCGATTTTTTTATGTTGGTTTTGTTGTTGGCTTGTCTAGTGTTATCTTTTGACAATATTTTTGGCTTTCTTGGGTTGTTGGTGCTTGTGTTTCTTTCTCTTTAGCAACTTCCTTTCATTGTACATGGTTTCAAGGCCCCTTCAAAACCTGCTTTTCCATATCAAAAACATATAGATAATGTGTGTATATAGAGTTACATGTGTAACATATAGATAGACAAATAATTAGGAAATGAGTGAGTATTAAGAGGAAAGAAAACAAATTGATGTTAAAAACATTTAAATTGTTATTGCTTGAACATATTTGATATTTTGTTTGAATCTCTTATTTTATTTTTAGCTTGACTTGTACATGTGTGCATGTGTCTAGTAAAAGAAAACAAATTTCTCTTAAGTGTTATCAAAGTGTCTTAATATTTGAAATGATAGATCTATGTCTATGTTTTGTCTTGGATTTTGTGGAAACATTGACTCTTCTTGGGTTGATTCTATTGATTTGGATTGGTTTCATAGGCACAAATTTTTCCTTTGACATGTAAATATGATTTAGTAACTTGTGCACCTCAGCTCCTAGAATCATCAAATTTATCATTTCCTACTTTGTTGTTAGAAAACTGAAATAGATTGAATAATCCAAGGAACTTTTTAAGAGAAAATCAAAGCTACATAAACTGGAAAAACATAAGAAAGCAAACCAAGAATCCCAGAGATTATGCAGTGTTGATGTGACAATATTGCATTAGGAGCATCCAATCTAAATCAATACATGAATGAATGCATGAATCAAAGACGCAAATACAAGCTAGGTAGTGAGTTTATATAGAACTTAGGAGAGGAGGTAGGTGGAAAATCCAACCAATAGGAATTGACACAAAAGTGGAGATGGAGCATCAAAAGTGGAGGATGCCACCAAAAGTGGAAAGTGGTTCCACCCTTTAAGGAAGGGGACACCACACACTTATCTCCTAGTAATAAACTCACTTTATTATCCTAAGAAAGCTTAATTAAGTGTAGGAAAAACTTAGGACTAAGGGAAAATAAATTAACCCACTAAGAAAATAAAAATCTACACCAACACCCCCACTTAAGCACAACTTAGGAGGATGTAAAAGATGATGGGTCCCAGAAAATGAGGCCATGTTGGGTACCCATGTACATATCAAATTTCCCCCCCCCACAAATAGAGAGAGAACACCCCCCAGAAAAGAAGGACTAAGTAGCCCCCCCAAAGATGATACCAATGGTATATGCTTGAAACTAGATGGAGATGATGGTCCACGGTCGTTGAACAACATTCCTTCCCTTAGGAAGAAACATAATGAATGGTGTATGCAAGCTATCTCCTGAGTTTTGAAAGGAATATGTAGGGAAAAAGTGCAAAATGTATGAAGTATTCGAAGTTAGTGTTAGAAAACGAACTGTTGCTAGACTAAAATACTTCCACAAGAGAGAGATAATGGCGAGAATGCTTG
The DNA here is from genome assembly GCA_007258455.2 of Sequoia sempervirens. NCBI lineage: Eukaryota > Viridiplantae > Streptophyta > Pinopsida > Cupressales > Cupressaceae > Sequoia > Sequoia sempervirens. The sequence continues at coordinate 436,682,007 of VDFB02000017.1, read as the reverse complement.
CTATATCAATATGCAAGATTGATTCATGATTGAATTGATACAAATGTACAAGATGAGGCTTGCTTATAAAAGGCAAGCATGCACAACCCTAAACCTAACTTGAGCTACAAGATAGCTCAATTAGATAAGGATAAGAAAATACAACCTAGCACTTAAATTAAAAGCCTAAGTAAACTTATGAAGATGTAATTAAATAGTTAATTACACCAACACCCCCCCATAAGTGCAACTTAGGGAGAAGATTATAATAAAACTACTATGGGTCCCGACAACTAGGCCATGTTAGGTCCATTACAGATGCAAATGAAATGCAATCTCTCATAAAGTAGAGAAAAGGGGAAAACCAGTGGGAAGAAAACCCTCTCCAAAAGAGAGAAAACAATAAAAACAAAGCATGATGAATGTAAACATGATGTATGGAGGACTCAATGATACCCCCAAAGGACTACATCCATCATGAAATATACATAAATGACCCCCCCATAAGAGGGAAGTAATGAGATAAGATATCCCCTGCATGTTGAAGAAGCTCCAAAGCCAATGAAGAATGCCTGAAAACAAAAGATGACCCAATGTCTGCAAGCAACACATCTCCCCTTAGGAAGAAACAAATCCATAAGCTGATGAAGAAGCCACTCCATATCCAACTGAAAAGAGGAAGAATGAACGCTCAACATGTATGCCTCTGAAAACTGAGTAGGAGCCTCCAAGCTTGAATGAGCCACAACATAATCATGGTCAAACTCAACCAAGAAACATGACAAATCAAGTGATGGAGGAGACTCGTGAATATCAATCTCTGAAGACAAAGAAGATGGTGAAACAGTTGTGCTAAAACTATCATCAAAGAGGAGAGAAATCCCCTCAAGTGTGTCCTCCAAATCTGTAATATGAGACTCTAGGAACAAGGTAGAAATCCCTGTCAAATAATCATCCCACAAAGAAAGATCTAAAAAACTATGATTATCCTACTGAATAGAAGCAACAGTGGCTGAAGAAGTAGGAGGTGGAGGTGTAGGAAGCTTAGCATAGGTCTCTAAAATACCAAGGTGTAGATGACCAAACTTCTCCTCACTAATATGGGTCACACTCAATGGAGTGTGTGATGTAGTCAAAGGAACATTATCAGGTTCTGAAGCAAAATGTGAAAAAGAATATACTCGAGATGAATGATCAACCATCCCGATTGCAACAATATCCCTAGTCTCCAAGTCCCTTATATACACCCTATCAGGAGTGAACTAAATTGTCTTACCTTGACCCCCATGAGTAATTTGATAAATAGAAAGGAGATTAGTGGTCAAAGAAGGAACACAAAGAACATCATTGAAAGTCCCTTCCCCAATACCAATAGAACCCTTCCCACTTACTGTCATGAATGTATTGTTACCCATCAGAATGTGAGGTGAATTACAAGGCTCAAAAGAAGAGAACATTTCCTTTGAAGATGCCATACATGATGAGATTCCCCTAAATCAAGAAGCCATCCTTGAGAATTAGGACTTGTAGAGGCCAAGAGTGCATGCCCTTTCATATTATGTAGCCCAAAAGTGGATGTTGTGTTCTCTGACTGTGATGATGATGGAGCTGTCGATTGTGATGGTGAAGAAGAAGTAGAAGACACTAATGAGGGAAGCTGAATGTTATTCTTTTGAAGAAGGTGTGTGAGTTCATCAATCTTCTTATTATAACATCTATGCTCATCATGTCCCAACCTTTTGCAATATGCACATTTGGACTTCTTCTTTTTTGATGATTCCTCTTTTGAAGAGGATGAGAACTAAGGAGTGCCATGTGAAGGAGAATCTTTACGTTGCTCATTTGACTTGGTTTCCTTTTTGTGCTTCTTTCCTTTGCCACTTGAAGCCTTTGTATCATTCGCAATAAGAGCTTGGGATGTTGAAGACTTCAATGTACCCATGTGAATCAACTTTGCTTGTTCCCTTGTGAGCTGTGCAGCAAATTCATCAAGAGAAGGCATTTTATATGTATTGCCAAGAGCATCCATTGTAGCATAGAAAGTAGAAACAAACACAGAATATGAAGAACCAAGCTTAGCAAGAATAGAAAGTATCATCTGTTCATCCTCTTTAACAACCCCACATTTTAATAACTGCAATCTGAGAGAGTTGAGCTTAGAGAAAAAGTCTTGAATATTGTCAAAATTTGAAGGATTAAGACCCATCAGTTCATTTTCCAACTTAAATTTCCTTAGCTTGTCTGGCTTACCAAAGAGGCTCTCTAAAG